>CM033635.1:87500-210000 GCA_019453435.1 Rhinogobius similis | reverse complement strand
TTCATCAGCTCGTCCCACTTCTGCAGTGGCGCTTCTGTCAGCTCGTCCCACTTCTGCAGTGGCGCTTCTGTCAGCTCGTCCCACTTCTACAGTGGCGCTTCTGTCAGCTCGTCCCACTTCTGCAGTGGCGCTTCTGTCAGCTCGTCCCACTTCTGCAGTGGCGCTTCTGTCAGCTCGTCCCACTTCTACAGTGGTGCTTCTGTCAGCTCGTCCCACTTCTACAGTGGTGCTTCTGTCAGCTCGTCCCACTTCTGCAGTGGCGCTTCTGTCAGCTCGTCCCACTTCTGTCAGCTCGTCCCACTTCTGCAGTGGCGCTTCTGTCGGCTCGTCCCACTTCTACAGTGGCGCTTCTGTCAGCTCGTCCCACTTCTGCAGTGGCGCTTCTGTCAGCTCGTCCCACTTCTGTCAGCTCGTCCCACTTCTGCAGTGGCGCTTCTGTCAGCTCGTCCCACTTCTGCAGTGGCGCTTCTGTCAGCTCGTCCCACTTCTGCAGTGGCGTTTCTGTCAGCTTGTCCCACTTCTGTCAGCTCGTCCCACTTTTGCAGTGGCGCGTCTGTCAGCTCGTCCCACTTCTACAGTGGTGCTTTCATCAGCTCGTCCCACTTCTGCAGTGGCGCTTCTGTCAGCTCGTCCCACTTCTGCAGTGGCGCTTCTGTCAGCTTGTCCCACTTCTACAGTGGCGCTTCTGTCAGCTCGTCCCACTTCTGCAGTGGTGCTTCCGTCAGCTCGTCCCACTTCTACAGTGGCGCTTCTGTCAGCTCGTCCCACTTCTGCAGTGGCGTTTCTGTCAGCTTGTCCCACTTCTGTCAGCTCGTCCCACTTCTGCAGTGGCGCGTCTGTCAGCTCGTCCCACTTCTACAGTGGTGCTTTCATCAGCTCGTCCCACTTCTGCAGTGGCGCTTCTGTCAGCTCGTCCCACTTCTGCAGTGGCGCTTCTGTCAGCTCGTCCCACTTCTACAGTGGCGCTTCTGTCAGCTCGTCCCACTTCTGCAGTGGCGCGTCTGTCAGCTCGTCCCACTTCTACAGTGGCGCTTCTGTCAGCTCGTCCCACTTCTGCAGTGGCGCTTCTGTCAGCTCGTCCCACTTCTGCAGTGGTGCTTCTGTCAGCTCGTCCCACTTCTGCAGTGGCGCTTCTGTCAGCTCGTCCCACTTCTACAGTGGCGCGTCTGTCAGCTCGTCCCACTTCTGCAGTGGCGCTTCTGTCAGCTCGTCCCACTTCTGTCAGCTCGTCCCACTTCTGCAGTGGCGCTTCTGTCAGCTCGTCCCACTTCTGCAGTGGCGCTTCTGTCAGCTCGTCCCACTTCTGCAGTGGCGCTTCTGTCAGCTCGTCCCACTTCTGCAGTGGCGCGTCTGTCAGCTCGTCCCACTTCTGTCAGCTCGTCCCACTTCTGCAGTGGCGCTTCTGTCGGCTCGTCCCACTTCTGTCAGCTCGTCCCACTTCTGTCAGCTCGTCCCACTTCTGCAGTGGCGCTTTCATCAGCTCGTTCCACTTCTGCAGTGGCGCTTCTGTCAGCTCGTCCCACTTCTGCAGTGGCGCTTCCGTCAGCTCGTCCCGACTGCAGTCTCTTCCCACTCGCCTCTCACTTCCTTCTTCAGATGACGACTGGCACACAGTCGAGGCACCAGAGGAGCGCGTCTGAATGTTAGGAAATGATCACTCAGACAATTAAACCTAGACAGTCTGAGAGAACAACCTTCTACCTAATTGAGAATTAGACAAATTGTCAGACACCGGTCTCAAGCTTTTTTACGTGCACGGGGAGAGTAAGTGGCGCTTTCATCAGCTCGTCCCACTTCTGCAGAGGCGCTTCTGTCAGCTCGTCCCACTTCTGCAGTGGCGCTTCTGTCAGCTCGTCCCATTTCTACAGTGGCGCCTCTGTCAGCTCGTCCCACTTCTGCAGTGGCGCTTCTGTCAGCTCGTCCCACTTCTGCAGTGGCGCGTCTGTCAGCTCGTCCCACTTCTACAGTGGTGCTTTCATCAGCTCGTCCCACTTCTGCAGTGGCACTTCTGTCAGCTCGTCCCACTTCTGCAGTGGCGCTTTCATCAGCTCGTCCCACTTCTGCAGAGGCGCTTCTGGCGGCTCGTCCCACTTCTGCAGTGGCGCTTCCGTCAGCTCGTCCCGACTGCAGTCTCTTCCCACTCGCCTCTCACTTCCTCTGCCTTTTATTAGTTCAGTCAACATGACGTTTACGTTCACGCTGCCCCCTGGACCTCACAGGGTGGGAGGCCACGGGTCTGTCTGGCTCTCAACAGTTGGATAAGAGAGACTGGTACAGAGCGACACCATATATCAGGTTAAAAACAACATTAGCATTAAACGTCTGGTTTTCTTCAGCTCCACACGTAAACACATGTTTTATTACCAGAAATGTATCATTTTGACAAACCTTTAAGGATTTTCCCACACTGAAGCTCCTCCGTGTTTGACGTCGTCGTGTTCTTCTGTGTCAGTGACAGTAGAAGGATGTGTCTCAGGACGTTTCACTGAACCATTGTGTCTCTCACATTTAGTCAAACGGACTAACGGACTCCTGGGTCTCCTGCCGTAGAGTTTCATATTTGACAGACAGGTGGCGCCGCTCCCTGAGCTGCAGGACACGCTGAGTGTGTTTGGACTTGTTTGGGGCGTGTCTTTCTCTTCAGGTCCAGTCCCTGGTGTTAAACGTCCTGAGGCTGTGGCTCTCTGTGGACAAAGAACATCCAGATCTGACGTTGACTTCCACCTGGAGATGGTTGATCTTTTCACCTGGAGATGGTTGATCTTTTCACCTGGAGATGGTTGATCTTTTCACCTGGAGATGGTTGATCTTTTCACCTGGAGATGGTTGATCTTTTCCTCGTGTTTCTCGGTCCTCAGACAGTTCTTTGTGTTCTCCAGGTTTAGTGGGACATAGACTCACAAAGAGTCAACTCCTTTGCACCTGCGTTCAGGTGTGATTTTTGTATTGCCCACACCTGTCTTCTGCCCCTGGTGGATGTAAACGAGCGTCACGGGCTGTCGTTCTGTCCGGCCTATTTTTGGAGTTTTGTTGAATTTATGTCAAATCTGTTTGTTTCCTGTTTTTATCGTTCACAGGAAATAAACGTCACATTCACTTTGAGCCCCGACTGTGTTTAAAACAAACCCCCCTGTGTGACCCCCGTGTGACCCCTGTGTGACCCCTGTGTGACCCCTCTGTGTGACCCCTGTGTGACCCCTCTGTGACCCCTCTGTGACCCCTGTGTGACCCCTCTGTGTGACCCCTGTGTGACCCCTGTGTGACCCCTCTGTGTGACCCCTGTGTGACCCCTCTGTGTGACCTCTGTGACCCCTCTGTGTGACCCCTGTGTGACCCCGTGTGACCCCTGTGTGACCCCTCTGTGACCCCTGTGTGACCCCTCTGTGTGACCCCTGTGTGACCCCTCTGTGTGACCCCTCTGTGACCCCTGTGTGACCCCTCTGTGTGACCCCTGTGTGACCCCTCTGTGTGACCCCTGTGTGACCCCTCTGTGACCCCTCTGTGACCCCTGTGTGACCCCGTGTGACCCCTGTGTGACCCCGTGTGACCTGTGTGACCCCTGTGTGACCTCTGACCTCTGTTCCAGGTGAATGTGAACCCTGAGGACCTGATCCCCAAACTGCCTCGACCTCGAGACCTGCAGCCGTTTCCCACAACACAATCTATGGTAACACAACACACACAGACACACACACACACACACACACACACACACAGACACACTGTACATACACACACAGACACACACACACTGTACACACACACACACACTGTACACACACACACACACACACACACACACACACACACACACACACACACACACACACACACACACACACACACACACACACACACACACACACACACACACACACACACTCTCTGATCATGTGATCTTTCAGGTTTATGAAGGACACCAGGGCCTGGTTCGCTGCATCAGTGTCTCACCGACCGGACAGTGGCTCGTGTCAGGTAAACCACACCCACCAGACGGTAAACCACACCCACCAGACGGTAAACCACACCCACCAGACGGTAAACCACACCCACCAGACTGTCCAACAGCTGCGTGTCCCAGAGCCCCCTGTGTGTCCCAGAGCCCCCTGTGTGTCCCAGAGCGCCCCCTGTGTGTCCCAGAGCCCCCTGTGTGTCCCAGAGCGCCCTGTGTGTCCCAGAGCGCCCCCTTCTGTCCCGGAGCACATCTAGTGTAGAGAGAGTTGTCCCAGACACAGGGGACAGTAGCTGGATTTGTCATGAATCTTCCTCATTTATAAAACAAATTTTAGCAGAAAAAGAAAAGATAATCCTGAGGTTTGACACTTGGTCAGTCCCGGTTGAGTCCTGTCTGAGTCCCGGTTGAGTCCCGGTTGAGTCCCGGTTGAGTCCCGGTTGAGTCCCGTCTGAGTCCCGTCTGAGTCCCGTCTGAGTCCCAGTTGAGTCCCAGTTGAGTCCCAGTTGAGTCCCGTCTGAGTCCCGTCTGAGTCCCAGTTGAGTCCCGGTTGAGTCCCGTCTGAGTCCCGTCTGAGTCCCAGTTGAGTCCCGGTTGAGTCCCGGTTGAGTCCGGTCTGAGTCCTGTCTGTGTCTCAGGGGGAGATGACGGCTCGGTTCGGTTCTGGGAGGTGTCGACGGGTCGGTGTCTGAAGAAGGTGGAAGTGGGCGGAGCCATAAAGAGCATCGTCTGGAACCCAAACCAGAACCTGGGCCTGGTGGCCCTCGCCGTGTGAGTATGAGTCTGGGGCCCCCAGGGGCCCTCGCCGTGTGAGTATGAGTCAGGGGCCCTCAGGGGCCCTCACTGTGTGAGTATGAGTCTGGGGCCCCCAGGGGCCCTCGCCGTGTGAGTATGAGTCAGGGGCCCTCAGGGGCCCTCACTGTGTGAGTATGAGTCAGGGGCCCTCAGGGGCCCTCGCTGTGTGAGTATGAGTCTGGGGCCCCCAGGGGCCCTCGCCGTGTGAGTATGAGTCTGGGGCCCTCAGGGGCCCTCACTGTGTGAGTATGAGTCTGGGGCCCTCAGGGGCCCTCACCGTGTGAGTATGAGTCTGGGGCCCCCAGGGGCCCTCACTGTGTGAGTATGAGTCTGGGGCCCTCAGGGGCCCTCGCCCAGAGAGTGTTTTTTGTCGACTGTCGCTCATTATTTTTGGTCGAGGACCTGGTGCAGAAAAGTGTCCAACAGCAGAGGGCGCTGTGTGTGTCTGTGTGACTGCAGGAGGGACCCCTGGTCTGGTCCTGATCCTGGTCTTGGTTTTGATCCTGGTCTTGATCCTGGTCCTGGTCTTGATCCTGATCCTGGTCTTGATCCTGATCCTGGTCTTGGTCTTGATCCTGGTCTTGGTCTTGTCCTTCAGGGGGTCCGAGGTCCTGCTCGTGACTCCGCCCCCCACAGCGGTGGATAAACAGGTCGTCACGGCAACAGAGCGGCTTTTATCTGAGGAGGTGGAGCCAGCCACGGGGGAGGGGCCTGTCGTCTGGTGCAACACAGAGGGGGAGGAGCTTCTGCAGGGCATCCGGGTTAAAATCCAACACCCTAAAGTAAGAGACTAGACCAGGACTAGACCAGGACTACACATGCTCCTCCCACCTCTGCTCTAACCCCGCCCCTCTGCCCGCCCTCAGCCTGTTTCCATGGTGACGTGGCACTCTAAAGGGGACTACGTCGCCGCGGTGATGCCGGACCACAGCAGTCACCTGCAGGTGCTCATTCACCAGGTGAGCAGGAGGCGGAGCCAGAGCCCCTTCAGCAAGAACAAGGGATTGGTCCAGAGCGTGGCCTTTCATCCAATCAGGCCCTACTTCCTGTTAGCGACGCAACGTAGCATCCGAGTCTACAACCTCCTGAAGCAGGAGCTGAGCAAGAAGCTCCAGAGCAACGCCAAGTGGATCTCCAGCCTCGCCGTGCACCCGGGAGGTGAGAGGGGGCGGGGCCTGGGGGCGGGGGGCCTGGGGGCGGGGGCGGGACGGGGGAGGGGCCGGGACAGGGAGGACAAGGACAGGGACAAGGAGGGGGCGGGGCCGGGGGGGGGGCGGGGACAGGGGCCGGGACAGGGAGGACAAGGACAGGGACAAGGAGGGGGCGGGGCCTGGGGGGGGGGCGGGACGGGGGACAGGGAGGGGGCGGGACAGGGAGGGGACAGGGGCGGGACCGGGAGGTGAGAGGGGGCGGAGCCTGGGGGGGGGGGGGCAGGGAGGGGGCGGGACAGGGACTGGACCGGGAGGGGGTGGGACAAGGACCGGGACAGGGAGGGACAGTGAGGGGGAGGGGGCTGGGGGGGGACAGGGGCGGGACCGGGAGGTGAGAGGGGGCGGAGCCTGGGCTGGGAGGGGACAGGGACTGGGACAGGGAGGGGGCGGGACCGGGACGGGGGGGGGCGGGGCTGGGACAGGGTGTGTTCAGGTGATCATGTGACTGTTAACCCTCTGTGTTCAGGTGATCATGTGACTGTTAACCCTCTGTGTTCAGGTGATCATGTGATCTGTGGCAGCTACGACTGCAGACTGAGCTGGTTTGACCTGGACCTGAGCACCAAACCCTACAAGACCCTCAGGTAAAACACACACGTCACATGTACATGATATATATAAATACATATATGTACACGTATATCACATGTAGATCACATGTAGATCACATGTAGATCACATGTAGATCATGTGTAGGGTTAGGGTTAGGTTTTCGTGTTTTTACTTTGACAGAGTCTGGAGGTCGATCCTGAGTGTTCTGTCTTTGGGGCATCAGGACTTTCTTGGACTCTGGTGTTGATCGTCTGGTATTTCTTGTCGTTGATCGTGTCCTCTGTCTCTTGTGAGGAACAGAATTAAACATGGCCGCCGTCTGTGGTTTTATCCAGTTCTTTGGTTCTTGATTCTCGGTCGTTTGTCTCAAGCTCTTCCTGTCAATCAGAAAATATTCAATTACACAAAATGACCTGAATTTTAAGGCTGAGGTCCAGAACATTCAAACGTGTCATGCATCGTCAAGACGTGCAGCAATAATAATAATAATAATAATAATAATTATTATAATTATAATAATAATAATAATAATTACCTGCTGTAAAAGAATGGACTGAAGCCACAGACTGTAATGATGTTACAACAAACACTGAAGGGACATCACCAGAGACACTCAGGAGTCATTTAAAGCCATAAGTGAAGGTCACTACATGATGTGATGACAAGAAGAACAAAGAATGAAAACAACTAAAAGAACTAAAGTCATTCAATACAAACAAGGAAGAGGTGACCTTTGACCTTTGAGGACATTAAACCCTCACACTGAGGGGACGAATCAGGGACAGGGTTCTTTAAACTCCTTAACAACAGTAAGACCGACAGGGACATGGTTCACTCACACTGAGAACCAACTGGGGACAGTCCTGTTGGACGTCGTACACCCCTGTGCACTATGAGGACCAACAGAGGACAGTCCTGTTGGACGTCGTACACCCCTGTGCACTATGAGGACCAACAGAGGACAGTCCTGTTGGACGTCGTACACCCCTGTGCACTATGAGGACACCGACAGAGGACAGTCCTGTTGGACGTCGTACGCCCCTGTGCACTATGAGGACACAACAGAGGACAGTCCTGTCATACTGCAGATGATTGAGTTTACATTTGGGCAGGACCAGGACATGTGTCCTGTAGAAGACACAGATGAATGGATTGTCTTTTGTTGCTCTCAGTGACGTCAGGAGGAGAAGTTCACTGGAGCGAGAGAAAGAGGAAGGAGAGGAGTGTTTACTGAAGACAGTCCATAGAACCATGTAGTGTTTGGCTCCAGCCAAAGGAAGCTAATCGTGGCTAGCAGTAATAGCGGCTAAAGTGGAGCTAGCGGTTATAGCGGCTAAAGTGGAGCTAGCGGTTATAGCGGCTAAAGTGGAGCTAGCAGTTATAACGGCTAAAGTGGAGCTAGCAGTTATAGCGGCTAAAGTGGAGCTAGCGGTTATAGCGGCTAAAGTGGAGCTAGCAGTTATAGCGGCTAAAGTGGAGCTAGCGGTTATAGCGGCTAAAGTGGAGCTAGCAGTTATAGTGGCTAAAGTGGAGCTAGCTGTTATAGCGGCTAATAGTTGTAAATCCGAGTGCGTATCGTGGCCACACGGACCAATCAGGTGTGAGGTTGTTGACAGTCTCCGCCCCTCGGTTGGACGTGCCGTGACCTAAAGAAGCAAAATAAAATACAAGCCCCAGGACCAGACCAGGACCAGGAGCAGGAGCAGGACCAGGACCAGGACCAGGACCAGGACCAGGAGCAGGAGCAGGAGCAGGAGCAGGACCAGGGCCAGACCAGCACCAGACCAGGGCCAGGACCAGGACCAGCACCAGGACCAGGACCAGGGCCAGGGCCAGGGCCAGGGCCAGGGCCAGGAGCAGGAGCAGGAGCAGGACCAGACCAGGAGCAGGACCAGACCAGGAGCAGGGATGAAAGTGTTAATGACGTGACAGACCTGGATCAGTTCAGATGAAGAGCCCGGGGCCGTTCTGTCCTTCTGTGGTGACGTCACACAGATCTGAGCTTCTGTGAAGAAGAGAAAGAGACGAGAAACACAGATCTGTTTCATGGAAATGGATTTATTTACTCCATAAGTGACTCAGAACAGAACACGACACATGAGAACGACATGGACCAGAGACAAGGGTTTAAAGGACACTGGACACAGAGGGACGACCAGAGACGTCCAGATGAGAGGACACTGGACACAGAGGGACGACCAGAGACGTCCAGATGAGAGGACACTGGACACAGAGGGACGACCAGAGACGTCCAGATGAGAGGACACTGGACACAGAGGGGCGACCAGAGACGCCCAGATGAGAGGACACTGGACACAGAGGGACGACCAGAGACGTCCAGATGAGAGGACACTGGACACAGAGGGACGACCAGAGACGTCCAGATGAGAGGACACTGGACACAGAGGGACGACCAGAGACGTCCAGATGAGAGGACACTGGACACAGAGGGACGACCAGAGACGTCCAGATGAGAGGACACTGGACACAGAGGGACGACCAGAGACGTCCAGATGAGAGGACACTGTGACTCACTTCAACTGAACAAGTTTAACCAAAAAGACTCTGTGGACTCTTAAAGTAGAGTTGAGTCGATATCATTAAAGGCAAAGAGGAAGATTTAAACAGTGAAGGATATGATGAGTCAGACTGGAGGCGGAGCTTCATGGTCACATGATTTAAATACATGACGACTGCAACTGATGGTTTAATGGAAAGTATTAGTAGTATTGGTATATGCAGCGGAAATTGAGTTGGAAAAAAGCAGAAACGTTGTTGTTGTGTAGGAGCCATGGATGTAAAAGTGAAAGTTTAAGGAGAGTTTAGAAGATTTGAAGTGATTTAAAAACAATCAAACACTTTAATGTGTGAGATTTAAATCTAGATCCTTTAAAGGTCGATTCACAAACATCAGACTTTTATTATTCATTTTACAGTAAAGACTGAAGCAGAACAAGCACAGCACAGAGAGAACACAGAGAGAACACAGAGAGAACACAGAGAGAACACAGAGAGAACACAGAGAGAACACAGAGTGAACACAGAGAGAACACAGAGAGAACACAGAGAGAACACAGAGAGTGAACACAGAGAGAACACAGAGTGAACACAGAGAGAACACAGAGAGAACACAGAGAGAACACAGAGAGAGCACAGAGAGAGAACACAGAGAGAGCACAGAGAGAACACAGAGAGAACACAGAGAGAACACAGAGAGAACACAGAGAGAACACAGAGAGAACACAGAGAGAGCACAGAGAGAGCACAGAGAGAGCACAGAGAGAACACAGAGAGAACACAGAGAGAACACAGAGAGAACACAGAGAGAACACAGAGAGAACACAGAGTGAACACAGAGAGAACACAGAGAGAACACAGAGAGAACACAGAGAGTGAACACAGAGTGAACACAGAGTGAACACAGAGAGAACACAGAGAGAACACAGAGAGAACACAGAGAGAGCACAGAGAGAGAACACAGAGAGAGCACAGAGAGAACACAGAGAGTGAACACAGAGTGAACACAGAGAGAACACAGAGAGAACACAGAGAGAACACACAGAGTGAACACAGAGAGTGAACATAGAGAGAACACAGAGAGAACACAGAGAGAACACAGAGAGAGAACAGAGAGAACACAGAGAGAACACAGAGAGAACACGGAGAGAACACGGAGAGAACACGGAGAGAACACGGAGTGAACACGGAGTGAACACAGAGAGAACACAGAGAGAGCACAGAGAGAGCACAGAGAGAACACAGAGAGAGAACACAGAGAGAACACAGAGAGAGAACAGAGAGAACACAGAGAGAACACAGAGAGAACACAGAGAGAACACAGAGAGAGAACAGAGAGAACACAGAGAGAACACAGAGAGAGAACAGAGAGAACACGGAGAGAACACGGAGAGAACACGGAGAGAACACGGAGTGAACACAGAGAGAACACAGAGAGAGAACAGAGAGAACACAGAGAGAACACAGAGAGAACACAGAGAGAACACAGAGAGAACACAGAGAGAGAACAGAGAGAACACAGAGAGAACACAGAGAGAACACAGAGAGAACACAGAGAGAACACAGAGAGAACACAGAGAGAACACAGAGAGAACACAGAGAGAGAACAGAGAGAACACAGAGAGAACACAGAGAGAACACAGAGAGAACACAGAGAGAACACAGAGAGAACACAGAGAGAACACAGAGAGAGAACAGAGAGAACACAGAGAGAGCACAGAGAGAGCACAGAGAGAACACAGAGAGAGAACACAGAGAGAACACAGAGAGAACACAGAGAGAACACAGAGAGAGAACAGAGAGAACACAGAGAGAACACAGAGAGAACACAGAGAGAGAACAGAGAGAACACAGAGAGAACACAGAGAGAACACAGAGAGAACACAGAGAGAACACAGAGAGAACAGAGAGAACACAGAGAGAACACAGAGAGAACACAGAGAGAACAGAGTGAACACAGAGAGAACAGAGTGAACACAGAGAGAACAGAGTGAACACAGAGTGAACACGGAGAGAACACGGAGAGAACACGGAGAGAACACGGAGAGAACACGGAGAGAACACGGAGAGAACACGGAGTGAACACAGAGTGAACACAGAGAGAGCACAGAGAGAGCACAGAGAGAACACAGAGAGAACACAGAGAGAACACAGAGAGAACACAGAGAGAACACAGAGAGAACACAGAGAGAACACAGAGTGAACACAGAGAGTGAACAGAGAGTGAACAGAGAGAACACAGAGAGTGAACACAGAGAGAGCACAGAGTGAACACAGAGAGTGAACACAGAGAGAACACAGAGTGAACACAGAGTGAACACAGAGAGAGCACAGAGAGAACACAGAGAGAACACAGAGAGAACACAGAGAGAGCACAGAGAGAGCACAGAGAGAACACAGAGAGAGCACAGAGAGAACACAGAGTGAACACAGAGTGAACACAGAGTGAACACAGAGAGAGCACAGAGAGAACACAGAGAGAGCACAGAGAGAACACAGAGAGTGAACACAGAGTGAACACAGAGAGAGCACAGAGTGAACACAGAGTGAACACAGAGAGAACACAGAGTGAACACAGAGTGAACACAGAGAGAGCACAGAGAGAACACAGAGAGAGCACAGAGAGAACACAGAGAGTGAACACAGAGAGAGCACAGAGTGAACACAGAGAGAACACAGAGTGAACACAGAGAGAGCACAGAGAGAGCACAGAGAGAGCACAGAGAGAACACAGAGAGAACACAGAGTGAACACAGAGAGAACACAGAGTGAACACAGAGAGAACACAAAGAGAACACAGAGTGAACACAGAGAGAACACAGAGAGAACACAGAGTGAACACAGAGAGAACACAGAGAGAACACAGAGAGAACACAGAGAGAACACAGAGAGAACACAGAGAGAACAGAGTGAACAGAGTGAACACAGAGTGAACACAGAGTGAACACAGAGAGAACACAGAGAGAACACAGAGAGAACACAGAGAGAACACAGAGTGAACACAGAGAGAACACAGAGAGAACACAGAGTGAACACAGAGAGAACACAGAGAGAACACAGAGAGAACACAGAGAGAACACAGAGAGAACACAGAGAGAACACAGAGAGAACACAGAGTGAACACAGAGAGAACACAGAGAGAACAGAGAGAACAGAGTGAACACAGAGTGAACACAGAGTGAACACAGAGAGAACAGAGTGAACACAGAGAGAACACAGAGAGAACACAGAGAGAACACAGAGAGGACACAGAGAGGACACAGAGAGGACACAGAGAGGACACAGAGAGAACACAGAGAGAACACAGAGAGAACACAGAGAGAACACAGAGTGAACACAGAGAGAACACAGAGTGAACACAGAGAGAGAACACAGAGTGAACACAGAGAGAACACAGAGAGAACACAGAGAACACAGAGAGAACACAGAGTGAACACAGAGAGAACACAGAGTGAACACAGAGAGAACACAGAGAGAACACAGAGAGAACACAGAGAGAACACAGAGAGAACACAGAGAGAACAGAGTGAACACAGAGAGAACAGAGTGAACACAGAGTGAACACAGAGTGAACACAGAGTGAACACAGAGTGAACACAGAGTGAACACAGAGTGAACACAGAGAGAACACAGAGAGAACACAGAGAGAACACAGAGCGAACACAAAGAGAACACAGAGTGAACACAGAGAGAACACAGAGAGAACACAGAGAGAACACAGAGAGAACACAGAGTGAACACAGAGAGAACACAGAGAGAACACAGAGAGAACACAGAGAGAACACAGAGAGAACACAGAGTGAACACAGAGAGAACACAGAGAGAACAGAGAGAACAGAGTGAACACAGAGTGAACACAGAGAGAACAGAGTGAACACAGAGAGAACACAGAGAACACAGAGAGAACACAGAGAGAACACAGAGAGAACACAGAGAGTACACAGAGAGGACACAGAGAGGACACAGAGAGAACACAGAGAGAACACAGAGAGAACACAGAGAGAACACAGAGAGAACACAGAGAGAACACAGAGAGAACACAGAGTGAACACAGAGAGAGAACACAGAGTGAACACAGAGAGAACACAGAGAGAACACAGAGAACACAGAGAGAACACAGAGAGAACACAGAGTGAACACAGAGTGAACACAGAGAGAACACAGAGTGAACACAGAGTGAACACAGAGTGAACACAGAGAGAACACAGAGTGAACACAGAGAAAACACAGAGAAAACACAGAGAGAACACAGAGAGAACACAGAGAGAACAGAGTGAACACAGAGAGAACAGAGTGAACACAGAGTGAACACAGAGTGAACACAGAGAGAACACAGAGAGAACACAGAGAGAACACAGAGAGAACACAGAGAGAACACAGAGTGAACACAGAGAGAACACAAAGAGAACACAGAGTGAACACAGAGTGAACACAGAGAGAACACAGAGAGAACACAGAGTGAACACAGAGAGAACACAGAGAGAACACAGAGAACACAGAGAGAACACAGAGAGAACACAAAGAGAACACAGAGTGAACACAGAGTGAACACAGAGTGAACACAGAGAGAACACAGAGAGAACACAGAGAGAACACAGAGAGAACACAGAGAGAACACAGAGTGAACACAGAGAGAACAGAGAGAACAGAGAGAACACAGAGTGAACACAGAGTGAACACAGAGTGAACACAGAGTGAACACAGAGTGAACACAGAGTGGACACAGAGTGGACACAGAGTGGACACAGAGTGGACACAGAGAGAACACAGAGAGAACACAGAGAGAACACAGAGAGAACACAGAGAGAACACAGAGAGAACACAGAGAGAACACAGAGTGAACACAGAGAGAACACAGAGAGAACACAGAGAACACAGAGAGAACACAGAGAGAACACAGAGAGAACACAGAGAGAACACAGAGTGAACACAGAGAGAACACAGAGAGAACACAGAGAGAACACAGAGAGAACACAGAGAGAACACAGAGAGAACACAGAGAGAACACAGAGAGAACACAGAGAGAACACAGAGAGAGAACACAGAGTGAACACAGAGTGAACACAGAGTGAACACAGAGAGAACACAGAGAGAACACAGAGAGAACACAGAGAGAACACAGAGTGAAGCTTTTTAAAATGTTCTTTAAATCTTTACAATCGTCCAGACGTTAAAGTGAAACTAGAACAAAAAACTAACAACAACAAACACAAACAGGTTCAATACATTAATCAGAATCAGAATGACTTTTATTTATCTTTTTGTTACATGTGCAACCGACCAGTAGAGACAGTAAAGAATTATAAACAATATAAGTTATATATAAAAAATAGAAATAAAATACAATAGATCTATATAATGTCTGCCCCGTTTAACTTATAAAGTGTCTTTATTAATCAACTAAACCCCCGACATGAACAGTTTACAATAAGATTAACTCTACTGTCCTTGTCTATTTACATATTCACAAGATCATGTACAGTTTATGTATAAGTGACTTAACATTGCACAGTGGACTAATATTGCACAGTGGACTTAATATTGCACAGTGGACTTAACATTGCACAGTGGACTTAATATTGCACAGTTGACTTAGTATTGCACAGTGGACTTAGTATTGCACAGTGGACTTAGTATTGCACAGTGGACTTAGTATTGCACAGTGGACTTAATATTGCACAGTGGACTTAATATTGCACAGTTGACTTAGTATTGCACAGTGGACTTAGTATTGCACAGTGGACTTAGTATTGCACAGTGGACTTAGTATTGCACAGTGGACTTAGTATTGCACAGTGGACTTAATATTGCACAGTGGACTTAGTATTGCACAGTGGACTTAGTATTGCACAGTGGACTTAATATTGCACAGTGGACTTAGTATTGCACAGTGGACTAATATTGCACAGTGGACTTAGTATTGCACAGTGGACTTAATATTGCACAGTGGACTTAGTATTGCACAGTGGACTAATATTGCACAGTGGACTTAGTATTGCACAGTGGACTTAGTATTGCACAGTGGACTTATTATTGCACAGTGGACTTAGTATTGCACAGTGGACTTAATATTGCACAGTGGACTTAGTATTGCACAGTGGACTAATATTGCACAGTGGACTTAGTATTGCACAGTGGACTTAGTATTGCACAGTGGACTAATATTGCACAGTGGACTTAGTATTGCACAGTGGACTTAATATTGCACAGTGGACTTAGTATTGCACAGTGGACTAATATTGCACAGTGGACTTAGTATTGCACAGAGGATGTTTCCTGCACAGAGCTCAGTGTCTGATGATCCTGTGTCTCTGGTGGAGCCTCGTGGCAGCGACGAGACGAGAAGAAACTATAAGAGGATCATGTGATCAATAAATAAAACATGAAACAGGAAACAACAGTCGATTAAAACAAACATCAAATGTTTGGTCAAAGACGATGTGATCAAACCAAAGGAAACACATTTAATATATAAAATATATAAAAGGAAATGTATTTATATAAACAATATAAGACCAAAGGGAACGATCAATAATGAACCAAAAGTGAAACAGGATCATGTGATCAATGAAATAAAATGTGTTCAACTTCAAAGTCAGACTCAACAGAGACGTGAAAATAATCAAATGAACAGAGAGTTATAATCAAACTCTATGGTTTATCAGTGTCATTTAAAGAGAAGATTCTCAGATAAAGAATGAAAAGCTCAAATCATTCTTTAAATGTAAATGATTTAATCACAGACCTGGGAATGTTATAAAAAGTGTTTGTGATAAAATAAGAACAAATGAAATGAGACTCAGTTTGACTTCGGTTTGACCCATCGACATCGACAGGTTTGACTCAAATGAAAATAATAGAAGAAGAAACAACTGAGAGGAGGAGGGGGAGGAGGAGGAGGAGGAGGAGGAGGGGGAGGAGGAGGTGGAGGAGGAGGAGGAGGAGGAGGGGGAGGAGGAGGAGGAGGAGGAGGAGGAGGAGTGAGGAGGAGGAGGGGGAGGAGAAGGAGGAGCAGGAGGAGGAGGAGCAGGAGGAGGAGGAGCAGGAGGGGGAGGAGGAGGTGGAGGAGGAGGAGGAAGGGAGGAGGAGGAGGGAGGAGCAGGAGGAGGAGGAGTGAGGAGGAGGAGGGGGAGGAGAAGGAGGAGCAGGAGGAGGAGGAGCAGGAGGAGGAGCAGGAGGGGGAGTGTGAGGAGGAGGAGGGGGAGTGTGAGGAGGAGGAGGGGGAGGAGAAGGAGGAGCAGGAGGAGGAGGAGCAGGAGGAGGAGCAGGAGGGGGAGTGTGAGGAGGAGGAGGGGGAGTGTGAGGAGGAGGAGGGGGAGGAGGAGGAGGAGGAGAGGAGGAGGAGCTGAGCTGTTTATAAAAAACACAGCAGTGAGTTTGGAGGAAACACATCAGAAAAGTGTGAAGAGTCCACAGGGTTTAATCATAAATGACGTTTGTGACGTTTGTGACGTTTGTTTGTGATGTTTGTGACGTTTGTTTGTGACGTTTGTTTGTGACGTTTGTGACGTTTGTGACGTTTGTTTGTGATGTTTGTGACGTTTGTTTGTGACGTTTGTGACGTTTGTGACTGTTTGTGACGTTTGTGACGTTTGTGACGTTTGTTTGTGACGTTTGTTTGTGACGTTTGTTTGTGACGTTTGTTTGTGACGTTTGTTTGTGATGTTTGTGATGTTTGTGATGTTTGTGACGTTTGTTTGTGACGTTTGTGACGTTTGTGACGTTTGTTTGTGACGTTTGTGACGTTTGTTTGTGACGTTTGTTTGTGACGTTTGTTTGTGATGTTTGTTTGTGATGTTTGTGATGTTTGTGATGTTTGTGACGTTTGTGATGTTTGTGATGTTTGTGATGTTTGTTTGTGTTGTTTGTGATGTTTGTGATGTTTGTGATGTTTGTGATGTTTGTGACGTTTGTGATGTTTGTGATGTTTGTGATGTTTGTGATGTTTGTGACGTTTGTGATGTTTGTGATGTTGTTTGTGATGTTTGTGATGTTTGTGATGTTTGTGACGTTTGTGACGTTTGTGACGTTTGTGACGTTTGTGACGTTTGTGACGTTTGTTTGTGACGTTTGTTTGTGACGTTTGTGACGTTTGTCTCATTCAGACGACTCTTCTGTTCTGGAGACGATTTACAAAGTTTATCTGAAAATATTGTTAAAGAAAAGGTCAAACTAAAAGGTTTGATTAAAATAAAATGTGTTTAAATGTAACAAAAACCAAAAGATCAAAGTGAATCTATGGACAACATGAACATCTGAGACTCTTGGAGCGATGATGATAACAATAAATAAAGTCTCAAAGAGTTTATTTAAATGAATCCAAACCTATTGTACCTGCTCATATAATGTTCTATTGTTCAATGATAAAGACTCATTGTACAGAAGTGACATCAGGCCTTTGGGTCTGACACAAAAGAATCAAACATAAAGAATAATAAAACATAAAGAATAATCAAACATAAAGAATAATCAAACATAAAGAATAATAAAACATAAAGAATAATAAAACATAAAGAATAATCAAACATAAAGAATAATCAAACATAAAGAATAAAACAAAGAATAATAAAACATAAAGAATAATAAAACATAAAGAATAATCAAACATAAAGAATAATCAAACATAAAGAATAATCAAACATAAAGAATAATAAAACATAAAGAATAATAAAACATAAAGAATAATAAAACATAAAGAATAATCAAACATAAAGAATAATCAAACATAAAGAATAATCAAACATAAAGAATAATCAAACATAAAGAATAATAAAACATAAAGAATAATCAAACATAAAGAATAAAACAAAGAATAATAAAACATAAAGAATAATAAAACATAAAGAATAATAAAACATAAAGAATAATCAAACAAAGAATAATAAAACATAAAGAATAATAAAACATAAAGAATAATAAAACATAAAGAAGAATAAAACATAAAGAATAATAAAACATAAAGAATAATAAAACATAAAGAATAATCAAACATAAAGATCAAACAAATGCATTATTTAAGTCAGAGTCACTGAAACTTAAAAATATAATTGAATCATGAACATTATTTATGTTCAAAGTCAAACAGAGCTCCGTCTGAACATGATTGAGTTTGACTCAAAAGATGAAATCAGTTTGAACAAAACAAATGTTTTTATTATCTTTATCTTTATTGGCTCGAGCGCCACAAGTGAGAGGCAGGACATCGAGCCTAAAGCTCTCGCCCAAACACTCACTGTGTCCGACTCATGTCCCGGGCACATTGGTGGGAAAAGTGAACGTTATTGTTGTAAACGGTGAAGCCCGAGTGAAAGTGTCGCCTTCTAATGTGTCCGACTCTGCACGTCCTGTTCATATAATAATGTGATGTACAAACTGAACATTACTGTTGTAAATAGGGCCAACAACAGAAAGTGGGCGGAGCCCACTGAAAACTCTCCAAAGTGTCTCCCAGTGACCAGGGACCCATAACGTAGGAAAGTGTGTGTGCTTTACGAAAATGTAGAGTTTGTGAAGTAAAAAAAAGGGAAACATTGTTTTCGAATCGGATTCTTCTTCTTCTTCCTCCTCTAGGGGGCGTTTGCCCGAACGAGCTGAAATTTGGTGAAAATGAAGATGAGGAGTGTGGCATCAAAAGTGATCCAAATCATGAACCTAAGTCTTACGGTCTCTGTGCGGCAAAGCTGCAAGATTTGGCCAGAATTTCTAAAATTTTCAAATTTTTAATTTGTCTCCCATTTCCACATATAAAGTCTGAATTGCATCAAATCTGAATCAGTTGTCACACTCCCCCTGAAACCTACTAGAGGTGAAAGAATTAAATTCGACGTGTTAGCGCCCCCTACAGATTAAAGCAAACTTTTATATGGGGAGCAAAAAATTTAGTTTTTTAGAATTTTTTGAAATTTTGCACAAAATTCCATTTTGGCCTCTCGATCAAAAAAGCCAATCAGACCCATGTCATATTTTGTACCAATGACAAACACATCCCATGTTATTCTTATGGGGAAATCGAAAAATGTCTCAAATTTGCATATTTTTTTACTACGCATTTTAACAAACTCCTTCTCGGGCGTAAGCACGACTAACCTGAAATTTAGTGAAAATGATCCTGAGGAGTGGGCCATCTAAAGTTATCCAGGATTTTAGCTCAAGTATTACAGTCTTTGTGCGGCGCAGCCGCAAACTTTGACCAATTTTACACATTTTCAGTGAAATATGAGAAGTAGGAGGCGCTGTAGAGCCACAGATTCAGCAGCAGGTATTTTATGAGGAGGGACATTGTGGTGCGTAAGCGCCCCCCTCTGGCGTTGCGGGGCGGCGTGGCGAGGGCCGATCATTGCCGCTTGTGGCTATATTTATCTTTATTCTCTGCTGCAGGAGTTAAACTGTTTAATGTTCAGGACATTCATTTAAATGTCGTCTGTTTATGTCTCAGTTTAAACAGATGTGTTTATTAAAACAAATAAGATTAAATCATCTTGAGTACTGACTGGACGGTGAGCTTTATAGACTGAGAGACAAGGGGAGGATGAAGGAGGGGGAGGATGAAGGAGGGGGAGGATGAAGGAGGGGGAGGTGATTAATCTAAGACTTTAACTCTTCTCTGCTCCTTCAATCCTGGACACATGTTAATCATGAACAACGGCATCGACAACATGAAAGGAACAAATTAATTGATTTTCTCTCCCTCTCTCTCCCCCCCTCCTCTCTCTCCCCCCCTCCTCTCTCTCCCCCCCTCCCTCCCTCCCTCTCTCTCTCTCCCTCCCCTCTCCTCCCCCTCTCTCCCTCTCTCTCACTCTTGCCCCCCTCCTCTCCCTCCCTCTCTCTCTCCTCTCTCCCCCCTCCTCCCCTCTCCCCCCCCCGTCTCACCTTCTCTCTCTCCCCCCCTCCCTCTCTCTCTCCCTCCCCTCTCTCACTCTTGCCCCTCTCCCTCTCCCCCCTCCTCTCCTCTCCCTCTCCTCTCTCTCTCCCCCTCTCTCCCCCTCTCCCCTCCCTCTCTCCCCCTCAGACATCACAGACGGGCCGTCCGCTCCGTGGCGTTCCATCGCTCGTACCCGCTCTTCGCCTCGGCCTCTGACGACGGCTCCGTCATCGTCTGCCACGGGACGGTGTTCAGGTGAGGCTCCTCCCCCTCAGCATTAACCCCGCCCCCTTTTCTGTGTCGTTTGGGAATTTAATCCAACGACTTTAAACACGACAGAGTCAGACCATCATTTTGTCTTTGTGTTTCTCCTTCTCCTGGTCCTGGTCCTGGTCCCGGTCCTTCTCCTGGTCCTGCTCCTGGTCCTGGTCCCGGTCCTTCTCCTCGTCCTGGTCCTGCTCCTGGTCTGGTCCTTCTCCTTCTCCTGGTCCTGCTCCTGGTCTGGTCCTTCTCCTGGTCCTCCTCCTGGTCCCGGTCCTTCTCCTGGTCTGGTCCTGCTCCTGCTCCTGCTCCTTCTCCTGGTCCCTCTCCTGGTCCTGCTCCTTCTCCTGCTCCTGGTCCTCGTCCTGGTCCTTCTCCTTCTCCTGGTCCTCCTCCTGGTCCCGGTCCTTCTCCTGCTCCTGGTCCTGCTCCTCCTCCTGCTCCTTCTCCTCCTCCTCCTGGTCCCGTCCCGCCTCAGTGACCTTCTGCAGAACCCTCTGATCGTCCCGGTGAAGGTGCTGAAGGGTCATGTGATCACTCATGACCTCGGCGTCCTGGACGTGACCTTCCACCCGTCTCAGCCGTGGGTTTTCAGCTCCGGCGCCGACGGAACCGTTCGGTTGTTCACCTGAGTCCAGAACCGCTCCAGAGTCGGTTCTGGACCTGACGCTTTGGCCCCTCCCCCTCAGGACTATGGCCCCTCCCTCCTGGACTCAGTGAGTGTTACGTCTGTAAAGATGATGGACGCTCGTCCTGTCGCCCCCTGGTGGACGTTTTCTAAATGTTCTTTGACGTAAAATAAAACCTTTTTGTGAGATCTGTGTGTCGCTGGAGACTTTGTTCAGATCCAAAACCTTTAGAGTTTACACAAAGGTCAAAGGTCATGTTTAACGTCAGGGTCAAAGGTCAAGTTTAATGTCAAAGGTCAAAGGTCATGTTTAATGTCAGGGTCAAAGGTCAAAGGTCATGTTTCACACATTTCAAAGACGACGCCTTCACTTTGTGTTTATTGATCTTTTTACAAACATCTTCACACTGAGCCGCAGAAACAACATTAAATACTTTTCGTAATAAACTCTTCAAAAATACCAAATTTGAATATATTTTACAGAAAGTTTAAAACATGCAGAAGCTCAGAGCCGTCCAATCAGATGCCAGAGCCGTCCAATCAGATGCCAGAGCCGTCCAATCAGATGCCAGAGCCGTCCAATCAGATGCCAGAGCCGTCCAATCAGATGCCAGAGCCGTCCAATCAGATGCCAGCTTAGTAACAGTCTCCGCCCACACGTCTGAACGTTCTTTGGTGACACTTCGCTCCAAAACAAACTAAAAACACACTGTTGCCATGGACACAGCAGGGGTCAGAGGTCAGAGGGCAGCAGGTCGTCAGGATCCTCCCCCAGAACGTCCTCCAGCGACGTGATTGGCTCCTGCAGCGAGAGGGGCGTGTACTGCACCAGCTGCTTCCCTAAAACAAACCAGAGCTTTGAGTCTCGGGGCCTCAGGGGCCTCAGGGGCCTCTCCGGGGGCCTCCAGGAGCTCCTCGGGGGCTCCAGGGCCTCGGGGGCCTCCAGGCGCTCCTCAGGGGCCTCTCCGGGGGCCTCCAGGAGCTCCTCGGGGGGCTCCTCAGGGGCCTCCAGGAGCTCCTCAGGGGGGCTCCTCAGGGGCCTCAGGGGGCCTCCTCAGGGGCCTCTCCGGGGGCTCCTCAGGGGCCTCTCCGGGGGCCTCCAGGAGCTCCTCAGGGAGCTCCTCAGGGGCTCCTCAGGGGCCTCCGGGCGCCTCCAGGCGCTCCTCCGGGGGCTCCTCAGGGGCCTCTCCGGGGGCCTCCAGGAGCTCCTCAGGGGGCTCCTCAGGGGCCTCTCCGGGGGCCTCCAGGAGCTCCTCAGGGGGGCTCCTCAGGGGCCTCCAGGAGCTCCTCAGGGGGCTCCTCAGGGGCCTCTCCGGGGGCTCCTCAGGGGCCTCCTCAGGGGCCTCTCCGGGGGCTCCTCAGGGGGCTCCTCAGGGAGCTCCTCAGGGGGGCTCCTCAGGGGGCCCCTCAGGGCCTCCCTTTCAGCTGCAGAGCCACTTCTGACACGAGTCAAAGGGGTGGACCATTCAAATGTACAAAAGTATAAACAATGACATGAGGCTTTAATGAGATAAAACATGTGCAGTTGGTCACACACAACATACACACAACATACACACAACATAAACACAACATAAACACAACATAAACACAACATAAACACAACATAAACACAACATAAACACAACATAAACACAACATAAACACAACATAAACACAACATAAACACAACATAAACACAACATAAACACAACATAAACACAACATACACACAACATACACACAACATACACACAACACAAACACAACACACACACAACACACACACTGTGTCGATCACATTCAGTTTATGATTCCAGTGCAGAGGGTTTGGTCGTCACAGCTTTAGGTTTGTGCAGTGGTTTATATAAAGTGTAAAAGGGATTGGAACACCACACATGGAGGTTTAGGGCTAGAACATGTACAGCAGATGATACTTTGACAGCAGAAGGATTCAGTTTAACAAAGACTTCTTTTAACAGCAAAACACCAAAAAGGACATGCGTTGGAATAAGTTGTATATTAATGTCAAGTTTTCTATTCACAAACAAAGATATGTCTTTCCAAAATATCTGAGTGTAATAACAGTCCAAAAATAAATGGGTCACTGACTCTTCAGTGCCATGACAGAAAGAGCAGAGTGGGTCTACATTTAACATGGTTTACAGGGACATCTGTGCAAATGCACCTCACGGATCTGACAAAGACAGAAGCCAAACACAGCTCCATCCAAGCTCTGGACATAATTATTCAAACAACAACAGATGCTGCTTTACTGCTGGACTCTCTGGTGATAAACTCTAATACATTTATTATTTGTTTTAATACATTTGTTTGTTTTAATTCTCAGGACCAGAGCTGCCAATAAACAGCTCCTGAGCTGGATCATCAACACGAGGATGTACATAGGTGGACTTTAACATCTTTACACCAGATGGAACGGCATCAAGAACAAAAGCACATTCTTCTGGTTTTATTGGAACATTGTACCCAATGAAAGACCGACTGTAGGAACAAGTTTATGCCGTTTGTGTTGAATAGTTGATGTACATGAATAATACCATAATCGACCCACTTTTTAAAAAAAAAGAGTTTTGCGTTTATAACATAAATCCTTGTTATTCCAAATGTCATATTTGTGCTGATTATGTTCATGAACTAAGGACCAACAGAACAGTCATCACTTGTGAAAAGTCTTTCGATGCTATAATCACATCTTAAAATAAAGTCTAAACCTCCTGATGCTTCAAATACATGTGTTGAAATAAAGTTCCATAAAGAGTTTGGGTTCATTAAATATCTTTTAATCCATTTAATTTTGAAGGATGAATGTAATGTCTGAAGGTCCAGTGCATTAGACCCACCAGGGCTCAACGATTCATCACATTCTTTTATAAGATGTGCTTTTGTTCTTCCAGATGAATCAAATAAGATTTATCCACTTGTCTGTTTATGTTAATAGAGACATCAAGGGCGGAGCTAGAATAGACTTAAGACCTTCAGCTTTGGACAGTAAGACTCTGCTGATGTCGATGGGTCTCTTTGAATCCACAGATTACATTTGTTTTGTTTTCTTTGATCAATGTTTGTCTTTTGTCTTCATCTCTTATGACGGTGACACCCAGGTATTTCACATGAATCCCTGATATTTCTATCACCACAAGATTTAACAGTGAACAGTTCACATTTGGAAAGGTTTAGTTTGAGTCCTGAAGATAATGACAAAGTGTCTAATAGTTTAATAGTCTGTCTGTAAAAAAGAGCGTAGGATCATCAGCCTGTTGGCTTAAGCGTGTTTCTCTTCCTGCTGCAGTAATTCCTTTTAAATTACTGTTCTTAATATAATTGGCTCAAATGTGCATCGGTAATAAAAATAAAAAGCAGACATTGGGCACCGTTGGCGTATGTCGCGCTCAACAGTGACTCTACGACTTGTATAGAGCTGTTTCCAAAAGCATAGAATGTACCAGTGTTTGTTAAAATCCTCACCAAACTCAAATATATCAAGAGTTCAAGCTCTACTGGATCAAAAGCCTTTGGGAAATCTAAAAAGAATGAAACTATTTTCTGAAATTAGATCAGAATAATCCAACATGTCAAGGATGAGTCTAATATTGTCAATAATGTATGGGCCGGTCATAAAACCATAATATCATTCAGTACTTTTTTGGTCGTAAGACAGACAGCTGAGACTTTGTAATCATTAAGTGAAGTGACAGGACGTAATGATCCAAATGAGTGTTTGAGGTTTAATGAACCCTGGTCCATAGTGAAGGGAGCTGTTCATCCTCCAGACTCTACAAGGACCGAGCCTGTCGTGAGCCTGTCGTGAGCCTGTCTGTGCAGGAGATTTGTTCAGCTTTAGCTCTTTAAATGCTTCGGAGGTTTCTGTAAGTCACACATCATCTTATATGTTCATTTGTTATATTTAGAACACAACGTGTCATGTGATCCTGTGATCAGTTGGATTTATATACATTTGATAGTATTTTTCACAATAATCTGATGTAACCTTTGGCTCAAGTTTAGTTCTGCTATTTTTAGTTTGTCTTCGCTTTTCTAATTTAAAAGAGTAACTGGGATTCTGCTCCCTTTGCTCCCTCTGCTCCCT
Organism: Rhinogobius similis; assembly: GCA_019453435.1. NCBI lineage: Eukaryota > Metazoa > Chordata > Actinopteri > Gobiiformes > Gobiidae > Rhinogobius > Rhinogobius similis. The sequence goes on along the minus strand of CM033635.1, from coordinate 185,133 downwards.
CTGCTCCCTCTGCTCCCTCTGCTCCCTTTGCTCCCTCTGCTCCCTCTGCTCCCTCTGCTCCCTCTGCTCTCTTTGCTCCCTCTGCTCCCTCTGCTCCCTCTGCTCTCTCTGCTCCCTTTGCTCCCTTTGCTCCCTCTGCTCCCTTTGCTCCCTTTGCTCCCTCTGCTCCCTCTGCTCCCTCTGCTCTCTTTGCTCCCTCTGCTCCCTCTGCTCTCTTTGCTCCCTCTGCTCCCTCTGCTCTCTTTGCTCCCTCTGCTCCCTCTGCTCTCTTTGCTCCCTCTGCTCCCTTTGCTCCCTTTGCTCTCTTTGCTCCCTCTGCTCCCTTTGCTCCCTCTGCTCCCTTTGCTCCCTTTGCTCTCTCTGTTCCTTTGCCCCTTTGCTCCCTCTGCTCCTCTGTCTCTTGTCTCTCTGCTCCCTCTGCTCTCTTTTTTGCTCCTCCTTTGCTCCTCTGTCTTTGGCTCTCTTTGTCCTCTGTTCTTGCTCTCTTTGCTCCTCTGTCCTTTGTCTAACTTTGCTCCTTTGTTCCTCTCTGCTCCATCTGCTCTTTGCTCCCTCTGCTCCCTTTGCTCCCTTTGCTCTCTTTGCTCCCTTTACTCCCTTTACTCCCTTTGCTCCCTTTGCTCCCTTTGCTCCCTTTGCTCTCTTTGCTCCCTTTGCTCCCTTTGCTCTCTAACCTCTTCTAACCCTTTGCTCCCTTTGCTCCCTTTGCTCTCTAACCTCTTCTAACCCTTTGCTCCCTTTGCTCCCTTTGCTCCCTTTGCTCCCTCTGCTCCCTCTGCTCCCTTTGCTCTCTAACCTCTTCTAACCCTTTGCTCCCTCTGCTCCCTTTGCTCCCTCTGCTCCCTTTGCTCCCTTTGCTCTCTAACCTCTTCTAACCCTTTGCTCCCTCTGCTCCCTTGCTCCCTTTGCTCTTGCTCCCCTTTGCTCCCTTTGCTCCCTCTTGCTAACCCTCTGCTCCCTTTGCCCTCTAACCTCTTCTAACCCTTTGCTCCCTTTGCTCCCTTTGCTCCCTTTGCTCCCTTTGCTCTCTTTGCTCTTTGCTAACCTCTTTCTAACCCTTTGTTGCTCTTCTGCTCTTTGCTCCCTTGTTCTCTGCTCCTCTGCTCCCTCGCTCCTCTGCTCCCTCTGCTCCTCTGCTCTCTTTGCTCCCTCTGCTCTCTCTGCTCCCACTGATCCCTCTGCTCCCTCTGCTCTCTTTGCTCCCTCTGCTCCCTCTGCTCTCTCTGCTCCCTTTGCTTCTGCTCCCTTTGCTCTCTCTGATCCCTTTGCTCCCTCTGCTCCCTCTGCTCCCTCTGCTCTCTTTGCTCCCTCTGCTCCCTCTGCTCTCTTTGCTCCCTCTGCTCCCTTTGTTTCTTTGCTCCTCTGCTCCCCTCTGCTCCTCTGCTCCCTTTGCTCTCTGCTCCCTTTGTCTTTGCTCCTCTGCTCTCTGCTCTCTTTGTTCCCTCTGCTCCCTCTGCTCTCTTTGCTCCCTCTGCTCCCTCTTGCTCTTTGCTCTCTTTGCTCCCTTTGCTCTCTTTGCTCTCTTTGCTCCCTTTGCTCCCTTTGCTCCCTCTGCTCCCTTTGCTCCCTTTGCTCCCTTTGCTCCCTCTGCTCCCTCTGCTCTCTTTGCTCCCTTTGCTCCCTCTGCTCCCTTTGCTCTCTAACCTCTTCTAACCCTTTGCTCCCTTTGCTCCCTTTGCTCCCTTTGCTCCCTTTGCTCCCTTTGCTCCCTTTGCTCTCTAACCTCTTCTAACCCTTTGCTCCCTTTGCTCTCTAACCTCTTCTAACCCTTTGCTCCCTTTGCTCCCTTTGCTCCCTTTGCTCCCTCTGCTCCCTCTGCTCCCTTTGCTCTCTAACCTCTTCTAACCCTTTGCTCCCTCTGCTCCCTTTGCTCTCTTTGCTCCCTTTGCTCCCTTTGCTCCCTTTGCTCCCTTTGCTCTCTAACCTCTTCTAACCCTTTGCTCCCTTTGCTCCCTTTGCTCCCTTTGCTCCCTTTGCTCCCTTTGCTCCCTTTGCTCCCTTTGCTCCCTCTGCTCCCTTTGCTCTCTAACCTCTTCTAACCCTTTGCTCCCTTTGCTCCCTTTGCTCCCTCTGCTCCCTCTGCTCCCTCTGCTCCCTCTGCTCCCTTTGCTCTCTAACCTCTTCTAACCCTTTGCTCCCTCTGCTCCCTTTGCTCCCTTTGCTCCCTTTGCTCCCTCTGCTCCCTTTGCTCTCTAACCTCTTCTAACCCTTTGCTCCCTCTGCTCCCTTTGCCCTCTAACCTCTTCTAACCCTTTGCTCCCTCTGCTCCCTCTGCTCCCTTTGCCCTCTAACCTCTTCTAACCCTTTGCTCCCTCTGCTCCCTCTGCTCCCTTTGCTCTCTAACCTCTTCTAACCCTTTGCTCCCTTTGCTCCCTTTGCTCCCTCTGCTCCCTTTGCTCCCTTTGCTCCCTTTGCTCCCTTTGCTCTCTAACCTCTTCTAACCCTTTGCTCCCTTTGCTCCCTTTGCCCTCTAACCTCTTCTAACCCTTTGCTCCCTTTGCTCCCTCTGCTCCCTTTGCTCTCTAACCTCTTCTAACCCTTTGCTCCCTTTGCTCCCTTTGCTCCCTCTGCTCCCTTTGCTCTCTAACCTCTTCTAACCCTTTGCTCCCTTTGCTCCCTCTGCTCCCTTTGCTCCCTTTGCTCCCTTTGCTCCCTCTGCTCCCTCTGCTCCCTTTGCCCTCTAACCTCTTCTAACCCTTTGCTCCCTTTGCTCCCTTTGCTCCCTTTGCTCCCTTTGCTCCCTTTGCTCTCTAACCTCTTCTAACCCTCTGCTCCCTTTGCTCCCTTTGCTCCCTTTGCTCTCTAACCTCTTCTAACCCTTTGCTCCCTCTGCTCCCTTTGCTCCCTTTGCTCCCTTTGCTCCCTTTGCTCTCTAACCTCTTCTAACCCTTTGCTCCCTTTGCTCCCTTTGCTCTCTAACCTCTTCTAACCCTTTGCTCCCTTTGCTCCCTCTGCTCCCTCTGCTCCCTTTGAGCTCTAAATGCTCCTTTAGCTTTGTTGATGTTCTAACTGGAGCGTTAATAATTCCACTTGTGTGTCAGATACATTTTCTGGTAGAACAGAGGATAAAGACATTAGTTTAGTAATTAAATCATTTTCTTCTTTTTTCTTTTCTTTCTTAAGTTTTGCTCCAGTTTCCATAAATACTTTTCTTACATTTGTTTATCTTCTCCTTCCTTTTCAGCCGCTCTGTGATGTTCTGAAATGTTGTCCTTTATTAATGAACAAATGTCATTTTACAACAAAGAATGATTTAACCTCCAATCAGACGGACTTCTCTGTTTGTTGATTTAAAGTGAGTAACTGCTTTGTGTCTGAGGCGTTGGATCAATCCACAGTCTGTCCTGGAGTGTAATGGTCCATCTATATTCTGTATTAAATGGATTATTTGTTCCATCCGTCCTCTCTCGTTCATTGTGTTAGATAAAGGTTAGTATTGTTCCTGTTTGTGTATCGGTCCAAACCATCACAAGGAGTACAGTTGAAACCCCTCCTAGGACTATTGAACGTCTACAGATCCTTGTCTGATGCTTTCAGTTTCAGTGTTTGAGTCTTGACATAGATCTTTGTTTTCTCTGACATTTGTATAACTGTACACATCGCCCTAAAGATAAAACCTGTAGTATGAAGTGCCCATTGAATCTGTCTGAGTAAAGATGACCGTTCCACTGAACTTGTGCTTTAAGGTGAGAGTTCCTGCTGAATGGTTGTTTCCATGGGACATCCACATGTCTCCGCCCCATTGGTTGTTTCCATGGGACATCCACATGTCCTCGCCCCATTGGTTGTTTCCATGGGACATCCACATGTCTCCGCCCCATTGTGATTTCCATGGGACATCCACATGTCCTCGCCCCATTGGTTGTTTCCATGGGACATCCACATGTCCTCGCCCCATTGGTTGTTTCCATGGGACATCCACATGTCTCCGCCCCATTGTGATTTCCATGGGACATCCACATGTCCTCGCCCCATTGGTTGTTTCCATGGGACATCCACATGTCTCCGCCCCATTGGTTGTTTCCATGGGACATCCACATGTCCTCGCCCCATTGGTTGTTTCCATGGGACATCCACATGTCCTCGCCCCATTGGTTGTTTCCATGGGACATCCACATGTCTCCGCCCCATTGGTTGTTTCCATGGGACATCCACATGTCCTCGCCCCATTGTGATTTCCATGGGACATCCACATGTCTCCGCCCCATTGTGATTTCCATGGGACATCCACATGTCTCCGCCCCATTGGTTGTTTCCATGGGACGTCCACATGTCTCCGCCCCATTGGTTGTTTCCATGGGACATCCACATGTCTCCGCCCCATGGGTTTTTTAATTGGTACTTCCACATTTCTTCGCCCCATTGGTTGTTTCCATGGGACATCCACATGTCTCCGCCCCATTGGTTGTTTCCATGGGACATCCACATGTCTCCGCCCCATTGGTTGTTTCCATGGGACATCCACATGTCTCCGCCCCATTGGTTGTTTCTTTGGGACATCCACATGTCTCCGCCCCATTGGTTGTTTCCATGGGACATCCACATGTCCTCGCCCCATTGGTTGTTTCCATGGGACATCCACATGTCCTCGCCCCATTGGTTGTTTCCATGGGACATCCACATGTCTCCGCCCCATTGGTTGTTTCCTTGGGACATCCACATGTCTCCGCCCCATTGGTTGTTTCCATGGGACATCCACATATCTCCGCCCCATTGGTTGTTTCCATGGGACATCCACATGTCTCCGCCCCATTGGTTGTTTCCATGGGACATCCACATGTCTCCGCCCCATTGGTTGTTTCCATGGGACATCCACATGTCTCCGCCCCATTGGTTGTTTCCATGGGACATCCACATGTCCTCGCCCCATTGTGATTTCCATGGGACATCCACATGTCCCCGCCCCATTGTGATTTCCATGGGACATCCACATGTCTCCGCCCCATTGTGTTTTCCATGGGACATCCACATGTCTCCGCCCCATTGTGATTTCCATGGGACATCCACATGTCCTCGCCCCATTGGGTGTTTCCATGGGACATCCACATGTTCTCCGCCCCATTGGTTGTTTCCATGGGACATCCACATGTCTCCGCCCCATTGGTTGTTTCCATGGGACATCCACATGTCTCCGCCCCATTGGTTGTTTCCATGGGACATCCACATGTCTCCGCCCCATTGGTTGTTTCCATGGGACATCCACATGTCTCCGCCCCATTGGTTGTTTCCATGGGACATCCACATGTCCTCGCCCCATTGTGATTTCCATGGGACATCCACATGTCTCCGCCCCATTGTGATTTCCATGGGACATCCACATGTCTCCGCCCCATTGTGATTTCCATGGGACATCCACATGTCTCCGCCCCATTGTGATTTCCATGGGACATCCACATGTCCTCGCCCCATTGGTTGTTTCCATGGGACATCCACATGTCTCCGCCCCATTGGTTGTTTCCATGGGACATCCACATGTCTCCGCCCCATTGGTTGTTTCCATGGGACATCCACATGTCTCCGCCCCATTGGTTGTTTCCATGGGACATCCACATGTCTCCGCCCCATTGGTTGTTTCCATGGGACGTCCACATGTCCTCGCCCCATTGGTTGTTTCCATGGGACATCCACATGTCCACGCCCCATTGGTTGTTTCCATGGGACATCCACATGTCCTCGCCCCATTGGTTGTTTCCATGGGACATCCACATGTCTCCGCCCCATTGGTTGTTTCCATGGGACGTCCACATGTCTCCGCCCCATTGGTTGTTTTCATGGGACGTCCACATGTCCTCGCCCCATTGGTTGTTTCCATGGGACATCCACATGTCTCCGCCCCATTGGTTGTTTCCATGGGACATCCACATGTCTCCGCCCCATTGTGATTTCCATGGGACATCCACATGTCTCCGCCCCATTGGTTGTTTCCATGGGACATCCACATGTCTCCGCCCATTGGTTGGTTCCATGGGACATCCACATGTCTCCGCCCCATTGGTTGTTTCCATGGGACATCCACATGTCTCCGCCCCATTGGTTGTTTCCATGGGACGTCCACATGTCCTCGCCCCATTGGTTGTTTCCATGGGACATCCACATGTCCACGCCCCATTGGTTGTTTCCATGGGACATCCACATGTCCTCGCCCCATTGGTTGTTTCCATGGGACATCCACATGTCTCCGCCCCATTGGTTGTTTCCATGGGACGTCCACATGTCTCCGCCCCATTGGTTGTTTAAATGGGACGACCACATGTCCTCGCCCCATTGGTTGTTTCCATGGGACATCCACATGTCTCCGCCCCATTGGTTGTTTCCATGGGACATCCACATGTCTCCGCCCCATTGTGATTTCCATGGGACATCCACATGTCTCCGCCCCATTGGTTGTTTCCATGGGACATCCACATGTCTCCGCCCCATTGGTTGTTTCCATGGGACGTCCACATGTCTCCGCCCCATTGGTTGTTTTCATGGGACGTCCACATGTCCTCGCCCCATTGGTTGTTTCCATGGGACGTCCACATGTCAACGCCCCATTGGTTGTTTCCATGGGACATCCACATGTCTCCGCCCCATTGGTTGTTTCCATGGGACATCCACATGTCTCCGCCCATTGTGATTTCCATGGGACATCCACATGTCTCCGCCCCATTGGTTGTTTCCATGGGACATCCACATGTCTCCGCCCCATTGGTTGTTTCCATGGGACGTCCACATGTCCTCGCCCCATTGGTTGTTTCCATGGGACATCCACATGTCCACGCCCCATTGGTTGTTTCCATGGGACATCCACATGTCCTCGCCCCATTGGTTGTTTCCATGGGACATCCACATGTCTCCGCCCCATTGGTTGTTTCCATGGGACGTCCACATGTCTCCGCCCCATTGGTTGTTTTCATGGGACGTCCACATGTCCTCGCCCCATTGGTTGTTTCCATGGGACATCCACATGTCTCCGCCCCATTGGTTGTTTCCATGGGACATCCACATGTCTCCGCCCCATTGTGATTTCCATGGGACATCCACATGTCTCCGCCCCATTGGTTGTTTCCATGGGACATCCACATGTCTCCGCCCCATTGGTTGTTTCCATGGGACATCCACATGTCTCCGCCCCATTGGTTGTTTCCATGGGACGTCCACATGTCTCCGCCCCATTGGTTGTTTTCATGGGACGTCCACATGTCCTCGCCCCATTGGTTGTTTCCATGGGACGTCCACATGTCCTCGCCCCATTGGTTGTTTCCATGGGACATCCACATGTCTCCGCCCCATTGGTTGTTTCCATGGGACATCCACATGTCTCCGCCCCATTGTGATTTCCATGGGACATCCACATGTCTCCGCCCCATTGGTTGTTTCCATGGGACATCCACATGTCTCCGCCCCATTGTGATTTCCATGGGACATCCACATGTCTCCGCCCCATTGGTTGTTTCCATGGGACATCCACATGTCTCCGCCCCATTGGTTGTTTCCATGGGACATCCACATGTCTCCGCCCCATTGGTTGTTTCCATGGGACATCCACATGTCTCCGCCCCATTGGTTGTTTCCAAAGGTGATAATCTTCATCCGTTGGGTGGGACTCCTGGACCGACATCAAAGTCTTTTGTGTAAAGACAAACTGCTCTGTGTTTCATGATGTCTCTTAACCCTGGAGCATTAACCGAGATGAGCTTTAACAGTGACATGTTTGAACAGAATGAAGGTCAGAGTAAGACCTTCTCACTCTAGATGTAGATTAGTCACACAAAGCAGAACTTCTTCCCATCATCAGCACCATAACAGCTCATGTACTTCCTTGTTGTCGATGTGAGCTCTTCCTCCGATGAAGTCAACCATCTTCTTCTCTTGTCTGGTTTGTCGATGGGCCACAGCCTGTTACGCTTCTCTTGATCTTCTGGCGTCAAGTCCTCCTTGAAGCGCAGGTTCCGTTGCTTCAGAGAGTCACAGTTTTTTGACATTTTCCAAATGGCATCGCGGTAATGTCACATTGAGAACTGGATAATAATGTCCTTTGCATAAGATTTGGTCGGGTCTGTGCACTGAGTCAATGACTTCCACAGACTTCTCTTTGTATCCCGGAGCTGTTTGCACATATACCCATCATCCCGCGCAGCCGTAAATGTAGCGCGCTAGTTCAATCACTTTATTTTCAAGTTGTTGGATCTTTTCTTCTGTTTTTTCCACCTTTACTTTCATGTCGTGTCGGTCGGCAGAAAGAAAGTCGAATGAGGCTTTGAGATCTTTGATTTGATTTTCGATTGAGGATCCTTGCTTCTCGATAGCTAGCGTTAGCTGTGCTACTATTGAGTCGGCTGTATCTTTTTTTGTGTTCTGAGGTTTGGTGGGAGTCGTGGGGGATCCAGTCTCACTTTTGTGTTTTGTACTTTCTAAGATGCTCCTTTAAGCTCAGTAACAGTGTTTACTGCTTCACCGCCATCTTGGCTCCTCCCACTGTGGACGTCCAAATACATCCTTTTACAAATGTTCTGTCACTGGTGGGAGGCGGCTTCACACACGTGTGTGTGTGTGTGTGTGTGTGTGTGTACATGTGTGTGTGTATCACAGGGTGCACTTGTTGTGAATGGACTGTGGGACTGACTTTATGAATGAATGAAGTGGGCGGGGCCAGGGACACACCGGGACCACGGGGATGTCCCGGAGGGCCGGCACGGAGTGAACCGGGAAGAAGTGTTCGGAAAAGCTTCAGGATCCGGGGACCCGCGGAACATGGGGTGGACCCCGGACCCTGAAGCCCCTCGGAGGGGGGCGGGGCGCGGGGGGCGGGGCCTACGCCACGGCTGTTCATTTGTACAAAACAGAAACCATCAAACTCTGACCTGTGGTGGCGCTGGTCAGTCCTTCATCTCGTGGCCCACACAGCAGCTGCAGGAAGTGACATCACAGTTACATCACAATAAAACAGGAAGTGACCAAACAGGAAGTGCCCCTGAGTCTGCTCTGGCTCCGCCCTCTTCCTGTGACACTGGGCTCTTTTCTTTGACGCTTCTGTCAAACTCAGTATATAACTGACCAATCAGGGGCTTCTGCAGACAGGGGGCGCTCTGGGACAGAAGGGGGCGCTCTGGGACAGAAGGGGGCGCTCTGGGACAGAGGGGGGCGCTCTGGGACACACAGGGGGCGCTCTGGGACAGAAGGGGGCGCTCTGGGACACACAGGGGGCGCTCTGGGACAGAGAGGGGCTCTGGGACACACAGGGCTCTGGGACACACAGGGGGCTCTGGGACACACAGGGGGTGCTCTGGGACAGAAGGCTCTGGGACACACAGTGGGCTCTGGGACACACAGGGGCTCTGGGACTGCAGTGGGACACACAGTGGCGCCTGGGACACACAGTGGGGCTCTGGGACACACAGGGGCTCTGGGACACACAGTGGGACACACAGGCGCTCTGGGACACACGGGGGCTCTGGGTCACACAGGGGGCTGGGACACACAGTGGGCTCTGGGACACACAGTGGGGCTGCAGTGGGACACACAGGGATTACAGTGGGACACAGTGGGGTGCTCTGGGACAGTGGGACTGCAGTGGGACACACAGGGGGCGCTCTGGGACACACAGGGGGCTCTGGGACACACAGGGGGCTCTGGGACACTTATCCACTGCTATTGGACATTGTACAGTAGGACTACAGTAGGACTACAGTGGGACTGCAGTGGGACTGCAGTGGGACTACAGTAGGACTACAGTGGGACTACAGTGGGACTACAGTGGGACTACAGTGGGACTACAGTAGGACTACAGTAGGACTACAGTAGGACTACAGTGGGACTGCAGTGGGACTGCAGTGGGACTACAGTAGGACTACAGTGGGACTACAGTGGGACTACAGTAGGACTACAGTAGGACTACAGTAGGACTACAGTAGGACTACAGTGGGACTACAGTAGGACTACAGTGGGACTACAGTAGGGCTGCAGTAGGACTACAGTAGGACTGCAGTGGGACTACAGTAGGACTACAGTAGGACTACAGTAGTAGTTAAAGTATTTACCGTGTCGAGACAGTCCAGGTCGAAGTCTGCGGCCGGAGCAGGAGACCCAAAGAACTGAAAAAGATTAAAAAACTGTTAGAACTAACCCTGGAATAAACCTGGACTAGACTCGGTCTGAACCTGGACTAGACTCGGTCTGAACCTGGACTAGACTCGGTCTGAACCTGGACTAGACTCGGTCTGAACCTGGACTAGACTCGGTCTGAACCTGGACTAGACTCGGTCTAAACCTGGACTAGACTCGGTCTAAACCTGGACTAGACTCGGTCTAAACCTGGACTAGACTCGGTCTAAACCTGGACTAGACTCGGTCTAAACCTGGACTAGACTCGGTCTGAACCTGGACTAGACTCGGTCTGAACCTGGACTAGACTCGTTCTGAACCTGGACTAGTCTCGGTCTAAACCTGATCCAACACGTCCTCCTGGTGGACACTTTCTGCAGCTGCAACACGGGACGTAAACCCAAGAGAAAGAAAGAAACTGTCCCTCCATTTAACCTCCCCCGGCCTGTGGGGGGCGGAGCCTCCTGTGGGGGGCGGTGCCTCCTGTGGGGGGTGGTACTACAGCAGTAGTACACAGTACTACAGCAGTAGTACACAGTAGTAGTACACAGTAGTAGTACACAGTAGTAGTACACAGTAGTAGTACGCAGTAGTACGCAGTAGTACGCAGTAGTACGCAGTAGTACGCAGTAGTACGCAGTAGTACGCAGTAGTACGCAGTAGTACACAGTAGTACACAGTAGTACGCAGTAGTAGTACTAGTACCTCTCGGCTGAGCAGGTGCCGTACCTCGAGCAGGGGCCCAGTGTCGAAGGTGAAGTTCTGACAGTTTAGAACATTCTGAAGGTTCTCCAGCCCAGACTCAATGGAGTCCACATGGTCCAGGAGCTCAGACCTGCAACAGAGACCTGGTTTAGACCTGGTTTAGACCTGGTTTAGACCTGCAACAGAAACCTGGTTTAGACCTGGTTTAGACCTGGTTTAGACCTGGTTTAGTCCTGGTTTGGACCTGGTTTAGTCCTGGTTTAGACCTGGTTTAGTCCTGGTTTAGACCTGGTTTAGTCCTGGTTTGGACCTGGTTTAGACCTGGTTTGGACCTGGTTTAGTCCTGGTTTGGACCTGGTTTAGACCTGGTTTAGTCCTGGTTCAGTCCTGGTTCTGACCTGGTTTAGTCCTGGTTTGGACCTGGTTTAGTCCTAGTTTAGACCTGGTTTAGACCTGGTTTGGACCTGGTTTAGTCCTGGTTTAGTCCTGGTTTAGACCTGGTTTAGTCCTGGTTTGGACCTGGTTTAGTCCTGGTTTAGACCTGGTTTAGACCTGGTTTAGACCTGGTTTAGTCCTGGTTTGGACCTGGTTTAGTCCTGGTTTGGACCTGGTTTAGACCTGGTTTAGTCCTGGTTCAGTCCTGGTTCTGACCTGGTTTAGTCCTGGTTTGGACCTGGTTTAGTCCTGGTTTAGTCCTGGTTTAGACCTGGTTTAGTCCTGGTTTAGACCTGGTTTAGTCCTGGTTTAGTCCTGGTTTAGACCTGGTTTAGTCCTGGTTTAGACCTGGTTTAGTCCTGGTTTAGTCCTGGTTTAGACCTGGTTTAGTCCTGGTTTAGACCTGGTTTGGACCTGGTTTAGTCCTGGTTTGGACCTGGTTTAGACCTGGTTTAGTCCTGGTTCAGTCCTGGTTCTGACCTGGTTTAGACCTGGTTTATACCTGGTTTAGTCCTGGTTTAGTCCTGGTTTAGACATGGTTTAGTCCTGGTTTGGACCTGGTTTAGACCTGGTTTAGACCTGGTTTAGTCCTGGTTTAGTCCTGGTTCTGACCTGGTTTAGACCTGGTTTAGTCCTGGTTTAGACCTGCTTTAGTCCTGGTTTAGTCCTGGTTTGGACCTGGTTTGGACCTGGTTTAGTCCTGGTTTAGACCTGGTTTAGTCCTGGTTTAGACCTGGTTTAGTCCTGGCTTAGTCCTGGTTTAGTCCTGGTTTAGACCTGGCTTAGTCCTGGCTTAGTCCTGGTTTAGTCCTGGCTTAGTCCTGGCTTAGTCCTGGTTTAGTCCTGGTTTGGACCTGGTTTGGACCTGGTTTAGTCCTGGTTTAGTCCTGGTTTAGACCTGGTTTAGTCCTGGTTTAGACCTGGTTTAGTCCTGGCTTAGTCCTGGTTTAGTCCTGGTTTAGACCTGGCTTAGTCCTGGCTTAGTCCTGGTTTAGTCCTGGCTTAGTCCTGGTTTAGTCCTGGTTTAGTCCTGGTTTGGACCTGGTTTGGACCTGGTTTAGACCTGGTTTAGTCCTGGTTTAGTACCTGTCGATGCAGGCAATGGTTTGACAGTTTTTCTGTGACGCTGAGGGGGCGGGGCTTGCTGTAGCACTGGCTGTTGATTGGCTGGAGGGAGACTGGATGATGATCTCTGATTGGTTGTTGGGAGGGACCATCACCACGATGGGCAGGGCCACTGCAGGAGGGTGGAGCCAGAGATTAATTTATTTCTCTACCAGTCACATTAACCCATAAATAAATAAATACCCAGTGTGAGTCAAGTTAGCCGTTAGCCTCATCTGTCAGCTGTTAGCCGCTAGCCTCATCTGTCAGCTGTTAGCCGTTAGCCTCATCTGTCAGCTGTTAGCCGTTAGCCTCATCTGTCATTAGCTGTAGCCTCATCTGTCAGACATTAGCCGTTAGCCTCATCTGTTAGCCGCTAGCCTCATCTGTCAGACATTAGCCTCATCTGTCAGACATTAGCCCTTAGCCTCATCTGTCAGACATTAGCCGTTCGCCTCATCTGTCAGCCGTTAGCCTCATCTGTCAGATATTAGCCGTTAGCCTCATCTGTCAGACATTAGCCGTTAGCCTCATCTGTCAGACATTAGCCGTTAGCCTCATCTGTCAGACATTAGCCGTTAGCCTCATCTGTCAGACATTAGCCGTTAGCCTCATCTGTCAGACATTAGCCTCATCTGTCAGACATTAGCCTCATCTGTCAGACATTAGCCTCGTCTGTCAGACATTAGCCGTTAGCCTCATCTGTCAGACATTAGCCTCATCTGTCAGACATTAGCCGTTAGCCTCATCTGTTAGCTGCTAGCCCCATCTGTCAGATATTAGCCGTTAGCCTCATCTGTCATTAGCCGTTAGCCTCATCTGTCAGACATTAGCCGTTAGCCTCATCTGTCATTAGCCGTTAGCCTCATCTGTCAGACAATAGCCGTTAGCCTCATCTGTCAGACATTAGCCGTTAGCCTCATCTGTCAGACATTAGCCGTTAGCCTCATCTGTCAGACATTAGCCGTTAGCCTCGTCTGTCAGACAATAGCCGTTAGCGTCGTCTGTCAGACATTAGCCGTTAGCCTCGTCTGTCAGACATTAGCCGTTAGCCTCGTCTGTCAGACATTAGCCGTTAGCCTCGTCTGTCAGACATTAGCCGTTAGCCTCATCTGTCATTAGCCGTTAGCCTCGTCTGTCAGACATTAGCCGTTAGCCTCGTCTGTCAGACATTAGCCGTTAGCCTCGTCTGTCAGACATTAGCCGTTAGCCTCATCTGTCAGACATTAGCCGTTAGCCTCATATGTCAGACATTAGCCTCATCTGTCAGACATTAGCCGTTAGCCTCATCTGTCAGACATTAGCCGTTAGCCTCGTCTGTCAGACATTAGCCGTTAGCCTCGTCTGTCAGACATTAGCCGTTAGCCTCATCTGTCAGATATTAGCCGTAAGCCTCATCTGTCAGACATTAGCCGTTAGCCTCATCTGTCAGACATTAGCCTCATCTGTCAGACATTAGCCGTTAGCCTCATCTGTCAGACATTAGCCGTTAGCCTCATCTGTCAGACATTAGCCGTTAGCCTCATCTGTCAGACATTAGCCTCATCTGTCAGACATTAGCCTCATCTGTCAGACATTAGCCGTTAGCCTCATCTGTCAGACATTAGCCGTTAGCCTCATCTGTCAGACATTAGCCGTTAGCCTCATCTGTCAGACATTAGCCATAGCCTCATCTGTCAGACATTAGCCGTTAGCCTCATCTGTCAGACATTAGCCTCATCTGTCAGACATTAGCCGTTAGCCTCATCTGTCAGACATTAGCCGTTAGCCTCATCTGTCAGACATTAGCCGTTAGCCTCGTCTGTCAGACATTAGCCGTTAGCCTCGTCTGTCAGACATTAGCCGTTAGCCTCATCTGTCAGACATTAGCCGTTAGCCTCATCTGTCAGACATTAGCCACGTCTGTCAGACATTAGCCGTTAGCCTCATCTGTCAGACATTAGCCGTTAGCCTCATCTGTCAGACATTAGCCTTATCTGTCAGACATTAGCCGTTAGCCTCATCTGTCAGACATTAGCCTTATCTGTCAGACATTAGCCGTTAGCCTCATCTGTCAGACATTAGCCTTATCTGTCAGACATTAGCCGTTAGCCTCATCTGTCAGACATTAGCCGTTAGCCTCATCTGTCAGACATTAGCCTCATCTGTCAGACATTAGCCGTTAGCCTCATCTGTCAGACATTAGCCTTATCTGTCAGACATTAGCCGTTAGCCTCATCTGTCAGACATTAGCCGTTAGCCTCATCTGTCAGACATTAGCCTCATCTGTCAGACATTAGCCTTGTTCCTCTTTTGTACAAAAAATGTTTTACGAGATAAGAAAGTGCCAAAACACATCTGGTAGACAGTGACAAGAGAAGCAAAAAATATTATGACTGCCACGCCGTCCACCACAGATGTGGGTGTTTGAGGTGGTGACTGCCACGCCGTCCACCACAGATGTGGGTGTTTGAGGTGGTGACTGCCACGCCGTCCACCACAGATGTGGGTGTTTGAGGTGGTGACTGCCACGCCGTCCACCACAGATGTCGGCCATATTGGATTCACATTCGCTAAGCATGACTCAACAGTTAACTCCTCCACTAGGGGGCGTTAGCCCTAACGAGCTGTAATTTGGTGAAAATGTGCATAAATAAAGTACGAATTGAGTCACAATTGTTAAAGTCCTTGCCTGAAACCTACTTGAGGTGGAAAAAAATAAAAATTGGCGCATTAGCACCCCCTACAGATCAAAGCAAACTTTTATATGGGGAACAAAAATGTAAGTTTTTTTGACATTTTTAAAAATGTTCTCCTGATCGTCGATTATTAACACTTTGACAGCAGATTAAACTGCACTGAGGACGAGCTCTGGGGAACAAGTGTTTCTCACCGTTTGGTCGTGTGTTCTGATTGGCTGCAGTCAGACTG
Source organism: Rhinogobius similis (assembly GCA_019453435.1). Taxonomy (NCBI): domain Eukaryota; kingdom Metazoa; phylum Chordata; class Actinopteri; order Gobiiformes; family Gobiidae; genus Rhinogobius; species Rhinogobius similis. Next base: position 169,893 of record CM033635.1, on the reverse strand, counting down.
GTGGGCGGTGCTAGTGTCCCTGCGCTCTGATTGGCTGTGGTCATACTGGTGGGCGGTGCTTGTGTCTCTGCGCTCTGATTGGCTGAGGGGACGTCCTCCTGAAGGATGGAGTTGATGAAAGTCGTGGGAGACAAAGGCGTCTCAACCTCTGGCTCCAATTTGACCCCTGAGCCCTGACCTCTGACCCCGGGCAGCAGCTCACTGTGGAACACAACCACAAACATTCAGCCTCATGTGCTCAAGAACTAAACCAGGTCTAAACCAGGTCTAGACCTCAGTGTGACCTGTGTGTGACCTGTGTGTGACCTGTGTGTGACCTGTGTGTGACCTGTGTGTGACCTCTGTGTGACCTCTGACCCCGGGCAGCAGCTCACTGTGGAACACAACCACAAACATTCAGCCTCATGTGCTCAAGAACTAAACCAGGTCTAAACCAGGTCTAGACCTCAGCGTGACCTGTGTGTGACCTCAGCGTGACCTGTGTGTGACCTCAGTGTGACCTGTGTGTGACCTGTGTGTGACCTCTGACCCCGGGCAGCAGCTCACTGTGGAACACAACCACAAACATTCAGCCTGAGCTCAAGAACTAAACCAGGTCTAAACCAGGTCTAGACCTCAGCGTGACCTCAGTGTGACCTCTGTGTGACCTGTGTGTGACCTCTGTGTGACCTGTGTGTGACCTCTGTGTGACCTCTGACCCCGGGCAGCAGCTCACTGTGGAACACAACCACAAACATTCAGCCTGAGCTCAAGAACTAAACCAGGTCTAAACCAGGTCTAGACCTCAGCGTGACCTCAGTGTGACCTGTGTGTGACCTCAGTGTGACCTGTGTGTGACCTGTGTGTGACCTGTGTGTGACAGACTCACCCCTCTGTGTGACCTCAGTGTGACCTGTGTGTGACCTGTGTGTGACCTCAGTGTGACCTGTGTGTGACCTGTGTGTGACCTGTGTGTGACCTGTGTGTGACCTCAGTGTGACCTGTGTGTGACCTGTGTGTGACCTCAGTGTGACCTGTGTGTGACCTGTGTGTGACCTCAGTGTGACCTGTGTGTGACCTGTGTGTGACCTGTGTGTGACAGACTCACCCCTCTGTGTGACCTCAGTGTGACCTGTGTGTGACCTGTGTGTGACCTCAGTGTGACCTGTGTGTGACCTGTGTGTGACCTGTGTGTGACCTGTGTGTGACCTCAGTGTGACCTGTGTGTGACCTGTGTGTGACAGACTCACCCCTCTGTGTGACCTGTGTGTGACCTCAGTGTGACCTCTGTGTGACCTGTGTGTGACCTGTGTGTGACCTGTGTGTGACCTGTGTGTGACCTGTGTGTGACCTGTGTGTGACCTGTGTGTGACCTGTGTGTGACCTGTGTGTGACCTCTGTGTGACCTCAGTGTGACCTCAGTGTGACCTCAGTGTGACAGACTCACCCCTCTGTGTGACAGACTCACCCCTCTGTGTGACAGACTCACCCCTCTGTGTGACAGACTCACCCCTCTGTGTGACAGACTCACCCCTCTGTGTGACAGACTCACCCCTCTGTGTGACCGACTCACCCCTCTGTGTGACAGACTCACCCCTCTGTGTGACAGACTCACCCCTCTGTGTGACAGACTCACCCCTCTGTGTGACAGACTCACCCCTCTGTGTGACAGACTCACCCCTCTGTGTGACCGACTCACCCCTCTGTGTGACAGACTCACCCCTCTGTGTGACAGACTCACCCCTCTGTGTGACAGACTCACCCCTCTGTGTGACCGACTCACCCCTCTGTGTGACCGACTCACCCCTCTGTGTGACCGACTCACCCCTCTGTGTGACCGACTCACCCCTCTGTGTGACAGACTCACCCCTCTGTGTGACAGACTCACCCCTCTGTGTGACCGACTCACCCCTCTGTGTGACAGACTCACCCCTCTGTGTGACAGACTCACCCCTCTGTGTGACCGACTCACCCCTCTGTGTGACCGACTCTGCCTTCTGTGTGACCGACTCACCCCTCTGTGTGACCGACTCACCCCTCTGTGTGACCGACTCACCCCTCTGTGTGACCGACTCACCCCTCTGTGTGACCGACTCACCCCTCTGTGTGACCGACTCACCCTCTGTGTGACCGACTCACCCCTCTGTGTGACCGACTCACCCCTCTGTGTGACCGACTCACCCCTCTGTGTGACCGACTCACCCCCTCTGTGTGACCGACTCACCCCTCTGTGTGACAGAATCACCCTCTGTGTGACAGACTCACCCCTCTGTGTGACAGACTCACCCCTCTGTGTGACAGACTCACCCCTCTGTGTGACAGACTCACCCCTCTGTGTGACAGACTCACCCCTCTGTGTGACAGACTCACCCTCTGTGTGACAGACTCACCCCTCTGTGTGACAGACTCACCCCTCTGTGTGACCGACTCACCCCTCTGTGTGACCGACTCACCCCTCTGTGTGACCGACTCACCCCTCTGTGTGACAGACTCACCCCTCTGTGTGACAGACTCACCCCTCTGTGTGACAGACTCACCCCTCTGTGTGACCGACTCACCCCTCTGTGTGACCGACTCACCCCTCTGTGTGACCGACTCACCCCTCTGTGTGACCGACTCACCCCTCTGTGTGACCGACTCACCCCTCTGTGTGACCGACTCACCCCTCTGTGTGACCGACTCACCCCTCTGTGTGACCGACTCACCCCTCTGTGTGACCGACTCACCCCTCTGTGTGACCGACTCACCCCTCTGTGTGACCGACTCACCCCTCTGTGTGACAGACTCACCCCTCTGTGTGACAGACTCACCCCTCTGTGTGACAGACTCACCCCTCTGTGTGACAGACTCACCCCTCTGTGTGACCGACTCACCCCTCTGTGTGACCGACTCACCCCTCTGTGTGACCGACTCACCCCTCTGTGTGACCGACTCACCCCTCTGTGTGACCGACTCACCCCTCTGTGTGACCGACTCACCCCTCTGTGTGACAGACTCACCCCTCTGTGTGACAGACTCACCCCTCTGTGTGACCGACTCACCCCTCTGTGTGACAGACTCACCCCTCTGTGTGACCGACTCACCCCTCTGTGTGACAGACTCACCCCTCTGTGTGACAGACTCACCCCTCTGTGTGACAGACTCACCCCTCTGTGTGACAGACTCACCCCTCTGTGTGACCGACTCACCCCTCTGTGTGACAGACTCACCCCTCTGTGTGACCGACTCACCCCTCTGTGTGACAGACTCACCCCTCTGTGTGACAGACTCACCCCTCTGTGTGACAGACTCACCCCTCTGTGTGACCACAAGCACTGATTTTAAGCAATTTCTAAGTCTGTGGGACTGGAGCCGGTGTGTGGTGTACAGTGTACAGTGTAAGGTGTACAGTGTACGTGTACAGTGTGCGGTGTACAGTGTATGGTGTGCGGTGTACGGTGTGTGGTGTACAGTGTACAGTGTGCGATGTACGGTGTACGGTGTGTGGTGTACAGTGTACGTGTACAGTGTGCGATGTACGGTGTACAGTGTACGGTGTGTACAGTGCGGTGTACGGTGTGCGGTGTGTGGTGTGCGGTGTACGGTGTGCGGTGTACGGTGTGTGGTGTATGGTGTGCGGTGTGTGGTGTACGGTGTGTGGTGTGCGATGTACAGTGTACGGTGTGGACAGTGCGGTGTACAGTGTGTGGTGTGCGGTGTACAGTGTGCGATGTACGGTGTACTGGAGTCGGTGTGCGTCAGGCGTTCGTCTCCTCAGGGTCTTTTAATGCTTTCATAATTCACAACAAACATGATGAATCCATCTAGACCAGGCATGTCCAAACTCAGGCCCGGGGGCCAAATGTGGCCCTCAGACCATCTTTTCTTGGCCCTTAGTCTTCCTGGTGAATCGGCCCACATTGTCTTGAGAAGTACTTTTTACAGCTTCAGATTTTTTACATTTCTGACCTAAATAACTAACATTCTGGTGCAGCACAGACCTGATGTTAACTCTGACTGATGTAGATGTGGTGGAGCTTAAAACATCAGATAAATGCAGCTTTCTGAACATTTCACGATTGATTTGTGGCCCTCGGCTTGGTCTATATTCCGATATGTGGCCCTCGATGGAAAAGGTTTGGAGGCCCCTGATCTAGACTCACAACCTGGGCTCGTTCCATTCACTGACGGCGTCGTCCGGAGAGGGCGTGGCCACGTCTGTGATGTCAGAGATGATTGGTCCAGAGCTCACAGAGTCTGAGAAGAGGCCGGCCTACAGGGGGCGGGGTTTAGAACAGAGGGCGGGGAAAAGATAAACACCAATCAGTGTGGCCGGGAAACTGTGCCCCGTCCGGTACCTGCAGGTGTTCAGTTCAGTACCTGGAGATGCTCCAGACTCAGAGGTCGGCTGTACTTGGGCAAAGACGAGCTTCCATCGTCCAACATCAGAGGCCTGGAACAGAACCAGAACCAGAACCAGAACCAGGTCAGAACCAGAACCAGAACCAGGACTAAACCAGGACTACAGCAGGACTAAACCAGAACCAGAACCAGGTCAGAACCAGGTCAGAACCAGAACCAGGTCAGAACCAGGTCAGAACCAGGTCAGAACCAGAACCAGGTCAGAACCAGGTCAGAACCAGAACCAGGACAGAACCAGGACAGAACCAGGACAGAACCAGGTCAGAACCAGAACCAGGTCAGAACCAGGACTACAGCAGGACTAAACCAGGACTGAACCAAAACCAGGTCAGAACCAGGACTACAGCAGGACTACAGCAGGACTAAACCAGGACTACAGCAGGACTAAACCAGGACTACAGCAGGACTACAGCAGGACTACAGCAGGACTAAACCAGGACTAAACCAGGACTACAGCAGGACTACAGCAGGACTAAACCAGGACTAAACCAGGACTACAGCAGGACTACAGCAGGACTACAGCAGGACTACAGCAGGACTAAACCAGGACTAAACCAGGACTACAGCAGGACTAAACCAGGACTAAACCAGGACTAAACCAGGACTACAGCAGGACTACAGCAGGACTAAACCAGGACTAAACCAGGACTACAGCAGGACTAAACCAGGACTGAAGCAGGTCTAAAGCAGAACTAACCCAGGACTAAACCAGGACTACAGCAGGACTAAACCAGGACTGAAGCAGGTCTAAAGCAGAACTAACCCAGGACTAAACCAGGACTACAGCAGGACTAAACCAGGACTGAAGCAGGTCTAAAGCAGAACTAACCCAGGACTAAAGCAGGACTCACAGTTTCCTCTTGAGGCCCATGATGCGGTTGCTCTGAACCATCGAAATCAGGAACTGGATCAACTGTAAAACACAGACTCAGTCAGAACCACACACACACACTGTACACACACACACACACACACTGTACACACACACACACTGTACACACTCACACACACACCTTGTTGACGACTTTCTGCTGCTGTGTGTGTTTCTGTCGCAGACTTGCCACTTCCCTCCAGAGGGCAGCGTTCTCCCTGTGTCACAGTCACATGTTACACAGTGGACTTTATTTATTACAGGAGTTAGGACACACACAGACACACACAGACACACACACACACACACAGACACACACAGACACACACACACACAGAGACACACACACACAGACACACACCGACACACACCGACACACACAGACACACACACAGACAGACACACACACACACAGACACACACTTCTGACAGGACAAGCCTTTACGGAGCAGACTCTACAGAGAATATTTATGATGAACATGACACACAGCGCTGCTCACTCACTGTTTCATGGCGTTGATGCGAGAGTCGATGGTTTCCTGTTTCCCTTTCATCACCTGAACATCGCTCAGGATTCTGTTCACTTCATCGGCCGCTTTCACATCGTCCTGTCGCACCGAAGGAACCTGAACACAGCACACGCGGGGTTAAACCTGAACACAGCACGTGTGGGGTTAAACCTGAACACAGCACGTGTGGGGTTAAACCTGAACACAGCACGTGTGGGGTTAAACCTGAACACAGCACGTGTGGGGTTAAACCTGAACACAGCACACGCGGGGTTAAACCTGAACACAGCACACGCGGGGTTAAACCTGAACACAGCACTCGGGGTTAAACCTGAACACAGCACGTGTGGGGTTAAACCTGAACACAGCACGCGGGGTTAAACCTGAACACAGCACACGCGGGGTTAAACCTGCTACAGTACAGTACTACTACAGTACTACTACAGTACTACTGCAGTAGTAGTACTTACTGCAGTGACCTTCCTCTTGATGTTCTCCAGCAGATGTTCTTGTCCTCGGATGAAAAACTGATGTTGGAACTCGGTGTCGTCTCGTTCTGGTTTCACCAAACCTCCCTGCTCCAGGTGGACCACTTTACGGAACCCGTCTGTGGAACAAAGACGCTTTAACTGACATTTAACTGACGTGTGAGTCAGGCCGGGGCCCCACCACCGACCGGGGGCCCCACGATCGGGCTGCCGTTGAGGCCCCACCTGCCGACCGGGGCCCCACCACCGACAGGCCCCACCACCCGACAGGGGCACGACCACCACCGACAGGCCCCACCGCCCAGGCCCACCACCGACCGGGGCCCCACCGCGACCGGGGCCCCACCACCGACAGGGGGCCCCACCACCGACCGGGGGCCCCACCACCGACCGGGGGCCCCACCACCGACCGGGGGCCCCACCACCGACCGGGGGCCCCACCACCGACCGGGGGCCCCACAGCCACGTGTGGAGGCTCCGTGTGGGTTCATTCTGGTCATTTCCCTGTTTACGTGTGAGCGACCCGCTCGTGCTCAGGGCCCAGGGCCCAGGGTCTGAAAAGACTGTTGTTTATGGTAGAAAGGGGTTCAGGGTCGTCATCCGGACGCCGTTTAAAGATCGAGACGTTTCGACTTTTATCCAAAAGTCATTGTCAATCAGAGAGCTGGTCTGGGAACTTGGGCTTATATGCTGCTCTAAGTAGTGGGAGTCCTGCCCACAGGGAGGAGTCACTGAAACCTGTCTTTGTTATAAAATTGTTTGTTTGTCACCTGGGACTTAATTAATTGGTCTGTCTTGTTGATTAATGGTTGGCCTCACCTAGTTTCACCTGTGTCTAAAGGTCTATTGTTCTATTGGTGGCTGTTGCTCCCTCCTCACTGCTGATGACCTCATTAGCATTTGACTGGTCTATTGATCTGGACCAGGGTGTTAGGAGGCTCATAAATCTGAGCCAAATTAAATCTTAAGCCCCCATTCCTGTTTAGAGAAGGATTCTCTCTTTTTACAAAAATGGCCTCCTTTACTCCTCTTTCAAACCAGTTCTTCTTCTGCTCAATATCTTCACCTCACTGTCCTCAAACGAGTGGTTTGTGTCTTTTAGGTGCAGATGGACTGCACTCTGTGGTCCTGTGGAGGTCGATCTTCTGTGTTGGTCCAGCCTTTTGTGCAGTGTCTGTTTGGTCTCACTGTGTAACGTTCTTTACAACTGTCCTCACTGCTCTGTCCAATAAACTACATGGCTCTGTTTCTCTGTCGGCCTCTTGTCTTTGGGATGGACCAGTTTCTGTTTAAGTGTGTTGCCAGGTTTGACATAAACAGGTCGTGTTGTCTAAAAATCCATTGAAACTTCTCAGACAGGCCCGAGACATAAGGGACAGACGAATGAGGGTTTACATCGACTGTTGTTTATGGTGTGTGTGTGTGTACAGTGTGTGTGTGTGTCTCTGTGTGTCTGTGTGTAGTTGTACTCACACATGTTGAGTTGTGTGTAGTTGTGTGTAGTTGTACTCACACATGTTGAGTTGTGTGTAGTTGTACTCACACATGTTGAGTTGTGTGTAGTTGTACTCACACATGTTGAGTTGTGTGTAGTTGTGTGTAGTTGTACTCACACATGTGTAGTTGTGTGTAGTTGTGTGTAGTTGTACTCACACATGTTGAGTTGTCGTATAAACGAGGCCATGTTGTTGTGTTTGAAAAACTTGGGCAGAACTTCTTTAGAGAAACGTCCCTGATCAAAGACGTGGAAACTGCAGCCGCTCTGGAAGACAAGGAGGGCATCTGATACAACTGATACACAACTGATACACACACACACACACTCTGGAAGACAAGGAGGGCATCTGATACAACTGATACACAACTGATACACACACACACACACTCTGGAAGACAAGGGAGGGCATCTGATACAACTGATACACACAGACACACACTCTGGAAGACAAGGGAGGGCATCTGATACAACTGATACACACACACACTCTGGAAGACAAGGGAGGGCATCTGATACAACTGATACACACACACACACACTCTGGAAGACAAGGGAGGGCATCTGATACAACTGATACACACACACACTCTGGAAGACAAGGGAGGGCATCTGATACAACTGATACACACACACACTCTGGAAGACAAGGGAGGGCATCTGATACAACTGATACACACTGCTCCGATCACCACGGGCTCCACTGTGGCCTTCACCTTCAGACCTTCTCCAGTTCTTCTCTGAGCCCTTGGTGTTTCTCTAGTTTCTCGTGTTCTTTCTCCTGATGTTGCCATCACTTGGTGAAGCCACATCAACCACAACGGCCTCTTTATCCACCTCACGACGTCTGATTGGTTCATTACTGTCAGTCTGTGTCTGGACGTCCCACAGGATCTTCACTCGTCATTCTCTACCACCTTTGGAGGTGTTTCCCATTTTGACTTTGGGGTTTCCAGTCCATTGTCCTCACAGATGTTTCTGTTCACTACACCGGCCACTTGGTTATGGTGTTCCATGTGTGCTCTCCCTGTAGGACTGTCCCAGGAGCCTCTCACACCTGCAGGACTGTCCCAGGAGCCTCTCACACCTGCAGGACTGTCCCAGGAGCCTCTCACACCTGCAGGTCTGTCCCAGGAGCCCCTCACACCTGCAGGACTGTCCCAGGAGCCTCTCACACCTGTAGGACTGTCCCAGGAGCCTCTCACACCTGCAGGTCTGTCCCAGGAGCCTCTCACACCTGCAGGTCTGTCCCAGGAGCCTCTCACACCTGCAGGACTGTCCCAGGAGCCTCTCACACCTGCAGGACTGTCCCAGGAGCCTCTCACACCTGCAGGTCTGTCCCAGGAGCCTCTCACACCTGTAGGACTGTCCCAGGAGCCTCTCACACCTGCAGGTCTGGACTGTCCCAGGAGCCTCTCACACCTGCAGGTCTGTCCCAGGAGCCTCTCACACCTGCAGGTCTGGACTGTCCCAGGAGCCCCTCACACCTGCAGGTCTGGACTGTCCCAGGAGCCTCTCACACCTGCAGGTCTGTCCCAGGAGCCTCTCACACCTGCAGGTCTGTCCCAGGAGCCTCTCACACCTGCAGGTCTGGACTGTCCCAGGAGCCTCTCACACCTGCAGGACTGGACTGTCCCAGGAGCCTCTCACACCTGCAGGTCTGGACTGTCCCAGGAGCCTCTCACACCTGCAGGTCTGGTCTGGTCTTGTCTGGTGGACCTGGGCCTCTGTTGCTCTGGGGCTCAGGACCTGCTCCTGCTCCAGGATGAGCCTCTGTCCTTCAGTCCGGCTCCAGCCGCTGGTAGGATTTCTTGATCTTCAGTTTTGTTCTGGTGGTACGTCCCATGTAGGGCTTGTCCTCCCATGATGGTCCCTCCTCCTGCACCTCCTCCTCTGTTCTCCATTGCCTGAGACACTGAGCACGTCGTCTTCTGGGGCCTTATCCTTGATGTTCTTGTGGATCTTGGATGTTTCATCCTGGACAGTGGCCCTCACAGGTCCACGGCCTCCTTCCTTATGGCTGGAGCACAGTCTCTGGAGCTGGATTTGGGATGAACCCTCCACATGGTGAGGAGCTTTGGTGTCTTAACGTCTGTGGTCTGTATCTCCTCCTTTGGCCTCCTTATTGTGCCCACAGGGTCTGATCACTGACAGGGTCTGATCAGGGTCTGATCACTGACAGGGTCTGATCACTGCAGGGTCTGATCAGGGTCTGATCACTGCAGGACGTAGTGGTTTATCGCCCAGGACTTGTTCTTGCCATTGATCTTCTTAGGACGTGCCTTACTCACTGGAGGTACTTGGCTGTTGCTGCTTTCCTTGTTGAGGTTGCCATTTGCCCGTGGGATTCCAAGGCATTTGTACCATCCTTAATGTCTGATATATATATATTTATATATATATATATTTATATATATTCATTCATTTCCTACCGCTTGTTCCCGTTAGGGGTCGCGGGTGACTGGAGCCTATCCCAGTGACTTTGGGCCTTTTATATTTATATATATATCAGCGTGGACGATGCTGCAGGGACAGCGTACATGGAACATAACCAAGTGTCTCACAGTGACAGACACAGCGGAGAATGGACCCCTCCTGAGGTGGTAGAGAATGACTTTGACCCAGAACAAGCTCAAGTGCAGCCTTTGACCCACATATTTACCGACGAAAGGGAGTTTGCATCAAAAACACAAATCAACACATTTCCCGTGTCATTCGTGTGATTCTGGAGTGTTTGGGCCAATTACAATGATTTGAATACTAAATGAGCTCACAACTACTTATATTTAAATAGTTATATTAGTTGGGAATCGTCAACCGTTGCAGCCCGAGGTGTGATATAAACACAAAGACCATCACCGCCTAAACCCAGCATGAACCAGAGGAACCAACCAGAGGAACCAACCAGAGGAACCAACCAGAGGAACCAACCAGAGGAACCAGAGGAACCAGAGGAACCAACCAGAGGAACCAACCAGAGGAACCAACCAGAGGAACCAGAGGAACCAACCAGAGGAACCAACCAGAGGAACCAACCAGAGGAACCAACCAGAGGAACCAGAGGAACCAACCAGAGGAACCAGAGGAACCAACTAGAGGAACCAACCAGAGGAACCAGAGGAACCAACCAGAGGAACCAACCAGAGGAACCAACCAGAGGAACCAGAGGAACCAACCAGAGGAACCAGAGGAACCAACCAGAGGAACCAACCAGAGGAACCAGAGGAACCAACCAGAGGAACCAACCAGAGGAACCAACCAGAGGAACCAACCAGAGGAACCAGAGGAACCAACCAGAGGAACCAACCAGAGGAACCAACCAGAGGAACCAACCAGAGGAACCAACCAGAGGAACCAGAGCAAACGTCAATCATTTGTCCGCGTTCAGCCGCAGATTTAACTCTGGCGAATGTAAACAAACCGGACAAACGCAGTAAAGTGCGGGTCTCCGGGTCTCCGGGTGTCGGCGGGTCTTACCGGGCTCCAGCGGATCAGTTCGTCCGTCTGAGGATCCTCCACCAGAGTCCAGAGCTTCGTGAGAAAAGCCGGGACGTTACCGAGTCCGAACCCCGGTCCCGAGGCGCCTCCACCGGGATCCATGAGAACGAGACGCCGCTGCAGCCGAGGGCCGAGGCTAACTGTGCTAACTGTGCTAACGGGGCTAACTGTGCTAACGGGACTAACTGTGCTAACGGGACTAACTGTACTAACTGTGCTAACTGTGCTAACGGGACTAACTGTGCTAACGGGGCTAACTGTGCTGACGGGGCTAACTGTGCTAACTGTGCTGACGGGGCTAACTGTGCTAACTGTGCTGACGGGGCTAACTGTGCTAACTGTGCTAACTGTGCTGACGGGACTAACGCAGCGGAGAAGCGGAGCCCAAACCGCGTCAGGCCGCGCTCCTCGGGCTTTGCTTCGCGAACAGAACCAAGAACAGAACCAAGAACAGAACCAAGAACAGAACCAAGAACAGACCCAAACAGAACCAAACACAACAAGAACGCACAAAAACTCCAAATCCTGCGTAAGCTGCGAATATCCGGGTCTCGTGGTGCGTCATCAGCCCGCGACAGACCAAGCGCGACAGAGAAACACAAATAAACAATAATAAAACGGTTTGCAGAGTCCGGACGCTTGAATAAATCAGACCGAGCCGCAGGATTGTCCCGCGCGGCGCTCACAGCGACGGAAACCACAAACACGCGTTTATTTCACACTTTGACGGGTTTAGCCGCTGCTTTTGGGGTGAAGTGAGGACAGCGCCCTCTGCCGCCGCTCGGACGCATCGCGCGTCATTTTGGTTCATCTGCGTCACGCGAGACTTTATGAAATATTAACCATCGGATTTAAAAAAACACGTTGAATAAAAACAACAATATGTCAAATAACAGATCAGCTCAAACGCTCCTCGTGGTTTAATGGGAGGAAAAACACTGAAGTCAAAGTGTTTGGAGCTGCATTTGCTGAATGTCTGTGTTGTCTCTCTCTCATTTCAGGCCACAACCGTCACAACCGTCACAACCGTCACAACCGTCACAACCGTCACAACCGTCCTGCCTGAAGTCTTTGGGCCAGAAAATCCTTTTACAAAATCTACTTTAATAAAAGTGTTTAAGCGCACATTAAACAATGCACTCATAAAAAGTATTTCACACTGAGATACAATTGTTTTGTTTTTCGAGTTAAGTTTTTGGTTCCACTGAATCGATTTGGTGATTGTTCTGGTGGTTTTTATGTGTTTTTAACTGAACATAACCTCAATCAGTAAAAACAACAAAATGTAGTGAACGTATGAATAAAACCATAAACATTACATATTTCACACAGAGGGGTGAGGAGGGGGGAGGAGGGGTGAGTCTGTCACACAGAGGGGGGAGGAGGGGGGAGTCTGTCACACAGAGGGGTGAGTCTGTCACACAGAGGGGTGAGGAGGGGGGAGGAGGGGTGAGTCTGTCACACAGAGGGGTGAGGAGGGGGGAGTCTGTCACACAGAGGGGTGAGGAGGGGAGAGTCTGTCATACAGAGGGGTGAGCAGGAGGAGGGAGGCCCGGGGCAGGAGGAGGGAGGCCCGGGGCAGGAGGAGGGAGGGAGGCCCGGGGCAGGAGGGAGGGAGCAGGAGGAGGGAGCAGGAGGAGGGGTGAGTCTGTCACACAGAGGGGGGAGGAGGGGGGAGTCTGTCACACAGAGGGGTGAGGAGGGGTGAGTCTGTCACACAGAGGGGGGAGGAGGGGTGAGTCGGTCACACAGAGGGGTGAGGAGGAGGAGTCTGTGGCAGGAGGGAGGGAGGGAGGCCCCGGGGCAGGAGGAGGGAGCAGGAGGAGGAGTGAGTCTGTCACACAGAGGGGTGAGTCTGTCACACAGAGGGGTGAGGAGGGAGGCCCGGGGCAGGAGGAGGAGGGAGGGAGGCCCCGGGGCAGGAGGAGGGAGGCCCGGGGCAGGAGGAGGGAGGCCCGGGGCAGGAGGAGGGAGGCCCGGGGCAGGAGGAGGGAGGCCCGGGGCAGGAGGGAGGGAGCAGGAGGAGGAGGAGGCCCCGGGGCAGGAGGAGGGAGCAGGAGGAGGAGGGAGGCCCGGGGCAGGAGGAGGGAGCAGGAGGAGGAGGGAGGCCCGGGGCAGGAGGAGGGAGCAGGAGGAGGAGGGAGGGAGGGAGGCCCCGGGGCAGGAGGAGGAGGGAGCAGGAGGAGGAGGGAGGGCTTTGACAGTCTCTTTTATTTTCTTCTTGTGTTGTTTGGTTCATTGAACACATTAAAGTTGACTTAATCAAATACTTTTCTTGTGAAAATAGACTTTTGTTGAACCGATCCTGCAGTACTTTATCAAACCTGTGAGAGGCAGCACCACGTCTGGACACGTCACAAGAAGAAGACGAAGCAAAGCGCATGCGCACAGTCTTGAGCCAAAATGGCGGCGGGAGCGGTGTTCAGGAGGAATGTGTCTTCTCTCAAACTCGGACAAAAGGTGCACTTTAAACTTTCTTCAACAAACGCAAAGTGACGGACATTTAACCCATTTAACCCATTTAACCCATTTAACCCATTTAACCCATTTAACCCGGGCACAAAGCGCACATTTGACCCATTTAACCCGGACGTGTAGAGCCCTGAACCTTCACCCACATCAGATTCTCCTCAAATGAGTCAAACATAATTCAAACCAGTGCGTTTCACGAGATTCTGCGAAAGAAAATGTGCGACAAACAGAAACAAAGAAGCGCTTTACACAAAAACAACAAAACACAAGTTTAACACGACGACGTCACACGTTCAACGTGAGGCGGAAGTGTTTGCCGTAAAACCAACTCTTCTGCTGAAAAAACAACGAAACGTCACAGAGAACAACAAAAAGAACACAGAGACACAAGAACACAGAGACACAAGAACACAGAGGGACACAGAGACAAGAACACAGAGACACAAGAACACAGAGACACAAGAACACAGAGGGACAAGAACACAGAGACACAAGAACACAGAGGGACACAAGAACACAGAGACACAAGAACACAGAGAGACAAGAACACAGAGAGACAAGAACACAGAGACACAAGAACACAGAGAGACAAGAACACAGAGACACAAGAACACAGAGACACAAGAACACAGACAGACACAAGAACACAGAGAGACAAGAACACAGAGGGACAAGAACACAGAGACACAAGAACACAGAGACACAAGAACACAGAGACACAAGAACACAGAGGGACACAGAGACAAGAACACAGAGACACAAGAACACAGAGACACAAGAACACAGAGACACAAGAACACAGAGACACAAGAACACAGAGACACAAGAACACAGAGAGACAAGAACACAGAGAGACAAGAACACAGAGAGACAAGAACACAGAGACACAAGAACACAGAGACACACAGAGAGACAAGAACACATAGAGACAAGAACACAGAGACACAAGAACACAGAGACACAAGAACACAGAGACACAAGAACACAGAGACACAAGAACACAGAGAGCACAGAACAAGAACACAGAGACAAGAACACAGAGAGAACACAGAGAACACAAGAGACACAAGAACACAGAGACACAAGAACACAGAACACAGAGAGACACAAGAACACAGAGACACAAGAACACAGAGACACAAGAACACAGAGACACAAGAACACAGAGACACAAGAACACAGAGAGACAAGAACACAGAGACACAAGAACACAGAGACACAAGAACACAGAGACACAAGAACACAGAGACACAAGAACACAGAGACACAAGAACACAGAGACACAAGAACACAGAGACACACAGAGAGACACAAGAACACAGAGGGACAAGAACACAGAGGGACAAGAACACAGAGACACAAGAACACAGAGACACAAGAACACAGAGAGACACAAGAACACAGAGACACAAGAACACAGAGAGACACAAGAACACAGAGAGACAAGAACACAGAGAGACAAGAACACAGAGGGACAAGAACACAGAGAGGGACACAGAGACACAAGAACACAGAGACACAAGAACACAGAGAGACACAAGAACACAGAGACACAAGAACACAGAGAGACAAGAACACAGAGGGACAAGAACACAGAGGGACAAGAACACAGAGAGACAAGAACACAGAGACACAAGAACACAGAGACACAAGAACACAGAGACACAAGAACACAGAGACACAAGAACACAGAGACACAAGAACACAGAGACACAAGAACACAGAGAGACACAAGAACACAGAGAGACACAAGAACACAGAGACACAAGAACACAGAGACACAAGAACACAGAGAGACACAAGAACACAGAGAGACAAGAACACAGAGACACAGAGAGACACAGAGAGGGACACAGAGACAGAGAGACACAAGAACACAGAGACACAAGAACACAGAGAGACACAGAGACACAAGAACACAGAGACACAAGAACACAGAGAGACAAGAACACAGAGAGACAAGAACACAGAGACACAAGAACACAGAGGGACAAGAACACAGAGACACAAGAACACAGAGAGACACAAGAACACAGAGACACAAGAACACAGAGAGACAAGAACACAGAGACACAAGAACACAGAGGGACAAGAACACAGAGACACAAGAACACAGAGAGACAAGAACACAGAGACAAGAACACAGAGACACAAGAACACAGAGACACAAGAACACAGAGAGACAAGAACACAGAGACACAAGAACACAGAGACACAAGAACACAGAGAGGGACACAGAGACACAAGAACACAGAGAGACACAGAGACACAAGAACACAGAGACACAAGAACACAGAGGGACAAGAACACAGAGACACAAGAACACAGAGAGACACAAGAACACAGAGACACAAGAACACAGAGAGACAAGAACACAGAGACACAAGAACACAGAGGGACAAGAACACAGAGACACAAGAACACAGAGAGACAAGAACACAGAGAGACACAGAGACACAAGAACACAGAGACACAAGAACACAGAGAGACAAGAACACAGAGACACAAGAACACAGAGACACAAGAACACAGAGACACAAGAACACAGAGACACAAGAACACAGAGAGACACAGAGACACAAGAACACAGAGACACAAGAACACAGAGACACAAGAACACAGAGACACAAGAACACAGAGAGGGACACAGAGACAGAGAGACACAAGAACACAGAGGAACACAGAGAGACAAGAACACAGAGACACAAGAACACAGAGACACAAGAACACAGAGACACAAGAACACAGAGGAACACAGAGACACAAGAACACAGAGACACAAGAACACAGAGACACAAGAACACAGAGACACAAGAACACAGAGAGGGACACAGAGACAGAGAGACACAAGAACACAGGAACACAGAGAGACAAGAACACAGAGACACAAGAACACAGAGACACAAGAACACAGAGACACAAGAACACAGAGAGACACAGAGACACAAGAACACAGAGACACAAGAACACAGAGAGACAAGAACACAGAGGGACACAGAGACACAAGAACACAGAGACACAAGAACACAGAGACACAAGAACACAGAGAGACAAGAACACAGATACACAAGAACACAGAGAGACAGAGACACAGAGACACAAGAACACAGAGAGACACAAGAACACAGAGACACAAGAACACAGAGACACAAGAACACAGAGACACAAGAACACAGAGACACAAGAACACAGAGACACAAGAACACAGAGACACAAGAACACAGAGACACAGAGAGACACAGAGAGGAACACAGAGAGACAAGAACACAGAGACACAAGAACACAGAGAGACAAGAACACAGAGAGGGACACAGCGACACAAGAACACAGAGAGACACAGAGACACAAGAACACAGAGACACAAGAACACAGAGACACAAGAACACAGAGACACAGAGACACAAGAACACAGAGACACAAGAACACAGAGGGACAAGAACACAGAGAGACAAGAACACAGAGACACAAAAACACAGAGAGACACAGAGACACAAGAACACAGAGACACAAGAACACAGAGAGACAAGAACACAGAGACACACAGAGACACAAGAACACAGAGGGACACAAGAACACAGAGACACAAGAACACAGAGACACACAGAGACACAAGAACACAGAGGGACACAAGAACACAGAGAGACAAGAACACAGAGACACAAGAACACAGAGAGACACAGAGACACAAGAACACAGAGAGACAAGAACACAGAGAGACACAAGAACACAGAGACACAAGAACACAGAGACACAAGAACACAGAGGGACAAGAACACAGAGACAGAGAGACACAGAGACACAAGAACACAGAGGGACACAGAGACACAGAGGGACACAGAGACACAGAGGGACACAGAGAGACACAGAGACACAAGAACACAGAGACACAAGAACACATCAGTGTTTGTTTGTTTGTTTGTTTGTTTGTGTTTGTTTATCAGTGTTTGTTTGTTTGTGTTTGTTTATCAGTGTTTGTTTGTGTTTGTTTATCAGTGTTTGTTTGTGTTTGTTTATCAGTGTTTGTTTGTGTTTGTTTGTTTGTTTGTTTATCAGTGTTTGTTTGTTTGTTTATCAGCGTTTGTTTGTTTCTGTGTTTGTTTGTTTGTGTTTGTTTGTTTATCTGTGTTTGTTTGTTTGTGTTTGTTTGTTTATCAGTGTTTGTTTGTTTGTTTATCAGTGTTTGTTTGTTTATCAGTGTTTGTTTGTTTATCAGTGTTTGTTTGTGTTTGTTTGTGTTTGTTTGTTTATCAGTGTTTGTTTGTTTGTTTATCAGTGTTTGTTTGTTTGTTTGTTTATCAGTGTTTGTTTGTTTGTTTGTTTATCAGTGTTTGTTTGTTTGTTTGTTTATCAGTGTTTGTTTGTTTGTTTATCAGTGTTTGTTTGTTTGTTTATCAGTGTTTGTTTGTTTGTTTGTGTCCGTGCAGCTGCTCCACGGCTCGGCTCGGTTCAGAGACGCCGAGCCGCTGCCACAGTCGTCCTTTTTCGCTCCGAGCGACGGCGCGATGCTTCCCCCCGACTCCTTCAAGGGCCGAGTGGCCTTTATCACCGGCGGAGGAACCGGCCTGGGCCGCGCCATGACGACCGGACTGAGCGAGCTCGGGGCCCGCTGCGTCATCGCCAGCAGGTACCGCAGGGGGCGCTCTGACACCAGGGGCCACAGGGGGCGCTCTGACACCAGGGGCCACAGGGGGCGCTCTGACACCGGGGGCCACAGGGGGCGCTCTAACACCAGGGGCCACAGGGGGCGCTCTGACACCAGGGGCCACAGGGGGCGCTCTGACACCAGGGGCCACAGGAGGCGCTCTGACACCAGGGGCCACAGGGGGGCGAGTGACACCAGGGCCACAGGGGGCGCAGGACACCAGGGGGCCACAGGGGCGCCAACACCAGGGGCCACAGGGGCGCTCTGACACCAGGGGCCACAGGGGCGCTCTAACACCAGGGGCCACAGGGGGCGCTCTGACACCAGGGGCCACAGGGGGCGCAGTGACACCAGGGGCCACAGGGGGCGCAGTGACACCAGGGGCCACAGGGGGCGCAGTGACACCAGGGGCCACAGGGGGCGCAGTGACACCAGGGGCCACAGGGGGCGCCACAGAGTGTGGAGTGACAGAATAATGAATGTGAGTCGAGTGTCAGAAAAGTGCTGGATAAGAATGAGTTGTTATTATTTTATATCTCGGCCTGAAACCTACTTGAGGTGAAAAAAAATTGAGTTTGGCGCGTTAGCGCCCCCTACAGATCAAAGCAAACGTTTATATGGGGAGCAAAAAATTTATTTTTTTGAAATTTTTTGAAATTTTGCACAAAATTCTATTTTGGCCTCTCGATCAAAAAAGCCAATCAGACCAATGTCATATTTTGTGGCGAAGCCGTACCAATGACTGAAACATCCCATGTTATTCCTGTGGGAAAATCGCAAAATGTCAAAATTTTGCAAATTTCTTTACTACGTACTTTTACGAACTCCTCCTCGGCCGTGAGCCCGACCAAGGGCTTGTTATTATTATTATGTGTCGATGTCGAGCACTAAAATAATCGTTAGTTGCAGCTTTATTTGTCACAAACACACATCGAGGCAGAGGATTTCACCTGGAGGCCTGAGGGCCGCATTTGGCCCCTGGGCCATCTTTTTGAGTCTAAACTGTTTTTGTTGTTTGTAGAAAGCTGGACGTTCTTCAGACGACGGCGGAGGAGATCACGGCTCAGACGGGGAACAAGGTCTGTGTCTGGTTTCTCTCAGTAGTGTTCATACTTGCAGGTGTTCAGTGGTTGTACTTGCAGGTGTACACTGTGGTTGTACTTGCAGGTGTTCACTGTGGTTGTACTTGCAGGTGTTCACTGTGGTTGTACTTGCAGGTGTTCACTGTGGTTGTACTTGCAGGTGTTCAGTGTGGTTGTACTTGCAGGTGTTCACTGTGGTTGTACTTGCAGGTGTTCACTGTGGTTGTACTTGCAGGTGCTCACTGTGGTTGTACTTGCAGGTGTTCACTGTGGTTGTACTTGCAGGTGTTCACTGTGGTTGTACTTGCAGGTGTTCACTGTGGTTGTACTTGCAGGTGTTCACTGTGGTTGTACTTGCAGGTGTTCACTGTGGTTGTACTTGCAGGTGTTCACTGTGGTTGTACTTGCAGGTGTTCACTGTGGTTGTACTTGCAGGTGTTCCCTGTGGTTGTACTTGCAGGTGTTCACTGTGGTTGTACTTGCAGGTGTTCAGTGTGGTTGTACTTGCAGGTGTTCACTGTGGTTGTACTTGCAGGTGTTCAGTGTGGTTGTACTTGCAGGTGTTCAGTGTACTTGCAGGTGTTCAGTGTGGTTGTACTTGCAGGTGTTCAGTGTACTTGCAGGTGCTCACTGTGGTTGTACTTGCAGGTGTTCACTGTGGTTGTACTTGCAGGTGTTCACTGTGGTTGTACTTGCAGGTGTTCACTGTGGTTGTACTTGCAGGTGTTCACTGTGGTTGTACTTGCAGGTGTTCACTGTGGTTGTACTTGCAGGTGTTCAGTGTGGTTGTACTTGCAGGTGTTCAGTGTACTTGCAGGTGTTCAGTGTGGTTGTACTTGCAGGTGTTCACTGTGGTTGTACTTGCAGGTGTTCAGTGTACTTGCAGGTGTTCAGTGTGGTTGTACTTGCAGGTGTTCAGTGTGGTTGTACTTGCAGGTGTTCAGTGTGGTTGTACTTGCAGGTGTTCAGTGTACTTGCAGGTGTTCACTGTGGTTGTACTTGCAGGTGTTCACTGTGGTTGTACTTGCAGGTGTTCACTGTGGTTGTACTTGCAGGTGCTCAGTGTACTTGCAGGTGTTCAGTGTGGTTGTACTTGCAGGTGTTCACTGTGTTCACTGTGGTTGTACTTGCAGGTGTTCACTGTGGTTGTACTTGCAGGTGCTCAGTGTACTTGCAGGTGTTCAGTGTGGTTGTACTTGCAGGTGTTCACTGTGTTCACTGTGGTTGTACTTGCAGGTGTTCACTGTGGTTGTACTTGCAGGTGTTCACTGTGGTTGTACTTGCAGGTGTTCACTGTGGTTGTACTTGCAGGTGTTCACTGTGGTTGTACTTGCAGGTGTTCAGTGTACTTGCAGGTGTTCCCTGTGGTTGTACTTGCAGGTGTTCCCTGTGGTTGTACTTGCAGGTGTTCACTGTGGTTGTACTTGCAGGTGTTCAGTGTGGTTGTACTTGCAGGTGTTCACTGTGGTTGTACTTGCAGGTGTTCAGTGTGGTTGTACTTGCAGGTGTTCAGTGTACTTGCAGGTGTTCAGTGTGGTTGTACTTGCAGGTGTTCAGTGTACTTGCAGGTGCTCACTGTGGTTGTACTTGCAGGTGTTCACTGTGGTTGTACTTGCAGGTGTTCACTGTGGTTGTACTTGCAGGTGTTCACTGTGGTTGTACTTGCAGGTGTTCACTGTGGTTGTACTTGCAGGTGTTCACTGTGGTTGTACTTGCAGGTGTTCAGTGTGGTTGTACTTGCAGGTGTTCAGTGTACTTGCAGGTGTTCAGTGTGGTTGTACTTGCAGGTGTTCACTGTGGTTGTACTTGCAGGTGTTCAGTGTACTTGCAGGTGCTCACTGTGGTTGTACTTGCAGGTGTTCCCTGTGGTTGTACTTGCAGGTGTTCACTGTGGTTGTACTTGCAGGTGTACAGTGTGGTTGTACTTGCAGGTGTTCACTGTGGTTGTACTTGCAGGTGTTCAGTGTACTTGCAGGTGCTCACTGTGGTTGTACTTGCAGGTGTTCACTGTGGTTGTACTTGCAGGTGTTCAGTGTACTTGCAGGTGCTCACTGTGGTTG
The DNA here is from genome assembly GCA_019453435.1 of Rhinogobius similis. Taxonomy (NCBI): domain Eukaryota; kingdom Metazoa; phylum Chordata; class Actinopteri; order Gobiiformes; family Gobiidae; genus Rhinogobius; species Rhinogobius similis. Next base: position 148,396 of record CM033635.1, on the reverse strand, counting down.
TACTTGCAGGTGTTCACTGTGGTTGTACTTGCAGGTGTTCACTGTGGTTGTACTTGCAGGTGCTCACTGTGGTTGTACTTGCAGGTGCTCACTGTGGTTGTACTTGCAGGTGTTCACTGTGGTTGTACTTGCAGGTGCTCACTGTGGTTGTACTTGCAGGTGCTCAGTGTGGTTGTACTTGCAGGTGTTCAGTGTGGTTGTACTTGCAGGTGTTCAGTGTACTTGCAGGTGTTCACTGTGGTTGTACTTGCAGGTGTTCAGTGTACTTGCAGGTGTTCAGTGTACTTGCAGGTGTTCAGTGTGGTTGTACTTGCAGGTGTTCAGTGTGGTTGTACTTGCAGGTGTTCAGTGTACTTGCAGGTGTTCACTGTGGTTGTACTTGCAGGTGTTCACTGTGGTTGTACTTGCAGGTGTTCACTGTGGTTGTACTTGCAGGTGCTCAGTGTACTTGCAGGTGTTCAGTGTGGTTGTACTTGCAGGTGTTCACTGTGTTCACTGTGGTTGTACTTGCAGGTGTTCACTGTGGTTGTACTTGCAGGTGCTCAGTGTACTTGCAGGTGTTCAGTGTGGTTGTACTTGCAGGTGTTCACTGTGTTCACTGTGGTTGTACTTGCAGGTGTTCCCGCTCCAGTGTGATGTCACTGTGGTTGTACTTGCAGGTGTTCACTGTGGTTGTACTTGCAGGTGTTCACCGTGGTTGTACTTGCAGGTGTTCCCGCTCCAGTGTGATGTCAGAGACCCTGAGGCCGTGGCTCAGTGTTTGGACCAAATGGAGAAACTCACAGGACTCCCAGACGTGAGAACCAGAACAGGACCAGGACCAGGACTGAGACCAGGACTCAGACCAGGACTGGGACCAGGTCCCGGTCCCGGTCCTGGTCCCGGTCCTGGTCCCGGTCCTAGTCCCGGTCTAAACCCGGTCCTAGTCCCGGTCTAAACCCGGTGTCCTCAGGTGGTGATAAACAACGCTGCGGGGAACTTCGTGAGTCCGTCGGAGCGACTGAGTCCAAACGCCTGGAGAACCATCGTCGACATCGTCCTGAACGGGACGGCCTTCGTCACTTTGGACCTCGGCAAGAGACTGATCCGGGACCAGAAAGGTCCAAGTCCTGCTGTGGTCCTGGACTAGTCCTGGTTTAGTCCTGGTTTAGTCCTGTTTAGTCCTGTTTAGTCCTGTTTAGTCCTGTTTAGTCCTGGTTTAGTCCTGGTTTAGTCCTGTTTAGTCCTGCTTTAGACCTGCTTTAGACCTGGTCTGGTCCTGGTTTAGACCTGGTTTAGTCCTGGTTTAGTCCTGGTTTAGACCTGGTTTGGACCTGGTTTAGACCTGGTTTAGTCCTGGTTCAGACCTGGTTTGGACCTGGTTCAGACCTGGTCTAGTCCTGGTTCAGACCTGGTCTGGTCCTGTCTCCTCAGGGGCCTCCTTCTTGGCGATCACGACGATTTACGCTGAATCTGGATCTGGTTTTGTGGTTCCTTCAGCTTCGGCCAAAGCCGGGGTCGAGGCTCTTTACAAGTGAGACTTGAACACCTGAGAGCGCCCCCTGTGTGTCCCAGAGCCCCCTGTGTGTCCCAGAGCGCCCCCTTCTGTCCCAGAGCCCCCTGTGTGTCCCAGAGCCCCCTGTGTGTCCCAGAGCCCCCTGTGTGTCCCAGAGCGCCCCCTTCTGTCCCAGAGCCCCCTGTGTGTCCCAGAGCCTTCTGTCCCAGAGCCCCTTCTGTCCCAGAGCGCCCTGTGTGTCCCAGAGCGCCCCCTTCTGTCCCAGAGCCCTCTCTGTCCCAGAGCCCCCTGTGTGTCCCAGAGCGCCCCCTTCTGTCCCAGAGCGCCCCCTTCTGTCCCAGAGCGCCCCCTGTGTGTCCCAGAGCGCCCCCTTCTGTCCCAGAGCGCCCCCTTCTGTCCCAGAGCGCCCCCTTCTGTCCCAGAGCGCCCCCTGTGTGTCCAAGAGCGCCCCCTGTGTGTCCCAGAGCGCCCCCTTCTGTCCCAGAGCGCCCCCTGTGTGTCCCAGAGCGCCCCCTGTGTGTCCCAGAGCCCCCTGTGTGTCCCAGAGCGCCCCCTGTGTGTCCCAGAGCGCCCTGTGTGTCTCTCACGGGTGTCTCATGTGTCTCTCACGTGTCTCTCACGTGTCTCTCACGTGTGTCTCACGTGTCTCTTGTGTCTCTCACGTGTCTCTCACGTGTCTCTCACGTGTCTCTTGTGTCTCTCTCGTGTCTCTCACGTGTCTCTCACGTGTGTCTCTCTCACGTGTCTCTCACGTGTCTCTCACGTGTGTCTCTTGTGTCTCTCATGTGTCTCTCACGTGTGTCTCTCACGTGTGTCTCTCACGTGTCTCTCACGTGTCTCTCTCTCGTGTCTCTCGTGTGTCTCTCTCGTGTCTCACGTGTCTCACATGTCTCTCACGTGTGTCTCACGTGTGTCTCTTACGTCTCTCACGTGTGTCTCTCACGTGTCTCTCACGTGTCTCTTGTGTCTCTCTCGTGTCTCTCACGTGTCTCTCACGTGTGTCTCTCTCACGTGTCCCTTGTGTCTCTCACGTGTCTCTCACGTGTGTCTCTTGTGTCTCATGTGTGTCTCTTGTGTCTCTCACGTGTGTCTCTCACGTGTCTCTCACGTGTCTCTCTCTCGTGTCTCTCACGTGTCTCTCTCGTGTCTCTCACGTGTGTCTCTCACGTGTCTCACGTGTCTCTCACGTGTCTCTCTCGTCTCTCTCGTGTCTCACGTGTGTCTCTCGTGTCTCTCACGTGTCTCTCGTGTCTCTCTCGTGTCTCACGTGTGTCTCTTGTGTCTCTCACGTGTCTCTCACGTGTCTCTCTCGTGTCTCTCACGTGTCTCTCGTGTCTCTCTCGTGTCTCTCACGTGTCTCTCACGTGTCTCTCACGTGTCTCTCGTGTGTCTCTCTCGTGTCTCTCACGTGTCTCTCACGTGTCTCTCGTGTGTCTCTCTCGTGTCTCTCACGTGTCTCTCACGTGTCTCTCTTATGTCTCTCGTGTGTCTCTCGTGTGTCTCTCTCGTGTCTCTCTCGTGTGTCTCTTGTGTCTCTTGTGTCTCTCACGTGTGTCTCTCAGGTGTCTCTCACGTGTGTCTCTTGTGTCTCTCATGTGTGTCTCTCTTGTCTCTCTCACGTGTCTCTCACGTGTGTCTCGTCTCTCACGTGTGTCTCTAACACGTGTCCCTTGTGTCTCTCACGTGTCCCTTGTGTCTCACGTGTCCCTTGTGTCCCTTGTGTCCCTTACGGTCTCACGCACGTGTCTCTCACGTGTCTCTCTTGTGTCTCTCTCACGTAGGTCTCTCACGTGTCCCTTGTGTCTCTCACGTGTCCCTTGTGTCTCTCACGTGTCTCTCACGTGTCCCTTGTGTCTCTCACGTCACGTGTCTCTCACGTGTGTCTCTCTCACGTGTGTCTCACGTGTCCCTTGTGTCTCTCACGTGTCCCTTGTGTCTCTTGTGTCCCTTGTGTCTCTCACGTGTCCCTTGTGTCTCTCACGTGTGTCTCTCTCACGTGTCCCTTGTGTCTCTCACGTGTCCCTTGTGTCTCTCACGTGTGTCTCTCACGTGTCCCTTGTGTCTCTCACGTGTCCCTTGTGTCTCTCACGTGTGTCTCTCACGTGTGTCTCTCTCTCTCTCACGCTCACGTGTCTCTCACGTCTTTGTGTCTCTCCTCACGCGTGTCTCTCTCACGTGTCTCTCACGTGCCCTCACGTGTCCCTCGTCGTGTCCCTTGTGTCTCTCACGTGTCTCTCACGTGTGTCTCTCACGTGTCTCTCACGTGTCTCTCACGTGTGTCTCTCTCACGTGTCTCAATGCTCGGTGTCTCTTCACGCTGTCTCTCACGCTGTTCCACTCCCTGTGTCCCCGGTCTCTCACGTGTCTCTCACGTGTCCCTTGTGTCTCTCACGTGTCCCTTGTGTCTCTCTCACGTGTCCCTTGTGTCTCTCACGTGTCCCTTGTGTCTCTCACGTGTCCCTTGTGTCTCTCACGTGTCCCTTGTGTCTCTCACGTGTGTCTCTCACGTGTCCCTTGTGTCTCTCACGTGTCTCTCGTGTCTCTCACGTGTGTCTCTCTCACGTGTGTCTCTCACGTGTCCCTTGTGTCCCTTGTGTCTCTCACGTGTCCCTTGTGTCCCTTGTGTCTCTCACGTGTCCCTTGTGTCTCTCACGTGTGTCCCTTAGGTCTCTTGCCTCTGAATGGGGTCGTTATGGTTTGCGTTTCAACATCATCCAACCAGGACCCATCAAGACCAAGGTCTGTGTCTGACCCACGGGGCGCCATGCTCCTCCTCCTCACTGCTCCTCCTCCTCACTGCTCCTCCTCACTCCTCCTCCTCCTGCACCTACTCCTCCTGCTTCTCCTCCTGCTCATCCTCTGCTCCTCCTCCTCACTGCTCCTCCTCCTCCTCACTGCTCCTCCTCCTCACTGCTCCTCCTCCTCACTGCTCCTCCTCCTCCTCACTGCTCCTCCTCTGCTCCTCCTCCTCACTGCCTCCTCCTCCTCACTGCACCTCCTCCTCACTGCTCCTCCTCCTCCTCACTGCTCCTCCTCTGCTCCTCCTCCTCACTGCTCCTCCTCCTCCTCACTGCTCCTCCTCTGCTCCTCCTCCTCACTGCTCCTCCTCCTCACTGCACCTCCTCCTCACTGCTCCTCCTCCTCACTGCACCTCCTCCTCCCTGCTCCTCACTCCTCCTCCTCCCTGCTCCTCCTCCTCACTCCTCCTCCTCCCTGCTCCTCCTCCCTCCTCCTCCTCCCTGCTCCTCCTCCTCACTGCTCCTCCTCACTCCTCCTCCTGCACCTACTCCTCCTGCTTCTCCTCCTGCTCATCCTCACTGCTCCTCACTCCTCCTCCTCACTCCTCCTCCTCACTCCTCCCTGCTCCTCCTCACTCCTCCTCCTCACTCCTCCTCCTCATTGCTCCTCACTGCTCTTCCTCCTCCCTCCTCACTGCTCCACCTCACTCCTCCTCCTCCTCACTGCTCCTCACTCCTCCTCCTCCTCCTGCTCCTCCTCACTCCTCCTCCCTGCTCCTCCTCCTCACTCCTCCTCCTCACTCCTCCCCCTCACTGCACCTCCTCTGCTCCTCCTCCTCTTCACTCCTGCTCCTCCTCACTCCTCCTCACTCCTCCTCCCTCCTCCTCCTCCTCCTCCTCCTCACTCCTCACTGCTCATCCTGCTCCTCCTCCTCACTGCTCCTCACTCCTCCTCACTCCTCCTCCTCACTCCTCCTCCTCACTCCTCCTCCTCACTCCTCCTCCTCCTCCTCCTCACTGCTCCTCCTCACTGCTCCTCTCTGCACCTCCTCCTCACTCCTCCACACTCCTCCTCCTCCCTCCTCCTCACTGCTCCTCCTCCTCACACCTCCCTCCTCCTCCTCCTCACTGCTCCTCCTCCTCCCTCCTCCTCCCTGCTCCTCCTCCCACCTCCTCCTCACTCCTCCTCCTCCTCACTGCTCATCCTGCTCCTCCTCCTCACTGCTCCTCACTCCTCCTCACTCCTCCTCCTCACTCCTCCTCCTCCTCACTCCTCCTCCTCACTCCTCCTCCTCCTCCTCACTGCTCCACCTCACTCCTCCTCCTCACTGCTCCTCTCTGCACCTCCTCCTCACTCCTCCTCCTCACTGCTCCTCCTCCTCACTGCTCCTCCTCCTCCTCACTCCTCCTCCTCCTCACTCCTCCTCCTCCTCCTCCTCCTCCTCACTGCTCCACCTCACTCCTCCTCCTCACTGCACCTCTCTGCACCTCCTCCTCACTCCTCCTCACTCCTCCTCCTCCCTGCTCCTCCTCCTCCTCACTCCTCCTCCTCCTCACTCCTCCTCCTCCTCACTCCTCCTCCTCACTGCACCTCCTCTGCTCCTCCTCCAGGGGGCCTTCAGTCGCCTGGACCCGACCGGGGCCTTTGAAAAGGCCATGATTGGTCGGATTCCTGTGGGACGCCTCGGGACGCCGGACGAGATCAAGAACCTGGCCCTGTACATGAGCAGCCCCTACGCCTCCTGGATGTCCGGGGCGGTGGGTGAGGGGGGGGGGGGAGGAGGCTCTGAGGGGGGGGGGCTCTGAGGGGGGAGGAGGCTCTGAGGGGGGAGGAGGCTCTGAGGGGGGAGGAGGCTCTGAGGGGGACGGGCAGGAGGCTCTGAGGGGGGAGGAGGCTCTGAGGGGGCTCTGAGGAGGCTCTGAGGAGGCTCTGAGGCTCTGAGGGGGGCTCTGAGGGGGAGGAGGCTCTGAGGGGGAGGGGGAGGAGGCTCTGAGGGGGAGGAGGCTCTGAGGGGGAGGGGGAGGAGGCTCTGAGGGGGGAGGAGGCTCTGAGGGGGGACGCTCTGAGGGGGGAGGCTCTGAGGGGGGAGGCCTGAGGGGGAGGAGGCTCTGAGGGAGGAGGCTCTGAGGGGGGAGGAGGCTCTGAGGGGGAGGAGGCTCTGAGGAGGAGGAGGCTCTGAGGGGGAGGAGGCTCTGAGGGGGAGGGGGAGGAGGCTCTGAGGGGGAGGCTCTGAGGGGAGGAGGCTCTGAGAGGGGAGGAGGCTCTGAGGGGGACGGGGGGAGGAGGCTCTGAGGGGGGACGGGGCAGGAGGCTCTGAGGGGGGGAGGAGGCTCTGAGGGGGGAGGACGCTCTGAGGGGGGAGGAGGCTCTGAGGGGGGGGGGGGGAGGCTTTGAGGGGGGAGGAGGCTCTGAGGGAGGAGGAGGCTCTGAGGGGGCTGTGGGGGGGGAGGAGGCTCTGAGAGGGGACGCTCTGAGGGGGGGAGGAGGCTCTGAGGGGGAGGCTCTGAGGGAGGAGGCTCTGAGGAGGCCTGAGGGGGCTCTGAGGAGAGGAGGCTCTGAGGGGGGGAGGAGGCTCTGAGGGGGAGGAGGCTCTGAGGGGGGAGGAGGCTCTCAGGGGGGACGGGGGAGGAGGCTCTGAGGGAGGAGGAGGCTCTGAGGGGGAGGAGGCTCTGAGGGGGACGGGGGAGGCTCTGAGGGGGGAGGAGGCTCTGAGGGGGAGGAGGCTCTGAGGGGGACGGGGGGAGGAGGCTCTGAGGGGGGAGGCTCTGAGGGGGAGGAGGCTCTGAGGGAGGCTCTGAGGGGGACAGGGGGAGGAGGCTCTGAGGGGAGGAGGCTCTGAGGGGAGGAGGCTCTGAGGGAGGAGGCTCTGAGGGAGGCTCTGAGAGGCTCTGAGAGGGGGAGGAGGCTCTGAGAGGAGGCTCTGAGGGAGGAGGCTCTGAGGGAGGGAGGCTCTGAGGGAGGAGGCTCTGAGGGGGAGGCTCTGAGGGGGAGGAGGCTCTGAGGGGGACGCTCTGAGGAGAGGAGGCTCTGAGGGGAGGGGAGGAGGCTCTGAGGGGGAGGAGGCTCTGAGGGGGAGGAGGCTCTGAGGGGGAGGAGGCTCTGAGGGGGGAGGCTCTGAGGGGGACGAGGGGGGAGGCTCTGAGGGGGAGGAGGCTCTGAGGGGAGGAGGCTCTGAGGGGGAGGCTCTGAGGGGGGAGGAGGCTCTGAGGGGGGGGAGGAGGCTCTGAGGGGGAGGAGGCTCTGAGGGGGAGGAGGCTCTGAGGGGGGAGGAGGCTCTGAGGGGGAGGAGGCTCTGAGGGGGAGGAGGCACTGAGGGGAGGGAGGCTCTGAGGGGGAGGAGGCTCTGAGGGGGAGGAGGCTCTGAGGGGGAGGAGGCTCTGAGGGGGACGGGGAGGAGGCTCTGAGGGGGAGGAGGCTCTGAGGGGGGACTCTGAGGGGAGGAGGCTCTGAGGGGGGAGGCTCTGAGGGGGGGGGAGAGGCTCTGAGGGGGAGAAGGCTCTGAGGGGGAGGAGGGAGGAGGCTCTGAGAGGAGGAGGCTCTGAGGGAGGAGGGAGGAGGCTCTGAGGGGGAGGAGGCTCTGAGAGGGAGGAGGCTCTGAGGGAGGAGGAGGCTCTGACGGGGACGTGAGGCTCTGAGGGGGAGGAGGCTCTGAGGGGGGAGGAGGCTCTGAGGGGGGACGGGGCAGGAGGCTCTGAGGGGGAGGAGGCTCTGAGGGGGGAGGAGGCTCTGAGGGGGACGCTCTGAGGGGGGACTCTGAGGGGGACGCTCTGAGGGGGGAGGCTCTGAGGGGGACGGCTCTGAGGGGGACGCTCTGAAGGGGGAGGACGCTCTGAGGGGGGACACTGAGGGGGACGCTCTGAGGGGGGAGGCTCTGAGGGGGACGCTCTGAGGGGGACGCTCTGAGGGGGACGCTCTGAGGGGGGACGCTGAGGGGGACGCTCTGAGGGGGACGCTCTGAGGGGGACGCTCTGAAGGGGGAGGACGCTCTGAGGGGGGACACTCTGACGGGGGACGCTCTGAGGGGGACGCTCTGAGGGGGGAGGCTCTGAGGGGGACGCTCTGAGGGGGGACGCTGAGGGGGGACGCTCTGAGGGGGACGCTCTGAGGGGGGACGCTCTGAGGGGGGACACTGAGGGGGACGCTCTGAGGGGGGACACTCACTGAGGAGACACTCTGGGGGACATCTGAGGGACGCTGACGTGGGGACACTCTGAGGACCTCTGAGGAGCTCTGAGGGGACACGAGGCGCTCTGAGGGGGGACACTGAGGGGGACACTCTGAGGGGACGCCTTTCTTGGAGGGGGACACTGAGGGACGCCTGAGGGGGACACTGAGGGGGACGCTCTGAGGGGGACACTCACTGGGACGGCTGTGGACACAGAGTGTAATTCCCTGTGTGTCCTGCAGGTGGTGCGGTTTGACGGAGGAGAGTACGTGTCGATGGCCGGAGAGTTTAACGACCTGCGCCGAGTGAGTCTGAACCAGCCTGACCCTAACCCTGGTCTGGTCCTGGTCTGGTCCTGGTCCTGGTCTAGTCCTGGTCTAGTCCTGGTCTGGTCCTGGTCTAATCCTGGTCTCGTTGCAGGTTTCTAAACAACAGTGGGATTTGATCGAGGCCATGATCCGAAACACAAAAGGCTCCTGAGAACCAATCAGAGAGCTCCGTGATGTCATCGCCCGCAGCCAATCAGAGCTCTTTGTGAGATGGCTGTGGTTTGTGGGCGGGGCCTGCGGGGCATCAGGTTTAGAGGCGGAGCAGACTCTGACACAAATGACTCCAAAATAAAAGCCTTTGACACTTTGGGATCTGTGAATCTGAAGTCTGTGTTAACAGCTGCACACCGGGGTCAGAGGTCACACAGAGGTCACACAGAGGTCACACAGGGGTCACACAGAGGTCACACCGGGGTCACACAGGGGTCACACTGGGGTCAGAGGTCACACAGAGGTCACACCGGGGTCAGAGGTCACACAGAGGTCACACCGGGGTCAGAGGTCACACAGAGGTCACACCGGGGTCAGAGGTCACACAGAGGTCACACCGGGGTCAGAGGTCACACAGGGGTCACACCGGGGTCAGAGGTCACACAGAGGTCACACAGAGGTCACACCAAGATCAGAGGTCACACAGAGGTCACACAGAGGTCACACCGGGGTCAGAGGTCACACAGAGGTCACACAGAGGTCACACCGGGGTCAGAGGTTACATGGAGGTCACACAGAGGTCACACAGAGGTCAGAGGTCACACCAAGATCAGAGGTCACACAGAGGTCACACAGAGGTCACACCGGGGTCAGAGGTTACATGGAGGTCACACAGAGGTCAGAGGTCACACCAAGATCAGAGGTCACACAGAGGTCACACAGAGGTCACACCGGGGTCAGAGGTTACATGGAGGTCACACAGAGGTCACACAGAGGTCAGAGGTCACACCAAGATCAGAGGTCACACAGGGGTCAGAGGTCACACCGGGGTCACACAGGGGTCAGAGGTCACACAGGGGTCAGAGGTCACACAGGGGTCAGAGGTCACACAGAGGTCACACAGAGGTCACACCAAGATCAGAGGTCACACAGGGGTCACACCAGGGTCAGAGGTCACATGGAGGTCACACAGAGGTCACACAGGGGTCACACCGGGGTCAGACGTCACACGGAGGTCACACTGGGGTTAGAGGTCACACTGGGGTCAGAGGTCACACTGGGGTCACATAGAGGTCACACCGGGGTCAGAGGTCACACTGGGGTCACATAGAGGTCACACCGGGGTCAGAGGTCACACTGGGGTCACATAGAGGTCACACCGGGGTCAGAGGTCACACAGGGGTCAGAGGTCACACAGAGGTCACACAGAGGTCACACCGGGGTCAGAGGTCACATGGGGTCACAGGGAGGTCACACTGGGGTCACACAGAGGTCACACTGGGGTCAGAGGTCACACAGAGGTCACACCGGGGTCAGAGGTCACACTGGGGTCACACGGAGGTCACACCGAGGTCAGTTTCTCGTCCACACCTCGTCTTCTTCACTTTGAGTTTCCTGACGATGAACGAAGCTTCACGTCTTCAGGAAAAACAAACCATTTTGTTCATATTTTTATTGAATCTCATTCTGTTCAGTCCAAATGTGTTTCTGCATAAGCCCCGCCCACTCCAAACACGCCCCTGAATGATTGACACTGCATAAGCCCCGCCCACTCCAAACACGCCCTGAATGATTGACACTGCATAAGCCCCGCCCACTCCAAACACGCCCCTGAATGATTGACACTGCATAAGCCCCGCCCACTCCAAACACGCCCCTGAATGATTGACACTGCATAAGCCCCGCCCACTCCAAACACGCCCCTGAATGATTGACGCACCTGAGCTCCAGGTTTGTAATGGTGCTGCAGGTGTAAACGGCCCTGTCATTTAAAAAGTACACATTTATATAAAAGTACACATTTATATAAAAGTACACATTTATATAAAAGTACACATTTATATAAAAAGTACACATTTATATAAAGTGTAGAAGTAGAAATGGGGCCCTCGAGGGTCCTGAACGCACCTTTTGTTCAGGCTCTGAAGATGATGGTGGCGTTTTAAAATCGATCCATGAAACTGTGGGACTGACCTCAACACATCCTGACCCCTGACCTTGACCCCGACTCCTGACTCCGACCCTTGACCCCGACCCCTGACTCCGACCCCTGACTCCGACCCCTGACCCTGACCCTTGACCCCTGACACACAGAAATATTAAGGTTTGAAAAACAAGCCCCGAAGGGTAAATCTCTCTTTCAAAATGGAGTCTGTTCACATTTATTGTTTTATTTACAAAACTGCACAAACATTCACATGAGGTCACAGTGAGGTCAAAGGTCACTGCAGGGGCTCCATCTTCTGGAACACGTACACCAGGTACAGACCTGCACAGAGACCGAGAATGAGGCGCAACGCTAGCATTAGCTCTTAGCATTAGCCCACAGCATTAGCTCTTAGCATTAGCTCTTAGCATTAGCCCACAACATTAGCTCTTAGCATTACCCCACAGCATTAGCCCTCAGCATTAGCCCTTAGCATTACCCCACAGCATTAGCCCTCAGCATTAGCTCTTAGCATTATCCCACAGCATTAGCTCTTAGCATTAGCCCGTAGCATTATCCCATAGCATTAGCTCTTAGCATTACCCCACAGCATTAGCTCTTAGCATTACCCCACAGCATTAGCCCTTAGCATTAGCCCTTAGCATTAGCCCACAGCATTAGCCCACAGCATTATCCTTTAGCATTACCCCACAGCATTAGCTCTTAGCATTAGCCCACAGCATTAGCTCTTAGCATTACCCCACAGCATTAGCTCTTAGCATTAGCCCGTAGCATTATCCCATAGCATTAGCCCACAGCATTAGCCCTTAGCATTAGCCCACAGCATTAGCCCACAGCATTAGCCCTTAGCATTAGCCCTTAGCATTAGCCCTGGTTTAGATACTCACTGGCTGCTTCCCACTCTGAGCGACTGAGTGTGCCCTGAAACACAGAGGTCACACAGAGGTCACAGAGGTCACACAGAGGTCACACAGAGGTCACACAGAGGTCAGAGGTCACACAGAGGTCACACAGAGGTCACACAGAGGTCACACAGAGGTCACACAGAGGTCACACAGAGGTCACATAGAGGTCACACAGAGGTCACAGAGGTCACAGAGGTCACAGAGGTCACACACAGGTCACACAGAGGTCACAGAGGTCACACAGAGGTCACACAGAGGTCACACAGAGGTCACACTGAGGTCACAGAGGTCACACAGACCGTTTGGGACACGATGGACACGTGTGTCAGGGGCCGTTTGGGACACGATGGACACGTGTGTCAGGGGCCGTTTGGGACACGATGGACACGTGTGTCAGGGGCCGTTTGGGACACGATGGACACGTGTGTCAGGGGCCGTTTGGGACACGATGGACACGTGTGTCAGGGTCCGTTTGGGACACGATGGACACGTGTGTCAGGGGCCGTTTGGGACACGAGTGTCAGGGGCCGTTTGGGACACGATGGACACGTGTGTCAGGGGCCGTTTGGGACACGAGTGTCAGGGGCCGTTTGGGACACGATGGACACGTGTGTCAGGGGCCGTTTGGGACACGATGGACAGGTGTGTCAGGGACCGTTTGGGACACGGTGGACACGTGTGTCAGGGGCCGTTTGGGACACGGTGGACACGTGTGTCAGGGGCCGTTTTGGACACGATGGACACGTGTGTCAGGGACCGTTTGGGACACGATGGACAGGTGTGTCAGGGACCGTTTGGGACACGATGGACAGGTGTGTCAGGGGCCGTTTGGGACACGATGGACACGTGTGTCAGGGACCGTTTGGGACACGATGGACACGTGTGTCAGGGGCCGTTTGGGACACGATGGACACGTGTGTCAGGGGCCGTTTGGGACACGATGGACACGTGTGTCAGGGGCCGTTTGGGACACGATGGACACGTGTGTCAGGGGCCGTTTGGGACACGGTGTCTTTAAAATCTTGGGGTGTCGGAGTTAAATGAACCTAAACTAAGGGACATCGGACAGAACAACTCTTTCTGGAGTAAAATGTTGTAAATATAATCAGGATAAACATGTCTCGTGTGTATGGCGCTCACCAGAGGGCGATCACGTGACCCCGGAGTCACATGACTGTACTCGCCCTCGGAGCTGGTTGCCTGGCGACCGTCAGCGGCGGGAAACGGCTCGAGAGCGCTCATCTTCTGTAGGAGACTGCGATGTCGCTCGTCCTTCAGCTTCTGCTCGAAAAACTCACTGAAACGACTTTTCAGAACCAGACGCATCCCGAGCTTGTGTAGCATCCTTCAAAACAAGAGCACAGCCTTCAAAACAAGAGCACAGCCTTCAAAATAAGAGCACAGCCTTCAAAATAAGAGCACAGCCTTCAAAATAGGAGCACAGCCTTCAAAATAGGAGCACAGCCTTCAAAATAAGAGCACAGCCTTTAAAATAAGAGCACAGCCTTCAAAATAACCTGCTCATGAGTAAAGTGCCCCTGCTGCCCCTGCCACCCCTGCCGCCCCTGCCGCACCTGCTCATGAGTGGAAAGTAGACCATAAACTCTGGGACGTCGACGACTCCCTCGAGGCTGAAGTGATACTCGGCTCCAAACAGAGAGAACGGAGGCCTGGACTTAAACCGGACTCTGAAGACCTCGTTTCCAAACGTGAGGTCCTCGGACAGAGACGCACGCCTCCTGTGGACACAAAGAGTACTGCAGGGTTAAAGACACGCCTCCTGTGGACACAAAGAGTACTGCAGGGTTAAAGACACGCCTCCTGTGTACTTGTTAGTACTGGTCAGAGGTCAGTACTTGTTAGTTACTCAGCTGTGGGTTTAGCAGTAGTAATTGTAGTGCTCTTGCTCACATACTGTTGTACTGCAGTAGTAGTACTATAGTAGTAGTACTTCAGTACTCACAGCAGCTCGTAGGCGTCTGGTGTCGTCCCGATGAAGAACCCTCCAGGTCTCAGTCTGTCGCAGGCGTTCTTCAGCATCGTCTCGGCTTTGGCTTGAGATTCAAACGAATAATGAACCACGAACTGACAACTGCAGAGGTCAAAGGTCAGTGTGGGGTCAGACAGCCGCGGCCACAAGGAATCCTGAGGTCACAGGGGTCACACAGGGGTCACATTAGCACTTCTGAGATACTTCAGGTCTGTGTTAGGTCCATCCACGGGATTCAGAAAGATAATTAGAAATGGTAGTACTGGCACTACTGTAGTAGTAGTACTGGCACTACTATAGTAGTAGTACTGGCACTGCTGTAGTAATAGTACTGGCACTACTGTAGTAGTAGTACTGGCACTGCTGTAGTAGTAGTACTGGCACTACTGTAGTAGTAGTACTGGTACTACTGTAGTAGTAGTACTGGCACTACTGTAGTAATAGTACTGGCACTACTGTAGTAGTAGTACTGGCACTACTGTAGTAGTAGTACTGGCACTACTGTAGTAGTAGTACTGGCACTACTGTAGTAGTAGTACTGGCACTACTGTAGTAGTAGTACTGGCACTACTGTAGTAGTAGTACTGTCAGTGCTGCCAGTTCTATAATAAGCTTTAACTGGTTCAAATGCAGCAGCAGATTATGAACAGAACTAGAAGAAGAAGCACATGACGCCGGTGTTAGAGGCTCCTCATTGGCTCCTGTGGAGTTTAGAGTCACATTTAAGCTCCTCCCCCTGAACTATAAAGCCATAAATGATATGGTCCCATCGACTCAAAGCTGTGACAGTAGAGTCCCATCAAACAGAGCCTGGACTCTAATGTGGACTATTGTTGGTCCTAGAGTCACAGCAGGAGGCGGAGCGTTTAGACAAGATTTAACTGGAGTCTGTTCATTGCTGTTCACGTGTTTTTTCTGTCTCCACTTCCCTCAGGGGCCCATCTCACTCCACACATGTGCCTGAAGGAACTCTTGTCTTTTTTTTTTTTTTTTTACTTTTTCCTGGAGAAAAGGCGGCTCTGCAGACAGGGGGCGCTCTGGGACAGTTATCCATTTGATTATTTCTCTTGAACATTGTTTATTTAAACTGTTTTTCTACTTTTTACTCGCCGATTGAGGAAACTACTGTTGTGATTTTGGGCATTACAAAACATCTATCCATCTTCATCCACTTTATCCAGGGCCGGGTCACGGGGGCAGCAGTCTGAGCAGGGAGGCCAGGACTTCCCTGTCCGGCTCCTCTGGGGGGATCCCGAGGCGTTCCCAGGACACAGAGACATAGTCCCTCCAGCGTGTCCTGGGTCTACCCCGGGGCCTCCTCCCGGTGGAACATGCACAGAACACCTCCCCCCCACAACATCCAAAGACTGAAGATACTCAGGAGGATCTCATCCACCCCCAGAGCCACCAAGGAGCCAACAACCTGTGATGGATGAGTCCGCCTCTGAGTCCCCAGCCCCTGCTTCCTCCTCGGAAGACGTGATGGTGGGATTGAGGAGATCCCGACCACATCCCCAGTTCAAGTCAACAGCCCTCCACCTGCACCGTAAAAGATGTTGGTGAAGCTCTGTTTCCCCCTCCTGAGGCGTCGGACAGTTTTCCA
Source organism: Rhinogobius similis (assembly GCA_019453435.1). Taxonomy (NCBI): domain Eukaryota; kingdom Metazoa; phylum Chordata; class Actinopteri; order Gobiiformes; family Gobiidae; genus Rhinogobius; species Rhinogobius similis. The sequence goes on along the minus strand of CM033635.1, from coordinate 133,072 downwards.
GAATTTCTTTGAGGCGACCGATAGTCCTCCTCCATGGCCTCCCCGAACTCCTCCCAATTCAGAGTTTTTGCCTCTGCCACAGCCCGGGCTGCAGTGCACTTGGCCTGTGGTATGTGTCAGCTGCTTCAGGAGTCCCACGAGCCAACAAGGCCCGATAGGACTCCTTCTTCAGCCTGACCATCCCTTACTTCCAGTGTCCACCACCGGGTTCGGGGATTGCTGTTGCAACAGGCACCAGAGCCCTTGTGACCACAGCTACGAGCCGCCGCATCAACAATGGAGGTGGAGAACATGGTCCACTCGGACTCAATGTCCCCAGCCTCCCCCGGGATCTGGAGAAGTTCTCCCGGAGGTGTGAGTGTGAGACCTACTGACAGAGGGCTCCAGATGTTCCCAGCAGACACTCACGATACACTTGGGCCTGAAGAGTCTGTCCGGCCTCCTCCCCCGCCAGAGGATCCAACTCACCACCAGGTGGTGCTCTACAGCTCCGCCCCTCTCTTCACCCGAGTGTCCAAGGCACACGGCTGAAGGTCAGACACGACAACAAAGTGGATCATGGACCTCCGGCCTGTGTCCTGGAGCCACTGATGGACCTTGTGCTTGAACATGGTGTTCGTTTTGGACAAACTGTGACGACACAGAAGTGACTCACTGATCGGGTTCAGATCAGGGGCCGATCACCCCTCTCCAGGTGTCACAAAAAATAAATAATTGAATTAGGGGTTGGAGTACTATAGTAGTAGTGCTGGCAGTACTCAAAGTGCTAGCAGTACTCGCAGTAGCAGTACTTGTAGCACTTGCAGTAGTAGTACTCATAGTACTTGCAGTAGTACTGGTACCTTAGTGGCGTCAGCGGTGATGAACTCTGCTGTGAAAATGTCATCGTTGTGGCTTTTTCTTTTCATTTCCTCAAATCTGCTTCTGCACTGATCCACCGACACTTCTGCAATATCTGCAAGAGACCAGAACTGGGTCAGAACCAGGTCAAAAATAGGTCAAAATCCGGTCAGAACCAGGTCAAAACAGGGTCAGAACTGGGCCAGAAACAGGTCTGAACCAGGTCAATGTCTGGTCCTGGGTTATAATAATAATAATACATTTAATTTAACGGTGCCTTTACCCCAAGGACTCCCTTACAATCAAACAAGGCTACAAAGCATGGGGTTATTACACGACATGAAACGTGGGGTTGTTACAGAACATGAAACGTGGGGTTATTACACAACGTGGGGTTATTACACAACATGAAACGTGGGGTTATTACACGACATGAAACGTGGGGTTATTACACGACATGAAACGTGGGGTTGTTACAGAACATGAAACGTGGGGTTATTACACAACGTGGGGTTATTACACAACATGAAACGTGGGGTTATTACACGACATGAAACGTGGGGTTATTACACGACATGAAACGTGGGGTTATTACAGAACATGAAACGTGGGGTTATTACACAACGTGGGGTTATTACACAACATGAAACGTGGGGTTATTACACGACATGAAACGTGGGGTTATTACACGACATGAAACGTGGGGTTATTACACGACATGAAACGTGGGGTTATTACACGACATGAAACGTGGGGTTATTACACGACATGAAACACGGGGTTATTACACAACAAAAAACGTGGGGTTATTACACAACATGAAACGTGGGGTTATTACACAACATGAAACGTGGGGTTATTACACAACGTGGGGTTATTACACAACATGAAACGTGGGGTTATTACACAACGTGGGGTTATTACACAACATAAAACGTGGGGTTATTACACAACGTGGGGTTATTACACAACATAAAACGTGGGGTTATTACACAACGTGGGGTTATTACACGACATAAAACGTGGGGTTATTACACAACGTGGGGTTATTACACAACATGAAACGTGGGGTTATTACACAACGTGGGGTTATTACACAACATGAAACGTGGGGTTATTACACAACATGAAACGTAGGGTTATTACACAACGTGGGGTTATTACACAACATGAAACGTGGGGTTATTACACAACGTGGGGTTATTACACGACATGAAACGTGGGGTTATTACACGACATGAAACGTGGGGTTATTACACGACATGAAACACGGGGTTATTACACGACATGAAACACGGGGTTATTACACAACATGAAACGTGGGGTTATTACACCGACATGAAAGCGTGGGGTTATTACAGAACATGAAAGCGTGGGGTTATTACACAACGTGGGGTTATTACACAACATGAAACGTGGGGTTATTACACAACGTGGGGTTATTACACGACATGAAACGTGGGGTTATTACACGACATAAAACGTGGGGTTATTACACGACATGAAACACGGGGTTGTTACACGACATAAAATGTGGGGTTATTACACAACATAAAACGTGGGGTTATTACACGACATGAAACGTGGGGTTATTACACAACATAAAACGTGGGGTTATTACACGACATGAAACACGGGGTTATTACACAACATGAAACGTGGGGTTATTACACAACATGAAACACGGGGTTATTACACGACATGAAACACGGGGTTATTACACAACATGAAACGTGGGGTTATTACACGACATGAAACGTGGGGTTATTACACAACATAAAACGTGGGGTTATTACACGACATGAAACGTGGGGTTATTACACGACATGAAACGTGGGGTTATTACACAACAAAAAACGTGGGGTTATTACACAACATGAAACGTGGGGTTATTACACAACGTGGGGTTATTACACAACATAAAACGTGGGGTTATTACACAACGTGGGGTTATTACACTACATAAAACGTGGGGTTATTACACAACGTGGGGTTATTACACAACATAAAACGTGGGGTTATTACACAACGTGGGGTTATTACACGACATAAAACGTGGGGTTATTACACGACATAAAACGTGGGGTTATTACACAACGTGGGGTTATTACACAACATGAAACGTGGGGTTATTACACAACGTGGGGTTATTACACAACATGAAACGTGGGGTTATTACACAACATGAAACGTGGGGTTATTACACAACGTGGGGTTATTACACAACATGAAACGTGGGGTTATTACACAACATGAAACGTGGGGTTATTACACAACGTGGGGTTATTACACAACGTGGGGTTATTACACAACATGAAACGTGGGGTTATTACACAGCGTGGGGTTATTACGACATGAAACGTGGGGTTATTACACGACATTAAACGTGGGGTTATTACACTACATGAAAGCGTGGGGTTATTACGACATGAAACGGGGTTATTACGACATGAAGCGTGGGGTTATTACACAACAAAAACGTGGGGTTATTACACAACATGAAGCGTGGGGTTATTACACAACATGAAGCGTGGGGTTATTACCGTGGGGTTATTACACAACATGAAACGTGGGGTTATTACACAACGTGGGGTTATTACACAACATAAAACGTGGGGTTATTACACAACGTGGGGTTATTACACAACATGAAACGTGGGGTTATTACACAACATGAAACGTGGGGTTATTACACAACATGAAACGTAGGGTTATTACACAACGTGGGGTTATTACACAACATGAAACGTGGGGTTATTACACAACATGAAACGTAGGGTTATTACACAACGTGGGGTTATTACACAACATGAAACGTGGGGTTATTACACAACGTGGGGTTATTACACGACATGAAACGTGGGGTTATTACACGACATGAAACGTGGGGTTATTACACGACATGAAACACGGGGTTATTACACAACATAAAACGTGGGGTTATTACACGACATGAAACGTGGGGTTATTACACGACATGAAACGTGGGGTTATTACACAACGTGGGGTTATTACACAACATGAAACGTGGGGTTATTACACAACGTGGGGTTATTACACGACATGAAACGTGGGGTTATTACACGACATGAAACACGGGGTTATTACACGACATAAAACGTGGGGTTATTACACGACATGAAACACGGGGTTGTTACACGACATAAAATGTGGGGTTATTACACAACATAAAACGTGGGGTTATTACACGACATAAAACGCGGGGTTATTACACGACATGAAACGTGGGGTTATTACACAACATAAAACGTGGGGTTATTACACGACATGAAACACGGGGTTATTACACAACATGAAACGTGGGGTTATTACACGACATGAAACGTGGGGTTATTACACGACATGAAACGTGGGGTTATTACACGACATGAAACGTGGGGTTATTACACGACATGAAACGTGGGGTTATTACACAACAAAAAACGTGGGGTTATTACACAACATGAAACGTGGGGTTATTACACGACATGAAACGTGGGGTTATTACACAACAAAAAACGTGGGGTTATTACACAACATGAAACGTGGGGTTATTACACAACGTGGGGTTATTACACAACATAAAACGTGGGGTTATTACACAACGTGGGGTTATTACACAACATAAAACGTGGGGTTATTACACAACGTGGGGTTATTACACGACATGAAACGTGGGGTTATTACACGACATGAAACACGGCGGGGTGCTGTCTACGACACGCAGGAGAAACAAGGCAGGACACCAAACTTTAAAGACCTTGTGGACTTTATCAGGACCCAGGCACAATGCCCTACACCTTCTGTTTGAGGATCTGAAAGAGGGCGCTAACCTCCACCTCAAGTTGGCTAACGCTACAACTGAGAAGAGAAACAAATGAACAATCCGTGGAAAATCCTGAGCCCTAAACAAACTCCAAAGGCTCCTCCCCCTGGGACGCCTTTGCAAACCCCTGCATGTTTAATAGAAATCACACCATGGCTGTTGTTGTGCTGTTGAGCTCGTCTGCCGCGAGTAAAATACAACGGAACAAAGTGAACAGATCAAGTATTTACCTGTACAAACCAAGTGGCTGATGTTTCCTCGTCTCCACTTCAGTAAATCTCCTCCTTTACCGCAGCCCAAGTCCAGGACTCGGACCGGACCAGGCCTGGACTTCCTGAGCTCGTCCAGGATCTCCCCGATCAGGACGCTCTTGACCCAGTTGTTGAAGTTCCTCATGTAGAAGATCCGGCTCTGGCTGCGGACCTGCAGACCCACCTCCTGCAGACGGTTGTAATGCTGGGCCACTTCAGAGCTGTGGTCGCACACCTGGGCCGAGAGACGAGAGCGTTAGCCCCTGACCCGGCCCACGAGGCGAGAGCGTTAGCCCCTGACCCGGCCCACGAGGCGAGAGCGTTAGCCCCTGACCCGGCCCACGAGGCGAGGGCGTAAACCCCTGACCCGGCCCACGAGGCGAGGGCGTAAACCCCTGACCCGGCCCACGAGACCAGAGCAATAAACCCCTGACCCGGCCCACGAGACCAGAGCAATAAACCCCTGACCCGGCCCACGTGACCAGAGCAATAAACCCCTGACCCGGCCCACGAAACCAGAGCGTAAACCCCTGACCCGGCCCACGAGACCAGAGCAATAAACCCCTGACCCGGCCCACGAGACCAGAGCGTTAACCCCTGACCCGGCCCACGAGACCAGAGCGTAAACCCCTGACCCGGCCCACGAGGCGAGGGCGTAAACCCCTGCCCCGGCCCACGAGGCGAGGGCGTAAACCCCTGACCCGGCCCACGAGAACAGAGCGTTAAACCCCTGACCCGGCCCACGAGAACAGAGCGTAAACCCCTGACCCGGCCCACAAAACCAGAGCGTTAAACCCCTGACCCGGCCCACGAGACCAGAGCGTTAAACCCCTGACCCGGCCCACGAGACCAGAGCGTAAACCCCTGACCCGGCCCACGAGACCAGAGCGTAAACCCCTGACCCGGCCCACGAGACCAGAGCGTAAACCCCTGACCCGGCCCACAAAAACAGAGCGTTAAACCCCTGACCCGGCCCACGAGAACAGAGCGTAAACCCCTGACCCGGCCCACAAAACCAGAGCGTTAAACCCTGACCCGCCCACGAGAACAGAGCGTAAACCCCTGACCCGGCCCACGAGACCAGAGCGTAAACCCCTGACCCGGCCCACGAGACCAGAGCGTAAACCCCTGACCCGGCCCACAAAACCAGAGCGCAAACCCTGACCCGGCCCACGAGACCAGAGCGTAAACCCCTGACCCGGCCCACGAGACCAGAGCGTAAACCCCTGACCCGGCCCACCAAAACAGAGCGTTAAACCCCTGACCCGGCCCACAAAACAAGAGCGTAAACCCCTGACCCGGCCCACGAGACCAGAGCGTAAACCCCTGACCCGGCCCACGAGACCAGAGCGTAAACCCCTGACCCGGCCCACGAGACCAGAGCGTAAACCCCTGACCCGGCCCACAAAACCAGAGCGTAAACCCCAGACCCGGCCCACGAACAGAGCGTAAACCCCTGACCCGGCCCACGAGACCAGAGCGTAAACCCCTGACCCGGCCCACAAAACCAGAGCGTTAAACCCATGACCCGGCCCACGAGAACAGAGCGTAAACCCCTGACCCGGCCCACGAGACCAGAGCGTAAACCCCTGACCCGGCCCACGAGACCAGAGCGTAAACCCCTGACCCGGCCCACAAAACCAGAGCGTTAAACCCCTGACCCGGCCCATGAGACCAGAGCGTTAACCCCTGACCCGGCCCACGAGGTGAGGGCGTTAACCCCTGACCCGGCCCACGAGACCAGAGCGTTAAACCCCTGACCCGGCCCACGAGACCACAGCGTAAACCCCTGACCCGGCCCACGAGACCAGAGCGTAAACCCCTGACCCGGCCCACGAGACCAGAGCGTTAAACCCCTGACCCGGCCCACGAGACCAGAGCGTAATACCCTGACCCGGCCCACAAAACCAGAGCGTTAAAACCCCTGACCCGGCCCACGAGACCAGAGCGTAAACCCCTGACCCGGCCCACGAGACCAGAGCGTAAACCCCTGACCCGGCCCACAAAACCAGAGCGTTAAACCCCTGACCCGGCCCACGAGAACAGAGCGTAAACCCCTGACCCGGCCCACGAGACCAGAGCGTAAACCCCTGACCCGGCCCACAAAACCAGAGCGTTAAACCCCTGACCCGGCCCACGAGACCAGAGCGTAAACCCCTGACCCGGCCCACGAGACCAGAGCGTAAACCCCTGACCCGGCCCTCAATACCAGAGCGTTAAACCCCTGACCCGGCCCACGAGACCAGAGCGTAAACCCCTGACCCGCCCAAACACCCAAAGCGTAAACCCCTGACCCGGCCCACGAGACCAGAGCGTAAACCCCTGACCCGGCCCACGAGACCAGAGCGTAAACCCCTGACCCGGCCCACAAAACCAGAGCGTTAAACCCCTGACCCGGCCCATGAGACCAGAGCGTTAACCCCTGACCCGCCCACGAGGTGAGAGCGTTAAACCCCTGACCCGGCCCACGAGACCAGAGCGTAAACCCCTGACCCGGCCCACGAGGTGAGAGCGTAAACCCCTGACCCGGCCCACGAGACCAGAGCGTAAACCCCTGACCCGGCCCACGAGGTGAGAGCGTAAACCCCTGACCCGGCCCACGAGACCAGAGCGTAAACCCCTGACCCGGCCCACTAGACCAGAGCGTAAACCCCTGACCCGGCCCACGAGACCAGAGCGTTAACCCCTGACCCGGCCCACGAGACCAGAGCGTAAACCCCTGACCCGGCCCACGAGACCAGAGCGTAACCCCTGACCCGCCCACGAGACCAGAGCGCAACCCCTGACCCGCCCACGAGACCAGAGCGTTTAACCCCTGACCCGGCCCACGAGACCAGAGCGTAAACCCCTGACCCGGCCCACGAGAACAGAGCGTAAACCCCTGACCCGGCCCACGAGACCAGAGCGTAAACCCCTGACCCGGCCCACAAAACCAGAGCGTTAAACCCCTGACCCGCACCACGAGACCAGAGCGTAAACCCCTGACCCGGCCCACGAGACCAGAGCGTTAAACCCTGACCCGCCCACAAAACCAGAGCGTAAACCCTGACCCGGCCCACGAGACCAGAGCGTAAACCCCTGACCCGGCCCACAAAACCAGAGCGTTAAACCCCTGACCCGGCCCACGAGAACAGAGCGTAAACCCCTGACCCGGCCCACGAGACCAGAGCGTAAACCCCTGACCCGGCCCACGAGACCAGAGCGTAAACCCCTGACCCGGCCCACAAAACCAGAGCGTTAAACCCCTGACCCGGCCCATGAGACCAGAGCGTTAACCCCTGACCCGGCCCACGAGGTGAGAGCGTAAACCCCTGACCCGGCCCACGAGACCAGAGCGTAAACCCCTGACCCGGCCCACGAGGTGAGAGCGTAAACCCCTGACCCGGCCCACGAGACCAGAGCGTAAACCCCTGACCCGGCCCACGAGACCAGAGCGTAAACCCCTGACCCGGCCCACGAGACCAGAGCGTAAACCCCTGACCCGGCCCACGAGACCAGAGCGTAAACCCCTGACCCGGCCCACGAGACCAGAGCGTAAACCCCTGACCCGGCCCACGAGACCAGAGCGTTAACCCCTGACCCGGCCCACGAGACCAGAGCGTTAACCCCTGACCCGGCCCACGAGACCAGAGCGTTAACCCCTGACCCGGCACACAGGGCGCTCTGGGACACACAGGGCGCTCTGGGACACACAGGGGGCGCTCTGGGACACACAGGGGGCTCTGGGACACACAGGGGGCTCTGGGACACACAGGGGGCTCTGGGACACACAGGGGGCTCTGGGACACACAGGGGGCTCTGGGACACACAGGGGGCTCTGGGACACACAGGGGGCGCTCTGGGACACACAGGGGGCTCTGGGACACACAGGGGGCTCTGGGACACACAGGGGGCTCTGGGACACACAGGGGGCTCTGGGACACACAGGGGGCTCTGGGACACACAGGGGCTCTGGGACACACAGGGGGCTCTGGGACACACAGGGGGCGCTCTGGGACACACAGGGGGCTCTGGGACACACAGGGGGCTCTGGGACACACAGGGGGCTCTGGGACACACAGGGGGCTCTGGGACACACAGGGGGCGCTCTGGGACACACAGGGGGCGCTCTGGGACACACAGGGGGTTCTGGGACACACAGGGGGCTCTGGTTGTGGTTTGGGACGTTACAAAAATACATTGAACTGAATTCACTTTCATCACTGGCCTTTTTACTCGGACTCTCCTCGTCCTCCTCTCGTTTCTTCTTCATCGGTCTGGACTCGGGTCTGGACTCGGGTCTGGACTCGGGTCCAGTGTCGGTTCTGTCTGAGCTCGGTTCCATCATAAACTCTGTAGAAAAAGACCGAGATCATCAGAACTAAACCGGGACTAAACCAGGCCTAAACCAGGTCTAAACCAGGACTAAACCGGGACCAAAGTAGGACTAAAGTAGGTCTAATCCAGGTCTAAACCAGGACTAAACCGGGATTAAACCAGGTCTGAACCAAGACTAAACCGGGACTAAACCAGGACTGAAGCAGGACTAAACCAGGACTAAACCGGGACTAAACCAGGTCTAAACCAGGACTAAACCAGGACTAAACCAGGACTAAACCAGGACTAAACCAGGACTAAACCAGGTCTAAACCAGGTCTAAACCAGGTCTACACCAGGACTAAACCAGGACTGAACCAGGTCTAAACCAGGTCTAAACCAGGACTAAACCAGGTCTAAACCAGGACTAAACCAGGACTGAACCAGGTCTAAACCAGGACTAAACCAGGTCTAAACCAGGTCTAAACCAGGACTAAACCAGGTCTAAACCAGGACTAAACCAGGTCTAAATCCAGGTCTAAACCAGGACTAAACCAGGTCTAAACCAGGACTAAACCAGGACTAAACCAGGTCTAAACCAGGACTAAACCAGGTCTAAACCAGGACTAAACCAGGTCTAAACCAGGACTAAACCAGGTCTAAACCAGGACTAAACCAGGACTAAACCAGGACTAAAGAAGGACTAAACCAGGACTAAAGAAGGACTAAACCAGGACTAAAGAAGGACTAAACCAGGACCTTGATGCTGTGAGTCAAGCGCAGGCTCCGTGTCTCGTTGTAATAAATCGGGCTAAAAGCTAACAGCTAACTCCGGGCTTTCCGTCTTAAGATGGGTCTAAACCAGGTCTAAGCGGCAGTTATGGACCAGGACCAGGTCTTTGGAGGTCCCGGATTAGATTCTCTCTGAAACCAGGTCGAAACTAAAAAAACGTGACTTTTAAAAAGAAAAAGGAGAAAAACAAATCAAAACAAACACACCGTATGTCTCTGCGCATGCGCTCTAACACACAGCAAAGTCTGCTTTACGGCAGTCACATAATCACGACGTGCTCACAGCGCCCTCCAGCGGCGCCCACTGCACCTGCAGCAGAAACACAAGACCGAAAAACTGTGAAAAGAACGAGCTCCATTCATGAAAACCTTTTTGTTTCATTGTTTTGATCACAGTTTTCATTAAATACATAAATAAAAGTGGATTATAGTCAAATACTATAAAAGTGGATTTGTGTAAAATGTGTAATGAACACGTCACACTGGACTGACGTCTGAGGCGTGGAACCCGCTTTGTGTCCCAAACTCACACAAACGTTCACTTCATTAGATCGGGCTCGTCGTGCTTTCATTTTCTCCCGTTTGTTCCTGTCAGGGGTCGTAGGTCACGCCTGTCCCAGTGACTCTGGGCCTGAGGCGGGGCCTGTCCCAGTGACTCTGGGCCTGAGGCGGGGCCTGTCCCAGTGACTTTGGGCTTGGGACGGGACAGTGAGGGGGTTTGGGACAGTGAGGGGGTTTGGGACAGTGAGGGGGTTTGGGACAGTGGGGGCTGGGACAGTGAGGGGGTTTGGGACAGTGAGGGGGTTTGGGACAGTGAGGGGGGCTGGGACAGTGTCGGGGTTTGGGACAGTGAGGGGCTGGGACAGTGACGGGGTTTGGGACAGTGAGGGGGGCTAGGACAGTGAGGGGGGCTGGGACAGTGAGGGGGTATGGGACAGTGAGGGGTTTGGGACAGTGAGGGGGGTTTGGGACAGTGAGGGAGTTTGGGACAGTGAGGGGGTTTGGGACAGTGAGGGGGTTTGGGACAGTGAGGGGGGCTGGGACAGTGAGGGGGTTTGGGACAGTGAGGGAGTTTGGGACAGTGAGGGGGTTTGGGACAGTGAGGGGGTTTGGGACAGTGAGGGGGGTTTGGGACAGTGAGGGGGGTTTGGGACAGTGAGGGAGTTTGGGACAGTGAGGGGGTTTGGGACAGTGAGGGGGTTTGGGACAGTGAGGGGTTTGGGAGGGACAGTGAGGGTTTGGGACAGTGAGGGGGCTGGGACAGTGAGGGGGGACAGTGAGGGGGCAGTGGGACAGTGAGGGACAGTGAGGGAGTTTGGGACAGTGAGGGGGTTTGGGACAGTGAGGGTTTGGGACAGTGATTTGGGCCTGGGACAGTGAGGGGGCCTGGGACAGTGAGGGGCCTGGGACAGTGCAGGGCCTGTCCCAGAGTGAGGGGGTTTGGGACAGTGAGGGGGGCTGGGACAGTGACGGGGTTTGGGACAGTGAGGGGGGCTGGGACAGTGAGGGGGGTTTGGGACAGTGAGGGGGCCTGGGACAGTGACGGGGTTTGGGACAGTGAGGGGGGCTAGGACAGTGAGGGGGGCTGGGACAGTGAGGGGGGCTGGGACAGTGAGGGGGTTTGGGTGGTTTTGGGACAGACAGTGACGGGCGGTGAGAGTGAGGGGGTTTGGGACAGTGAGGGGGGCTGGGACAGTGTGGGGGGTTTTGGGACAGACAGTGACGGGCGGTGAGAGTGAGGGGGTTTGGGACAGTCCAGATTGGGACACAGAGGACTCATTCAGAGCTGTGTCTTTGAAAACATGTAAATGTGACCTTACTGTGTTTCAAAGACGCTCTAAAAACGGAGAGAACGTAACGGAAAAAAGCAGCTCCAGTTTCTGAGACAGAGAAGGCTTTGTGCAAGCGACAACAACAGACTCTGCCCAGAAGCCCCCCCTGAGGAGCCCCACTGAGAAGCCCCCCAAAGAGCCCCTGAGGACCCCCCCTGAAGAGGCCGGAGCTCCTGAGGAGTCCCCCCTGAGGAGTCCTCCTTTAGAAGCCCCCCCTGTGGACCCCCCTTGAGGACCCCCCCTGAAGAGTCCCCTGAGGAGTCCACTGACACGACGTGTGTGTGTGTGTGTGTGTGTGTGTGTGTGTGTGTGTGTGTGTGTGTGTGTGTGTCTGTGTGTGTGTACATGTGTGTGTGTGTGTGTGTGTATGGTGGGGGGGGGGGATCAGTGACTCTGGTTTAATGAGTCTGCGTTTCTGTCGTTCCAATAATTCCTTCAGTTCACCTGAAACCACTTTGTCTGAGACCAGAGTCCAAACAAAGACCAGACCAGACCACAGACCAGGGCCAGACCAGGACCAGGGCCAGACCAGGGCCAGACCAGGACCAGACCACAGACCAGACCACAGACCAGGGCCAGACCACAGACCAGGGCCAGACCAGGACCAGGGCCGGACCAAAGACCAGGGCCAGACCACAGACCAGGGCCAGACCAGGGCCAGACCAGGGCCGGACCAGACCACAGACCAGGGCCAGACCACAGACCAGGGCCAGACCAGGGCCAGACCACAGACCAGGGCCAGACCACAGACCAGGGCCAGACCAGGGCCAGACCACAGACCAGACCACAGACCAGGGCCAGACCACAGACCAGACCACAGACCAGGGCCAGACCACAGACCAGACCACAGACCAGGGCCAGACCAGGGCCGGACCAGGGCCAGACCAGGGCCAGACCACAGACCAGACCACAGACCAGGGCCAGACCACAGACCAGACCACAGACCAGGGCCAGACCACAGACCAGACCACAGACCAGGGCCAGACCAGGACCAGGGCCGGACCAAAGACCAGGGCCAGACCACAGACCAGGGCCAGACCACAGACCAGGGCCAGACCACAGACCAGGGCCAGACTGAAGACTAAACCCTGGGGTTTGTTTTAATATTGGCCATGTAAAAATGTTTTGTCTCCATTTGGATTCTAGTGGTAGATGATCCAACAGGCTACAGTTTCTGCCAAGATTCAATTAAGTAAAAGTCATTTATGCAAATGAACTTAGTCCCAGAGTGTTACCGTACCAAACAGAATATAGGTCTGACTGACTTTTTCATTCAGGGGCACATGTTGAAATTTTTGGGCATCAGTCTGAGCTAGCCTAGTCGACTAGCATCTGAGCTAGCCTAGTCGACTAGCATCTGAGCTAGCCTAGTCGACTAGCATCTGAGCTAGCCTAGTCGACTAGCATCTGAGCTAGCCTAGTCGACTAGCATCTGAGCTAGCCTAGTCGACTAGCATCTGAGCTAGCCTAGTCGACTAGCATCTGAGCTAGCCTAGTCGACTAGCATCTGAGCTAGCCTAGTCGACTAGCATCCCCATACACCCCTTACATCCCTACGACCCCTAAACCTCCTACACCCCCTACACCCCCTACACCCTCTACAACCCCTACACTCCCTACAACCCCTACACCACTACACCCACTAAAACCCCTATACAACTACACCCCTACACCCCTACCCAACTACACCCCATACACCCCTACCCAACTACACCCCATACACCGCTACACCCCTACACGCCCTACACCCCCTACACCCCTACACCACTACACCCCCTACAACACCTACACCCCTACACCCCCTACACAACTACACCCCTACACAACTACACCCCCTACATTTCCTACACCCACTACACCCCCTACACCACTACACACCTACACAACTACACCCCCTACATTCCCTACACCACTACACCCCTACACAACTACACCCCCGTCCTGGGTCCAGTTCTGTTCACTCTTTATTTGCTGCTGTTTAAGATGATCAGAAAGCATTAACTCCCACTACTGTGCACAGCTGTATTTATCAATGAAACCTGTCCCGTCCAGATCAGACTGTGACCCTGCAGCGCGTCCTAAAAGCTCCAGAAGAAGCTTTAACTGGGTCAAATGCAGCAACAGATTATGAACAGAACTAGAAGAAGAAGCACATGACGCCGGTGTTAGAGGCTCCTCACTGGCTCCTGTGGAGTTTAGAGTCACATTTAAGCTCCTCCCCCTGAACAATAAAGCCATAAATGATATGGTCCCATATCTCTGGGACACACAGGGGGCGCTCTGGGACACACAGGGGGCTCTGGGACACACAGGGGGCTCTGGGACACACAGGGGGCTCTGGGACACACAGGGGGCTCTGGGACACACAGGGGGCGCTCTGGGACACACAGGGGGCGCTCTGGGACACACAGGGGGTTCTGGGACACACAGGGGGTTCTGGGACACACAGGGGGCGCTCTGGGACACACAGGGGGTTCTGGGACACACAGGGGGTTCTGGGACACACAGGGGCGCTCTGGGACACACAGGGCGCTCTGGGACACACAGGGGCTCTGGGACACACAGGGGGCGCTCTGGGACACACAGGGGTCTCTGAGACACACAGGGGTTCTGGGACACACAGGGCGCTCTGGGACACACTGGGGGCTCTGGGACACACAGTGGGCGCTCTGGGACACACAGGGGGTGCTCTGGGACACACAGGGGGCTCTGGGACAGAAGGGGCGCTCTGGGACACACAGGGGGCTCTGGGACAGAAGGGGCGCTCTGGGACACACAGGGGGCGCTCTGGGACACACAGGGGGCTCTGGGACACACAGGGGCTCTGGGACACACAGGGCGCTCTGGGACACACAGGGGCTCTGGGACAGAAGGGTGAGCTCTGGGACACACAGGGGGCTCTGGGACACACAGGGGGCGCTCTGGGACAGACAGGGGGCGCTCTGGGACACACAGGGTGCTCTGGGACACACAGGGGGCTCTGGGACACACAGGGGGCTCTGGGACACACAGGGGGCGCTCTGGGACACACAGGGGGCGCTCTGGGACACACAGGGGGCGCTCTGGGACACACAGGGGCTCTGGGACACACAGGGGGCTCTGGGACACACAGGGGCTCTGGGACAGAAGAGAGCGCTCTCTGGGACACACAGGGGGCTCTGGGACACACAGGGGCGCTCTGGGACACACAAGGGGGCACTGGGACAGAAGAGAGCTCTGGGACACACAGGGGGCTCTGGGACAGAAGAGCGCTCTGGGACAGACGGGGGCGCTCTGGGACACACGGGGGCGCTCTGGGACACACAGGGCGCTCTGGGACACACAGGGGGCTCTGGGACACACAGGGGGCTCTGGGACACACAGGGCTCTGGGACACACAGGGGGCTCTGGGACACACAGGGGGCGCTCTGGGACACACAGGGCGCTCTGGGACAGAACGGGGGCTCTGGGACAGAAGGTGGCGCTCTGGGACACACAGGGGGCTCTGGGACAGAAGAGGCGCTCTGGGACAGACAGGTGCTCTGGGACACACAGGGGGCGCTCTGGGACACACAGGGCGCTCTGGGACACACAGGGGGCTCTGGGACAGAAGGAGGCGCTCTGGGACAGAAGGGGGCACTGGTACAGAATGGGGCGCTCTGGGACAGACAGGGGGCTCTGGGACACACAGGGGGCTCTGGGACACACAGGGGGCGCTCTGGGACACACAGGGGGCTCTGGGACACACAGGGGGCTCTGGGACACACAGGGCGCTCTGGGACACACAGGGGGCGCTCTGGGACACACAGGGGGCGCTCTGGGACACACAGGGCGCTCTGGGACACACAGGGGGCGCTCTGGGACACACAGGGGCGCTCTGGGACACACAGGGGGCTCTGGGACACACAGGGGGCGCTCTGGGACACACAGGGGGCGCTCTGGGACACACAGGGGGCTCTGGGACAGAAGGGGCGCTCTGGGACACACGGGGGCTCTGGGACAGAAGGGGGCGCTCTGGGACAGACAGGGCGCTCTGGGACACACAGGGGCGCTCTGGGACACACAGGGGCGCTCTGGGACACACAGGGGGCTCTGGGACACACAGGGGCGCTCTGGGACACACAGGGGGCTCTGGGACACACAGGGGGCGCTCTGGGACAGAAGGGGGCTCTGGGACACACAGGGGCTCTGGGACACACAGGGGCTCTGGGACACACAGGAGCGCTCTGGGACACACAGGCGCTCTGGGACACACAGGGGCTCTGGGACACACAGGGGTGCTCTGGGACAGAAGGGGGCGCTCTGGGACACACAGGGGGCGCTCTGGGACACACAGGGGGGGCTCTGGGACACACAGGGCGCTCTGGGACACACAGGGGGCGCTCTGGGACACACAGGGGGCGCTCTGGGACAGAAGGGGGCGCTCTGGGACACACAGGGGGCGCTCTGGGACAGAAGGGGGCGCTCTGGGACACACAGGGGGCGCTCTGGGACACACAGGGGGCTCTGGGACACACAGGGGGCGCTCTGGGACACACAGGGCGCTCTGGGACACACAGGGGGCGCTCTGGGACACACAGGGGGCGCTCTGGGACACACAGGGGGCTCTGGGACACACAGGGGGCGCTCTGGGACACACAGGGCGCTCTGGGACACACAGGGCGCTCTGGGACACACAGGGGGCGCTCTGGGACACACAGGGGGCTCTGGGACACACAGGGGGCGCTCTGGGACACACAGGGGGCGCTCTGGGACACACAGGGGGCGCTCTGGGACACACAGGGGGCTCTGGGACAGAAGGGGGCGCTCTGGGACACACAGGGGGCGCTCTGGGACACACAGGGGGCGCTCTAGGACACACAGGGGGCTCTGGGACACACAGGGGGCTCTGGGACACACAGGGCGCTCTGGGACACACAGGGGGCGCTCTGGGACACACAGGGGGCGCTCTGGGACACACAGGGGGCGCTCTGGGACACACAGGGGGCGCTCTAGGACACACAGGGGCTCTGGGACAGAAGGGGGCGCTCTGGGACACACAGGGGGCGCTCTGGGACACACAGGGGCGCTCTAGGACACACAGGGGGCTCTGGGACACACAGGGGGCTCTGGGACACACAGGGCGCTCTGGGACACACAGGGGGCTCTGGGACACACAGGGCGCTCTGGGACACACAGGGGGCGCTCTGGGACACACAGGGGGCGCTCTGGGACACACAGGGGGCGCTCTGGGACACACAGGGGGCGCTCTGGGACAGTTCTCTTGAACATTGTTCATTTAAACTGCTTGCGATTTTGGACGTTACAAACATAAAGTAGACTAACCTTATTTGGCCCCGCCCACAGCCCCCGCTGTAAAGGCACTTCTTGTTTGGTCTGAGCTCCGTTTACACAAGACAGAAAAGCCTCGTAGCTAAAATCCCACGGTACATGAAGTGGATTTGTGTAAATGTTTAATGCACACGAGAAGAACACGTCACACGGCACCGATGTCTGAAAACCACTCCTTTGAGCTCCGCCCCCTAAATCACAACCAGGAACAAGAGGAGCCTAGTATACATGTGTTTAGTGGGAGGAGCCTATGTACATGTTTGTGGGAGGAACAAAAGCACATCTGGGTCAGTCTTGGATTTCACCAAGTGTAGTCCTGCATTTGATCCTGGTTTTAACTTGGATTTAGTCCTGGTTTAGTCCTGGTTTAGACCTGGTTTAGACCTGGTTTAGACCTGGTTTAGACCTGGTTTAGACCTGGTTTAGCCCTGGTTTAGACCTGGTTTAGTCCTGGTTTAGACCTGGTTTAGTCCTGGTTTAGTCCTGGTTTAGACCTGGTTTAGACCTGGTTTAGACCTGGTTTAGACCTGGTTCAGTCCTGGTTTAGACCTGGTTTAGACCTGGTTCAGTCCTGGTTTAGTCCTGGTTTAGTCCTGGTTTAGTCCTGGTTTAGACCTGGTTTAGACCTGGTTCAGTCCTGGTTTAGTCCTGGTTTAGTGCTGGTTTAGAACTGGTTTAGACCTGGTTTAGTCCTGGTTTAGTCCTGGTTTAGACCTGGTTTAGACCTGGTTCAGTCCTGGTTCAGTCCTGGTTTAGACCTGGTTTAGTCCTGGTTTAGACCTGGTTCAGTCCTGGTTCAGTCCTGGTTTAGACCTGGTTTAGTCCTGGTTTAGTCCTGGTTCAGTCCTGGTTTAGTCCTGGTTCAGTCCTGGTTCAGTCCTGGTTTAGTCCTGGTTTAGTCCTGGTTTAGTGCTGGTTTAGAACTGGTTTAGACCTGGTTTAGTCCTGGTTTAGTCCTGGTTCAGTCCTGGTTCAGTCCTGGTTTAGTCCTGGTTTAGTCCTGGTTTAGTCCTGGTTTAGACCTGGTTTAGACCTGGTTCAGTCCTGGTTTAGTCCTGGTTTAGTGCTGGTTTAGACCTGGTTCAGTCCTGGTTTAGTCCTGGTTTAGTGCTGGTTTAGAACTGGTTTAGACCTGGTTTAGTCCTGGTTTAGACCTGGTTTAGACCTGGTTCAGTCCTGGTTCAGTCCTGGTTTAGACCTGGTTTAGCCCTGGTTTAGACCTGGTTTAGTCCTGGTTTAGTCCTGGTTCAGTCCTGGTTTAGTCCTGGTTTAGACCTGGTTTAGACCTGGTTCAGTCCTGGTTTAGTCCTGGTTTAGTTCTGGTTTAGTCCTGGTTTAGACCTGGTTTAGACCTGGTTCAGTCCTGGTTTAGTCCTGGTTT
Source organism: Rhinogobius similis (assembly GCA_019453435.1). Classification (NCBI taxonomy): domain Eukaryota; kingdom Metazoa; phylum Chordata; class Actinopteri; order Gobiiformes; family Gobiidae; genus Rhinogobius; species Rhinogobius similis. The sequence continues at coordinate 114,544 of CM033635.1, read as the reverse complement.
AGACCTGGTTTAGACCTGGTTCAGTCCTGGTTCAGTCCTGGTTTAGACCTGGTTTAGTCCTGGTTTAGACCTGATTCAGTCCTGGTTCAGTCCTGGTTCAGTCCTGGTTTAGACCTGGTTTAGTCCTGGTTTAGTCCTGGTTTAGACCTGGTTTAGACCTGGTTCAGTCCTGGTTTAGTCCTGGTTTAGTGCTGGTTTAGAACTGGTTTAGACCTGGTTTAGTCCTGGTTTAGACCTGGTTTAGACCTGGTTAAGTCCTGGTTCAGTCCTGGTTTAGACCTGGTTTAGTCCTGGTTTAGACCTGATTCAGTCCTGGTTTAGACCTGGTTCAGTCCTGGTTCAGTCCTGGTTTAGACCTGGTTTAGTCCTGGTTTAGACCTGATTCAGTCCTGGTTCAGTCCTGGTTCAGTCCTGGTTTAGACCTGGTTTAGTCCTGGTTTAGACCTGGTTCAGTCCTGGTTCAGTCCTGGTTTAGACCTGGTTTAGCCCTGGTTTAGACCTGGTTTAGTCCTGGTTTAGTCCTGGTTCAGTCCTGGTTTAGTCCTGGTTTAGACCTGGTTTAGACCTGGTTCAGTCCTGGTTTAGTCCTGGTTTAGTTCTGGTTTAGTCCTGGTTTAGACCTGGTTTAGACCTGGTTCAGTCCTGGTTTAGTCCTGGTTTAGACCTGGTTTAGACCTGGTTCAGTCCTGGTTCAGTCCTGGTTTAGACCTGGTTTAGTCCTGGTTTAGACCTGGTTCAGTCCTGGTTCAGTCCTGGTTCAGTCCTGGTTTAGACCTGGTTTAGTCCTGGTTTAGTCCTGGTTTAGACCTGGTTTAGACCTGGTTCAGTCCTGGTTTAGTCCTGGTTTAGTGCTGGTTTAGAACTGGTTTAGACCTGGTTTAGTCCTGGTTTAGACCTGGTTTAGACCTGGTTCAGTCCTGGTTCAGTCCTGGTTTAGACCTGGTTTAGTCCTGGTTTAGACCTGATTCAGTCCTGGTTTAGACCTGGTTCAGTCCTGGTTCAGTCCTGGTTTAGACCTGGTTTAGTCCTGGTTTAGACCTGATTCAGTCCTGGTTCAGTCCTGGTTCAGTCCTGGTTTAGACCTGGTTTAGTCCTGGTTTAGTCCTGGTTTAGTCCTGGTTCAGTCCTGGTTCAGTCCTGGTTTAGTCCTGGTTTAGTCCTGGTTCAGTCCTGGTTTAGACCTGGTTTAGTCCTGGTTTAGACCTGATTCAGTCCTGGTTCAGTCCTGGTTCAGTTCTGCTCTGTTTACTGAGGCCTGGATCTGGGACAGTGAAATCCACCTGAGTCCAGGGAACTTCCTGCTCCAAATCTGGACCAGGACTGAGTCACTGTGGCAGAGTTGTTATCCTCCCTGTCACCAGGAGGTTGTGGGTTTGACTCTTGAGTGTTTTCCCTGTGAGTTCGTTGGGTTCAAAGGCTTTGGTTCTGAGGTATTTGTGTTCTGTCTGTGGTATTTGCGCGTCCCCCTGGGGGGTGGGTGTGGGGGGGTGAGGGGTGGGGGGGTGGGGGGGTGTAGGGGGAGTTTAGGGGAGTGTCCTGTCTCATCCCAAAGCTTCTTCAGACTCTTTCTTTACCTCCGTCTCATTTGTTCCTTTCACTGTACATTAGAATCCATTAGAAACCTGAGCCCCACACGTGCACGCTCTTACACGTGCACGCTCACACACGTGCACGCTCACACACGTGCACTCTCACACTCACACACACGTGCACGCTCACACACGTGCACGCTCACACACGTGCACGCTCACACACGTGCACTCTCACACTCACACACACGTGCACGCTCTTACACGTGCACGCTCACACACGTGCACGCTCACACACGTGCACTCTCACACTCACACACACGTGCACGCTCTTACACGTGCACACTCACAGGTGACATTTGGGTTCGGTATAAAACCTTCTGCACGCGCTCAGTGCGACTCACTCCAGCTCAGAGGTTCGTCTGTCTCTGAGTGTTCATCGAGTTTGGTGTTTCTCTGGGACCACCGCCCCCGACCACCGGCCCCGTCTGAGCCCACGGACCCCATCTGAGCCCGCCGGCCCCGTCTGAGCCCACGGACCCCATCTGAGCCCGCCGGCCCCGTCTGAGCCCACCGGCCCCGTCTGAGCCCACCGGCCCCGTCTGAGCCCAGCTGAGCTGAGCCCCGTCGATGACCTCTGACCTCACCATGGACAGGTAAGACTTGGTGCTTGATTGTACGCTCTGGAGGGACGCTCTGCTGTGAGGATCATGGTCCTGGTTACGGTCTGGGTTTGGACACTTTATAGAACATCACCGTCGTCCCCCCAGACTCTTTTTGTTATTTCAATTATTATTTGTTGAAAATAGGTTCAGCCGTCAGGAGACCTTTCAGGTGTTATGCTCAGAGACCTTTCAGGTGTCCAGAGCATGTTAAGCCCAGAGACCTTTCAGGTGTCCAGAGCATGTTATGCTCAGAGACCTTTCAGGTGTCCAGAGCATGTTAAGCCCAGAGACCTTTCAGGTGCCCAGAGCATGTTAAGCCCAGAGACCTTTCAGGTGTCCAGAGCATGTTAAGCCCAGAGACCTTTCAGGTGTCCAGAGCATGTTAAGCCCAGAGACCTTTCAGGTGTCCAGAGCATGTTAAGCCCAGAGACCTTTCAGGTGTCCAGAGCATGTTAAGCCCAGAGACCTTTCAGGTATCCAGAGCATGTTAAGCTCAGAGACCTTTCAGGTGTCCAGAACATACCTTTCAGGTGTCCAGAGCATGTTAAGCCTCTCTCTTTTGTTTCAATGATCTGATGCGATGAATGCTCTTCAGAAGAAGCTGACGTATCACTTCTCGTTTAGGACTGTGGTGGCGCTGTGCTTGTCTCTTCTTCTGGTTCTGGTCCAAGCAGAAATCGACTCGACTGGTGAGAACATTAACTCTTCCTCTGCAACATCCTCTTCTTCTTGAGCTCCTCTTCCTCATCTTGAAACATCTGAACACCTGAATGGTTCAGATCCTGATCCTGATGTAAATGTGTTTCAGATGCTGGAGCTCCAGCGCCTTCTACAGGTAACACTCAAACTCACACATTAAAGATCTGCTCCAGGTTCAGGTCCATGTTCTGCTCCAGGTCCAGGTCCATGTTCTGCTCCAGGTTCAGGTCCATGTTCTGCTTAGGTTCAGGTCCATGTTCTGCTTAGGTTCAGGTCCATGTTCTGCTCCAGGTTCAGGTCCATGTTCTGCTCCAGGTCCAGGTCCATGTTCTGCTCCAGGTTCAGGTCCATGTTCTGCTCCAGGTTCAGGTCCATGTTCTGCTCCAGGTTCAGGTCCATGTTTTCTCCTTAGGTTCAGGTCCATGTTCTGCTCCAGGTTCAGGTCCATGTTTTCTCCTTAGGTTCAGGTCCATGTTCTGCTCCAGGTTCAGGTCCATGTTCTGCTCCAGGTCCAGGTCCATATAACACCTGTCTGGAGTAGATCTTTCTTTTAAAGATGTGCACTTTGTGAGGAGAAGGAGGTGCTTTTCTCGTTCCTTCTGCTGTGAAGAAGGTTAAATCAGGACCTGAGCCAGAGCATTTGTTCTGGGTTTATCCAAGAATGTTCCCCTGAACTCTGAGCAGCTCAAAACAAATATGTACATGAACAAACGTGGAGAATTTAGTCCTGCTATAGACCTACCCTAGTCCTGCTTTAGTCCTGCTTTAGTCCAGTTTTAGTCCTGCTTTAGTCCTGCTTTAGTCCTGCTTTAGTCCTGCTTTAGTCCAGTTTTAGTCCTGCTTTAGTCCAGTTTTAGTCCTGCTTTAGTCCGGGTTTAGTCCTGCTTTAGTCCTGCTTTAGTCCTGCTTTAGTCTGGGTTTAGTCCTGCTTTAGTCCTGCTTTAGTCCGGTTTCAGTCCTGCTTTAGTCCTGCTTTAGTCCGGGTTTAGTCCTGCCTTTGTCCAGGTTTAGTCCTGCTTTAGTCCGGTTTTAGTTTACTTGGTCACACTTAAGTCTCATGTGGTTTTCCTTCAGGTAAAGATCTAACGTCTGACGAGGCTCCAACAGGTGAAGTCACAAAAACTGTCACTATGATGTCACGATGATGTCACGATGATGTCACGATGATGTCACGATGATGTCACGATGATGTCACGATGATGTCACGATGATGTCACTATGATGTCACGATGATGTCACGATGATGTCACGATGATGTCACTATGATGTCACGATGATGTCACACTGATGTCACGATGATGTCACACTGATGTCACGATGATGTCACGATGATGTCACTATGACGTCACGATGACGTCACACTGATGTCACGATGACGCCATGATGATGTCACGACGATGTCACGATGACGTCACGATGATGTCACGATGATGTCACGATGATGTCATACTGATGTCTCGATGATGATGTCACGATGATGTCGCTATGATGTCACGATGATGTCCACGATGACGTCACACTGATGTCACGATGACGCCATGATGATGTCACGACGATGTCACGATGACGTCACGATGATGTCACGATGATGTCACGATGATGTCACGATGATGTCACGATGATGTCACGATGATGTCATACTGATGTCACGATGATGTCACGATGATGTCATACTGATGTCACGATGATGTCACGACGATGTCACGACGATGTCACGATGATGTCATACTGATGTCACTATGATGTCACGACGATGTCACGGTGATGTCACGATGATGTCACGACGATGTCACGATGATGTCACGATGATGTCAAACTGATGTCACGATGATGTCACGATGATGTCACGACGATGTCACGACGATGTCACGGCGATGTCACGACGATGTCACGACGATGTCACGATGATGTCACGATGATGTCACACTGATGTCACGATGATGTCACGATGATGTCACGATGATGTCATACTGATGTCACGATGATGTCACGACGATGTCACGATGATGTCATACTGATGTCACGATGATGTCACTATGATGTCACGATGATGTCACGATGATGTCACGATGATGTCACGATGATGTCACGATGATGTCACGATGATGTCACGATGATGTCACGATGATGTCACGATGATGTCACGATGATGTCACGATGATGTCACGATGATGTCATACTGATGTCACGATGATGTCACGTTGATGTCACTATGATGTCACGATGATGTCACGATGATGTCACGATGATGTCATACTGATGTCACGATGATGTCACGATGATGTCACGATGATGTCACGATGATGTCACTATGATGTCACGATGATGTCACGATGATGTCACGATGATGTCTCGATGATGTCACGATGATGTCACGATGATGTCACGATGATGTCACGATGATGTCACGATGATGTCACGATGATGTCACGATGATGTCTCGATGATGTCACGATGATGTCACGATGATGTCACGATGATGTCACGATGATGTCATACTGATGTCACGATGATGTCACTATGATGTCACGATGATATCACGATGATGTCACGATGATGTCACACTGATGTCACGATGATGTCACGATGATGTCACGATGATGTCTCGATGATGTCACGATGATGTCATACTGATGTCACGATGATGTCACTATGATGTCACGATGATGTCACGATGATGTCACGATGATGTCACGATGATGTCACGATGATGTCACGATGATGTCACGATGATGTCACGATGATGTCACGATGATGTCACGATGATGTCACGATGATGTCACGATGATGTCACGATGATGTCACGATGATGTCACGATGATGTCACGATGATGTCACTATGATGTCACTATGATGTCACGATGATGTCACGATGATGTCTCGATGATGTCACGATGATATCACGATGATGTCACGATGATGTCATACTGATGTCACGATGATGTCACGATGATGTCACGATGATGTCATACTGATGTCACGATGATGTCACGATGATGTCACGATGATGTCATACTGATGTCACGATGATGTCACTATGATGTCACTATGATGTCACGATGATGTCACGATGATGTCCGATGATGTCACGATGATGTCACGATGATATCACGATGATGTCATACTGATGTCACTATGATGTCACTATGATGTCACGATGATGTCACTATGATGTCACTATGATGTCACTATGATGTCACGATGATGTCACGATGATGTCACGATGATGTCACGATGATGTCACGATGATGTCACGATGATGTCACGATGATGTCATACTGATGTCACGATGATGTCACGATGATGTCACGATGATGTCACGATGATGTCATACTGATGTCACGATGATGTCACGATGATGTCACGATGATGTCATACTGATGTCACGATGATGTCACTATGATGTCACTATGATGTCACGATGATGTCACGATGATGTCTCGATGATGTCACGATGATGTCACGATGATATCACGATGATGTCATACTGATGTCACTATGATGTCACTATGATGTCACGATGATGTCACTATGATGTCACTATGATGTCACTATGATGTCACGATGATGTCACGATGATGTCACGATGATGTCACGATGATGTCTCGATGATGTCACGATGATGTCATGTGTCTTTTTCCTGTTGCAGAGAGTATGAACGGAGCGTCTCCAGATCATCCAGGTGAGAATCACAAATTCAATTCAATTCCATTTTTGTAACAGTTTCCTCGATGGAAATAAATATTCAGCAATTGAGCCTCTTTCTCAGCAAAGGTAACCCACAAAAAGAAATAAATAAGAAACAAAACAACAGCAGAGGGGTTCATGTGTGTTCTAACTGTCCTGTACAGCAGGGGGCAGCAGAGGGGTTCATGTGTGTTCTAACTGTTCTGACATAAACTCTGACAGAGGAGGAGGAGCCTGTGCCTCTTTAACATGAACAGGAGCTCCGCCTCCTGCTGAGCTTTTACAGACTCTAGGACCGTCACAGGGGGCACAGGGGGCACAGAGGGCACAGGGGGCGGGCACAGGGGGTACAGAGGGCACAGTGGGCGGGCACAGGGGGCACAGAGGGCACAGTGGGCGGGCACAGAGGGCGGGCACAGGGGCACAGGGGGTGGGCACAGGGGTCACAGGGGGCGGGCAGAGGGGACGGGCACAGGGGGCACAGAGGGCGGGCACAGAGGGCACAGGGGGCGGGCACAGGGGGTACAGAGGGCACAGTGGGCGGGCACAGGGGCACAGGGGGCGGGCACAGGGGGCACAGGGGACGGGCAGAGGGGGCACAAGGGGCGGGCACAGGGGGTGGTCTCAGGGGGCGGGCACAGGGGGCGGGCACAGGGGGCACAGGGGACGGGCAGAGGGGGCACAAGGGACGGTCTCAGGGGGCGGGCACAGGGGGTTATTACAAAGTCAATGGGATGTGTTTTTTCTCTCTATTCAATATAAACCCTTGAGATATAAAGTTTTCCTCTTCACTATCAAAGTATATTATAAGTTTTTAAAGTTTATACTTTGTGTTTATTGTTCCCTCTGAGACGCTTATGTTGCAAAATAGTCGTAGACAGTAAAAAAAGTGGATCACATGAACAACAAAAACTCGATGTGGTTTTTATGTTTAAATGTGGGGGATGAACCGTTGGGTTAAACTGTTTAAGTTTGATCTGCGTCATCATTAAATCCCATTGAACCTCAGAACAAACAGAAATGTTGTTGTTTTTAAAAAATAATAATAAAAGGAAATTGGGGCCCAAAGTGGAACAGTGTCTGGGCTTGTTTTTACATTTTTAACAGTCACACGATGGTCACCGCAGTTACAACAGAACCCAAGGACAGAGTGAACCTGCTGCGCCCCCCAGTGGCCTGTCAGCAAAACTGCGTCCAATGCAGAGAGCAAATTATAAATAATTCAAGTGGTTTTACTTGTGAGTTTATTTCAGATTGAATAAAGGCTGTGATTGGTTGTTTCAGACAGACCTGCGGCCCACGCGGCGCCCCCTTCAGGTGAGTGTGTGTATAACCTCCGGCTGATCCTGTGCGAGGGTTTCATGTTTGTTTTGTGTTTCAGTGAGCAGCTCAGAGTCGCCTGATGGTCAGAAACTCACATTTCACCATTTTTATTTTACACCAATCAATAAAGTGTTTTATTCTCACTGTGTTTAGCCCCACCCCCTCCCTCTGCACCAGCCAATCCGAAGCCAGCGTCAGCCTCGTCCAGCAGCAGCAAAGAGGAAGATGACGGTGAGCACAACAGACTCTGTGCACAGGGTGGAAGTCGGTCTGTTTATGGGGTTTGGGTCCTGTCAGAGCGCGTGAGAGCGCGCAATGCTAACGCTAATGCATGACGCTTTAAAAGTAAACAACCCAACTGCCACCTTGTGCACAGACTCAATAGTGTCACTTTTGAATTTGCTTCAAACATGTAAAAAGGCTGCAGCGCCCCCTGCAGGCCGGACCGAGGCACAGCACACAGTTTAAATATCCTGTAAATGACGAGCGCCTTAGATTAAAAAGATGGTCCTGTCCCGGGCGCCGCACCGTGGGCGCCGCACCGTGGGCGCCGCACCGTGGGCGCCGCACCGTGGGCGCCGCACCGTGGGCGCCGCACCGTGGGCGCCGCACCGTGGGCGCCGCACCGTGGGCGCCGCACCGTGGGCGCCGCACCGTGGGCGCCGCACTGTGGGCCCTCTGCTCCTGACGGGTCAAACGCAGAGAACAAACTTCTCTAAAGAGACCAGAGCAGAAATGCCCCTGACAGGGTCGACCCTGCCCCTATGCCCTGCCTGCTGCTCCCGGCAGGGTTGAACCTGCCCCTGTGCCCCTGCCCTCGACAGGCCCGCGCCTGCTGCTCCTGTCGTTAGCTCGTGTGTTTGACGTGCCTCTGTTTCTCGCTCAGACGACGACAGAGACTCGGGGGAAGTTCGTCTGAAGAAGCCGGCGCCTCGATCGAGCCGAATCAAGAGCCCCGCCCACATTCCCCCTGCTCCTGCCGCACCTGTCCCCGCCGCACCTGTCCCCGCCGCACCTGTCGCTGCTGCACCTGCCCCCGCCGTACCTGCCCCCGCCGCACCTGCCCCCGCCGCACCTGCCCCCGCCGCACCTGCCCCCGCCGCACCTGCCTCTGCCCCCGCAGCTCCAGGCCCCGCCCCACGGCCCGGACGTACCAGAAGACGCCCCGCCCGCACCAAACCAAGCTCCACCTCTGTGAAGCCGAGCCCCGCCCCTATGAAGGCAAGCCCCGCCCCTGTGAAAGCAAGCCCCGCCCCTGTGAAGGCAAGCCCCGCCCCCGTGAAGCCCAGCCCTGCCCAACCAGCTCCTGTCATTCAATCAAAATCCTCGAGTCGACGATCATCAAAGAGGCGGAGCCGGACGGCGCGCAAAACCGTTTCTGTCTGAACACGAGATCAATAAAGTTCTGACGATGTTATGAATTTAATAAAGTTATACGTTTAATAAAGTTATGAGTTTAATAAAGTTATGAGTTTAATAAAGTTATGCGTTTAATAAAGTTATGAGTTCCTCAGAAATATGAGTTAGGAGCTAGGAGGGGCATCACATCCATGACCAGGTCTGGTCCAGTTCCGGTTCAGTTCCGGTCCAGTTCCGGTCCAGTTCCGGTCCAGTTCCGGTCCAGTTCCGGTCCAGTTCCGGTCCAGTTCCGGTCACAGACTCTTTGACGACACTTTGACACTTCTTCTGTCGCTCTTCAGCTCCAAGAGTCAAAACCCACTGGATCTGGACCTGGGTCTAAAGATAGGGTCCCGGTTTGGTCCCGGTTGGGTCCCGGTTGGGTCCTGGTTGGGTCCTGGTTGGGTCCTGGTTGGGTCCCGGTTTGGTCCTGGTTGGGTCCTATGAGTCCGTGTGTGTCCAAGCCTTGTCAGATTTAATGGAATGTACCTGTATTTAATAAAGTTTAACCTGTGACCTCTGACCTCTCAATAAACTGTATATCCAACATGAACCCATGGATGTATTAAATGAACTGGATAAGCCCCGCCCCCTCTGTCTGTCCCAGGTTGATTAGTGGTCGTGTGAGGTACTGCAGCCTTTTTCTAAAATGTCACATTATAATCACAGACAGGACTGAATTATTATCAGTATTTAAATAAAATAGAAGGAAATGTTCTTTTCTACCGTTTATAAAATCACACAAATTGCCGTTTTTATATGAAGTGGGGGATTGTGGTCACGTGGGGCCCTAAAACAAAGATGGCCGCCTCCGTATCAGGAAGTAAAACAAAGATGGCCGCCTCCGTATCAGGAAGTAAAACAAAGATGGCCGCCTCCGTATCAGGAAGTAAAACAAAGATGGCCGCCTCCGTATCAGGAAGTAAAACAAAGATGGCCGCCTCCGTATCAGGAAGTAAAACAAAGATGGCCGCCTCCGTATCAGGAAGTAAAGCAAAGATGCCTCCTCCGTATCAGGAAGTAAAGCAAAGATGGCGCCTCCGTATCTGGAAGTAAAACAAAGATGGCCGCCTCCGTATCAGGAAGTAAAGCAAAGATGGCCGCCTCCGTATCAGGAAGTAAAGCAAAGATGGCCGCCTCCGTATCAGGAAGTAAATGCGGAAGTAAGAAACTTTTTTGGGGTCATGAGCCAATGAGCTCAGGCCACAGGAGGAACAGGCGCCATTTTGGATTCATCTTCCAGGTTTTATTATAGTTCTATGGTTTTATTATAGTTCTATGCATAAACCCGAGTCACTTTTCCCTGAACACCTGAAAGGCCTCAGGACCACACCGGGCCCAGACAGCGCCCCCTGGAGGCTCCAGGCTGGACATTTTAAAGCATTTTATTCATTTAATTCAAATGAAGAAAGTTTTATGGAAAAGGTTCAAAAAACAAAGAACGTCTTGAATTTGAGCCGAGGCTGGTTCAGGTTTTAGTCCTGGTCCTGCTTCAGTCCTGGATGAGTTCAAGTTCCAGACCCTAACCCTCTCAGGTGTGTTGCTCAAAAGCATCTGAACCAAGAGTGAAACTCCTGGTTTCAACACATTATGGAATGACAAGAATCAATCATAAGAATGTAGTAAAAGTGCTGCTTTTGCTGAAGTAAAACCAACTAAAATAATGACAAATGACTGTTTTTCTCCCGTTTGTCCCGTCGCGGTCGTGGGTGACTTTGGGCCTTAGGCGGTGGGAGGAGTAATGGGAGGAGCAACACGGGGAGAACATGCAGACTCCGCCCAGAGAGCGCGGGATGTTGGGCCGGGTTTTGAACCCACCGTGCACCCCGTGGCAGAGCGCTCTCTCCTCCCAATGAAGAGATCGTGGGTTTGATTCCCGCGCCGGACCGACGTCACATGGTCTCACTGTGGGCGGAGTCTGCATGTTCTTCCCGTGTTACCGTGGGTTCTATCCATCGAGCGTGGACAGAATTAAGTGGAAATGTCCCACGGAGATTTAGAATCGCTGTTTCAAGAGTCCTGGCCCAGAACTGCTGACCGCTGTGAGGCGAGTGCTAACCGCTGTGAGGCGAGTGCTAACCGCTGTGAGGCGAGTGCTAACCGCTGTGAGGCGAGTGCTAACCGCTGTGAGGTGAGTGCTAACCGCTGTGAGGCGAGAGTGCTAACCGCTGTGAGGCGAGTGCTAACCGCTGTGAGGTGAGTGCTAACCGCTGTGAGACGAGTGCTAACCACTGTGAGGCGAGAGTGCTAACCACTGTGAGGCGAGAGCATTAACCGCTGTGAGGCGAGAGTGCTAACCACTGTGAGTATTATAACCAGAGCACAGCAGCAGGACGTCCCGGTCAAACTGGACCGTGGACTGTGTTGTGGGTTGAAGCCTCATTCAAAGTCGTTTCTATTCCGTCCTCGGACTCTGAACCAGGTCCAGACCGGTTTATGGACTTGTTTAGTGTTTGTGAGATCTACGATCCTGTCCTCAAACGAACCCAGGACCAGGCCGGAGCCAAAGACTCCAAACTGAAGCAAAAAGACAGATCCCATCTCCTGGTGAGAGGGAGGAACAGAACACTGTGATCTCCTGGTGAGAGGGAGGAACAGAACACTGTGATCTCCTGGTGAGAGGGAGGAACAGAACACTGTGATCTCCTGGTGAGAGGGAGGAACAGAACAGAACACTGTGATCTCCTGGTGAGAGGGAGGAACAGAACACTGTGATCTCCTGGTGAGAGGGAGGAACAGAACACAACACTCTGATCTCCTGGTGAGAGGGAGGAACAGAACACTGTGATCTCCTGGTGAGAGGGAGGAACAGAACACTGTGATCTCCTGGTGAGAGGGAGGAACAGAACACTGTGATCTCCTGGTGAGAGGGAGGAACAGAACAGAACACTGTGATCTCCTGGTGAGAGGGAGGAACAGAACGTTAAAGGGAAACGCCCAGAACGTCTCCATGAAACTAGAATGAAGTGAAACGAGGAAACAAACGAGTCTAAACCAGGTACAAACCAGGTCTAACCCAGGACTAGGACACAATGTTAGCCTCATAGTGTAATCACCTAACCCAATTTTCAAGATTTTTGAGTTTATATATATATATATATATATATATATATATATAAACTCAAAAATCTTGAACACTGTGAGAGTCTGTCAGGGCGAGGGGGGGCAGGGGGGAGATCATCTCCACCGTCGTCTGTTGAGCTCCAGGTTGGTGTCGCTGCACAGGACACCAGCCAGTCCACCTCCCTCTGTAGACTCCTCCCTCCTGTAGACACCTCCCTCCTGTAGACACCTCCCTCCTGTAGACTCCTCCCTCCTGTAGACTCCTCCCTCCTGTAGACACCTCCCTCTGTAGACTCCTCCCTCCTGTAGACACCTCCCTCCTGTAGACACCTCCCTCCTGTAGACACCTCCCTCCTGTAGACACCTCCCTCCTGTAGACACCTCCCTCCTGTAGACACCTCCCTCTGTAGACTCCTCCCTCCTGTAGACACCTCCCTCTGTAGACACCTCCCTCCTGTAGACACCTCCCTCCTGTAGACACCTCCCTCCTGTAGACACCTCCCTCTGTAGACTCCTCCCTCCTGTAGACACCTCCCTCCTGTAGACACCTCCCTCTGTAGACACCTCCCTCCTGTAGACACCTCCCTCCTGTAGACACCTCCCTCCTGTAGACACCTCCCTCCTGTAGACACCTCCCTCCTGTAGACACCTCCCTCCTGTAGACACCTCCCTCCTGTAGACACCTCCCTCCTGTAGACTCCTCCCTCCTGTAGACTCCTCCCTCCTGTAGACACCTCCCTCCTGTAGACACCTCCCTCCTGTAGACACCTCCCTCCTGTAGACACCTCCCTCCTGTAGACACCTCCCTCCTGTAGACACCTCCCTCCTGTAGACTCCTCCCTCCTGTAGACTCCTCCCTCCTGTAGACACCTCCCTCCTGTAGACTCCTCCCTCCTGTAGACACCTCCCTCCTGTAGACTCCTCCCTCCTGTAGACTCCTCCCTCCTGTAGACTCCTCCCTCCTGTAGACACCTCCCTCCTGTAGACACCTCCCTCCTGTAGACTCCTCCCTCCTGTGGACTCCTCCCTCCTGTGGACTCCTCCCTCCTGTAGACACCTCCCTCCTGTAGACACCTCCCTCCTGTAGACACCTCCCTCCTGTAGACTCCTCCCTCCTGTAGACTCCTCCCTCCTGTAGACACCTCCCTCCTGTAGACACCTCCCTCCTGTAGACACCTCCCTCCTGTAGACTCCTCCCTCCTGTAGACACCTCCCTCCTGTAGACACCTCCCTCCTGTAGACACCTCCCTCCTGTAGACACCTCCCTCCTGTAGACTCTTCCCTCCTGTAGACACCTCCCTCCTGTAGACTCTTCCCTCCTGTAGACACCTCCCTCCTGTAGACTCCTCCCTCCTGTAGACACCTCCCTCCTGTAGACTCCTCCCTCCTGTAGACTCTTCCCTCCTGTAGACTCCTCCCTCCTGTAGACACCTCCCTCCTGTAGACACCTCCCTCCTGTAGACTCTTCCCTCCTGTAGACTCTTCCCTCCTGTAGACACCTCCCTCCTGTAGACTCCTCCCTCCTGTAGACACCTCCCTCCTGTAGACTCCTCCCTCCTGTAGACTCCTCCCTCCTGTAGACTCCTCCCTCCTGTAGACTCCTCCCTCCTGTAGACACCTCCCTCCTGTAGACTCCTGGGTTGGGTCCTGACACTGGTCAAGTCAACATTAAAGGTCAGTGACAAATATTTCAGGTGAAAATTGTAAAGATTTATTCTTGAGGAGTCCCACAGACCAGTTAATGTGTTTATTTAGAAATTTAAAAAGCTTAAGTAATCATCTTTTGTGCACTTTAGAGTCAAACAGTCATGAGCCACCAGGATCTGCTCCTCCACCTCCTCTTCCTCTTGTTCTCCTGCTCCCCTCGTGTTTCTCAGATGTTCTGGTTGCTGGTGTCCACCTGTCCCTCATCAGTGGGAGAGTTAACCCAGACTAACTCTAACCCAGACTAACTCTAACCCAGATTAAATGGTGTCCACCTGTCCCTCATCAGTGGGAGAGTTAACTCAGACTAACTCTAACCCAGATTAACTGGTGTCCACCTGTCCCTCATCAGTGGGAGAGTTAACTCAGACTAACTCTAACCCAGATTAACTGGTGTCCACCTGTCCCTCATCAGTGGGAGAGTTAACCCAGACTAACTCTAACCCAGACTAACTCTAACCCAGATTAACTGGTGTCCACCTGTCCCTCATCAGTGGGAGAGTTAACCCAGACTAACTCTAACCCAGATTAAATGGTGTCCACCTGTCCCTCATCAGTGGGAGAGTTAACCCTCGGCTCTCCTCTCCTTTTGTTCCATGTTCATTGTCTCCAGTGATTTTTTTTGTTAAAATAAATACCTTTTGTTTGGACTCCTGGATCTGAAACTGGATTCATTGATTAATCAAATCGTAAGACATACATGTGTACTTTAGAGTCATACATGTGTACTTTAGAGTCATACGTGTTCACTTTAGAGTCATACGTGTGTACTTTAGAGTCATACATGTGTACTTTAGAGACATACATGTGTACTTTAGAGTCATACGTGTTCACTTTAGAGTCATACGTGTGTACTTTAGAGTCATACATGTGTACTTTAGAGTCATGTGTACTTTAGAGTCATACATGTGTACTTTAGAGTCATACATGTGTACTTTAGAGACATACATGTGTACTTTAGAGTCATACATGTGTACTTTAGAGTCATACGTGTTCACTTTAGAGTCATACGTGTGTACTTTATAGTCATACATGTGTACTTTAGAGTCATACGTGTTCACTTTAGAGTCATACATGTGTACTTTAGAGACATACATGTGTACTTTAGAGTCATACGTGTTCACTTTATAGTCATACATGTGTACTTTAGAGTCATACATGTGTACTTTAGAGTCATACATGTGTACTTTAGAGTCATGTGTACTTTAGAGTCATACATGTGTACTTTAGAGTCATACATGTGTACTTTAGAGTCGTGTACTTTAGAGTCATGTGTACTTTAGAGTCATACATGTGTACTTTAGAGTCATGTGTACTTTATAGTCATACATGTGTACTTTAGAGTCATGTGTACTTTAGAGTCATACATGTGTACTTTAGAGTCATACATGTGTACTTTAGAGTCATGTGTACTTTAGAGTCATACATGTGTACTTTAGAGTCATACGTGTGTACTTTAGAGTCATTTTCTCTTTAGAGTCATACTTGTGTACTTTAGAGTCATACGCGTGTACTTTAGAGTCATACATGTGTACTTTAGAGTCATACATGTGTACTTTAGAGTCATTTTCACTTTAGAGTCATACGTGTGTACTTTAGAGTCATACGTGTGTACTTTAGAGTCATACATGTGTACTTTAGAGTCATACATGTGTACTTTAGAGTCATACATGTGTACTTTAGAGTCATGTGTACTTTAGAGTCATACATGTGTACTTTAGAGTAATACATGTGTACTTTAGAGTCATACATGTGTACTTTAGAGTCATGTGTACTTTAGAGTCATACATGTGTACTTTAGAGTCATGTGTACTTTAGAGTCATGTGTACTTTAGAGGCATACATGTGTACTTTAGAGTCATACATGTGTACTTTAGAGTCATGTGTACTTTAGAGTCATACATGTGTACTTTAGAGTCATACATGTGTACTTTAGAGTCATGTGTACTTTAGAGTCATACATGTGTACTTTAGAGTTATGTGTACTTTAGCGTCATACATGTGTACTTTAGAGTCATACATGTTCACTTTAGAGTCATACGTGTTCACTTTAGAGTCATACGTGTGTACTTTAGAGTCATACGTGTTCACTTTAGAGTCATACATGTGTACTTTAGAGTCATGTGTACTTTAGAGTCGTGTGTACTTTAGAGTCATACATGTGTACTTTAGAGTCATACATGTGTACTTTAGAGTCATACATGTGTACTTTAGAGTCATACATGTGTACTTTAGAGTCATGTGTACTTTAGAGTCATGTGTACTTTAGAGTCATACATGTGTACTTTAGAGTCATGTGTACTTTAGAGTCATGTGTACTTCAGAGTCATACGGGACTTTTTTATAGTTTATGTGTAGGAGCAGTGTGACGTTGAAACAAGGCGTGTCTCCCATCGACTTCCATTATAACCAAAGCCCCGCCCACATTAGAACCAAAGCCCCGCCCACATTAGAACCAAAGCCCCGCCCACAATAGAACCAAAGCCCCGCCCACATTAGAACCAAAGCCCCGCCCACATTAGAACCAAAGTCCATTGTTAAGGCAATAATCAACGTCAGAACTAAGCCATTTACCCTTTTCTCACGTCAAACCGACTTCTGCCATTTCTCTGGGATTGTTTGATCAAAGTGATTAACATTCAAGTCCACCTGGGGCCCTAAAGGACACACACTTCTGATTGGCCGATACAGCAGCTCTGACGAGGCACGGACTGTAAGGACTGCTTCCCCTCATTTTTATTACCTTTATATTTATTGTTCTGATACATTTTTTTGTCAAATGGATTTTAGATTTAATTCCTTTGGGGATTGAAGTGAATGCTTTTTAAGGCATTTTAAGGCATTATTTTTGCCAAAAATAATTTAATGACGTTTAATGCTTTTTAATGCCCCACGGGAGCCCTGTGTGCGCCATTGTTTACTCGACTGTATTTGTGAAGCTCCTGGGGGCGTGTCCTCACCTGGGACGGAGGGCACAGGGGCGTGTCCTCACCTGGGACGGAGGGCACAGGGGCGTGTCCTCACCTGGGACGGAGGGCACACCTGGGACGGAGGCACAGGGCGTGTCCTCACCTGGGACGGGGAGCACAGGGGCGTGTCCTCACCTGGGACGGGGAGCACAGGGGCGTGTCCTCACCTGGGACGTCCTCACCTGGGACGGGGAGCACAGGGGCGTGTCCTCACCTGGGACGTCCTCACCTGGGACGGGGAGCACAGGGGCGTGTCCTCACCTGGGACGGGGAGCACAGGGGCGTGTCCTCACCTGGGACGGAGGGCACAGGGGCGTGTCCTCACCTGGGACGGAGGGCACAGGGGCGTGTCCTCACCTGGGACGGGAGGCACAGGGGCGTGTCCTCACCTGGGACGGGAGGCACACCTGGGACGGGAGGCACAGGGGCGTGTCCTCACCTGGGACGGGGAGCACAGGGGCGTGTCCTCACCTGGGACGGGGAGCACAGGGGCGTGTCCTCACCTGGGACGGAGGGCACAGGGGCGTGTCCTCACCTGGGACGGAGGGCACAGGGGCGTGTCCTCACCTGGGACGGAGGGCACAGGGGCGTGTCCTCACCTGGGACGGGAGGCACACCTGGGACGGGAGGCACAGGGGCGTGTCCTCACCTGGGACGGGGAGCACAGGGGCGTGTCCTCACCTGGGACGGGGAGCACAGGGGCGTGTCCTCACCTGGGACGTCCTCACCTGGGACGGGGAGCACAGGGGCGTGTCTCTCACTCTGGGACGGGAGCACAGGGGCGTGTCCTCACCTGGGACGTAGGGGACAGGGGCGTGTCCTCACCTGGGACGGAGGGCACAGGGGCGTGTCCTCACCTGGGACGGAGGGCACAGGGGCGTGTCCTCACCTGGGACGGGGGGCACACCTGGGACGGGAGGCACAGGGGCGTGTCCTCACCTGGGACGGGGAGCACAGGGGCGTGTCCTCACCTGGGACGGGGAGCACAGGGGCGTGTCCTCACCTGGGACGGAGGGCACAGGGGCGTGTCAGGGCGTGTCTGTGTACGTTGTAGTTACCTGCACAACACTCAACATACATACATTTGTATATTCTTCACATTTCAAACACGTACTCCCCGACGCCCCCTGGTGTCCCCCCCACACACCTTCACCCCAGCCCAGGTGAGCACACGCCCCAGGAGCCCCAGGAGCCCCTCAGGTACAAACACAGAGCCCAGAGAGCCCCAGGAGCCCCAGGAGCCCCTCAGGTACAAACACAAAGCCCAGAGGGCCCGTCACAAAAGCACGAGGAAACTGCTCAAAAGAGAAAACACAAAGAATCAGGACATGACAGTTTGATGTCACTGGAGCTCAGACAGAACAGTGACTCTGAAGGAAGTCAATGGAACAAAAGAGCAACAAAACATATCTAACAATATTATAAGGCACTGGTGGTACTGAACATGTCCAAGACTAAAATAACAGCCAAAACATATTCAGCCTATATTCATGTTTTATTTTGTATTTTTAGTCAGAACAGCAGTAGAAAAGAACAAGAATGATCTAGTGTATTTTTACAGTAAAAGTAAAAGGTCACTGACGGTGTAACAGGAGAGCAAACGTGTAAATCCAGTGATAACGGGGATTAGAACATTTCAAATGGATTTTACGAAAATATGGATCAAACAACCAGTCGCCAACTTCAGACGTGAAAACCTTTTGGCAGCTCAAGTACAGCACTTTTACTTTTGTACTTTTGTACTTTCTACCATAAAGTTTAGAGTTTACATATTTTACACGTTATAGTTTAAATTTTGTTATTTGTAAAATATATTATATAACATTATGACATAAACATTTGATATATTTTACATGTTATATTTTACATGCCCTATGTTATATTTTACATGTTATATGTTATATTTTACATGCCCTATGTTATATTTTACATGTTATATGTTATATTTTACATGTTATGTTATATTTTACATGTTATATGTTATATTTTACATGCCCTATGTTATATTTTACATGCCCTATGTTATATTTTACATGTTATATGTTATATTTTACATGTTATATGTTATATTTTACATGCCCTATGTTATATTTTACATGTTATATGTTATATTTTACATGCCATATGTTATATTTTAAATGTTATATGTTATATTATAAATGTTATGTTATATTTTACATGCCCTATGTTATATTTTACATGTTATATGTTATATTTTACATGTTATATGTTATATTTTACATGCACTATGTTATATTTTACATGTTATATGTTATATTTTACATGCCCTATGTTATATTTTACATGCCCTATGTTATATTTTACATGTTATATTTTACATGTTATGTTATATTTTACATGTTATATGTTATATTTTACATGCCCTATGTTATATTTTACATGCCCTATGTTATATTTTACATGTTATATGTTATATTTTACATGTTATATGTTATATTTTACATGTTATATGTTATATTTTACATGTTATGTTATATTTTACATGTTATATGTTATATTTTACATGTTATTTGTTATATTTTACATGCCCTATGTTATATTTTACATGAAATATGTTATATTTTACATGTTATATGTTATATTTTACATGTTATATGTTATATTTTACATGCACTATGTTATATTTTACATGTTATATGTTATATTTTACATGTTATGTTATATTTTACATGTTATATGTTATATTTTACATTTTATGTTATATTTTACATTTTATATGTTATATTTTACATGCCCTCTGTTATATTTTACATGCCCTATGTTATATTTTACATGTTATATGTTATATTTTACATGTTATGTTATATTTTACATGTTATATGTTATATTTTACATGCCCTATGTTATATTTTACATGCCCTATGTTATATTTTACATGTTATATGTTATATTTTACATGTTATATGTTATATTTTACATGCCCTATGTTATATTTTACATGTTATATGTTATATTTTACATGTTATATGTTATATTTTACATGCCCTATGTTATATTTTACATGCCCTATGTTATATTTTACATGCCCTATGTTATATTTTACATGCCCTATGTTATATTTTACATGTTATATGTTATATTTTTCATGTTTTGTTATATTTTATTTGTTATTTTTTATATTTTATTTTTTATGTTATATTTTACATGTTATATGTTATATTTTACATGCCCTATGTTATATTTTACATGCCCTATGTTATATTTTACATGTTATATGTTATATTTTACATGCCCTATGTTATATTTTACATGCCCTATGTTATATTTTACATGTTATATGTTATATTTTACATGTTATATGTTATATTTTACATGCCCTATGTTATATTTTACTTGTTTTATGTTATATTTTACATGTTATATGTTATATTTTACATGCCCTATGTTATATTTTACATGCCCTATGTTATATTTTACATGCCCTATGTTATATTTTACATGCCCTATGTTATATTTTACATGTTATATGTTATATTTTACATGTTATGTTATATTTTACATGTTATATGTTATATTTTACATGTTATTTTATATTTTACATGTTATATGTTATATTTTACATGTTATGTTATATTTTACATGTTATATGTTATATTTTACATGTTATATGTTATATTTTACATGCCCTATGTTATATTTTACATACCCTATGTTATATTTTACATGTTATATGTTATATTTTACATGTTATATGTTATATTTTACATGCCCTATGTTATATTTTACATGTTATATGTTATATTTTACATGCCCTATGTTATATTTTACATGCCCTATGTTATATTTTACATGTTATATGTTATATTTTACATGTTATGTTATATTTTACATGTTATATGTTATATTTTACATGTTATTTTATATTTTACATGTTATATGTTATATTTTACATGCCCTATGTTATATTTTACATGCCCTATGTTATATTTTACATGCCCTATGTTATATTTTACATGTTATATGTTATATTTTACATGTTATATGTTATATTTGATGTTCTATGACATATTTTACATGCCCTATGTTATATTTTACATGTTATATGTTATATTTTACATGTTATATGTTATATTTGATGTTCTATGACATATTTTACAAGTTATATGTTATATTTTACATGTTATATTTTACATGCCCTATGTTATATTTTACATGTTATATGTTATATTTCACATGTTATATGTTATATTTCACATGTTATATGTTATATTTGATGTTCTATGACATATTTTACATGTTATATGTTATATTTCACATGTTATATGTTATATTTGATGTTCTATGACATATTTTACATGTTATATGTTATATTTCACATGTTATATTTTACATGTTATATGTTATATTTTACATGTTATATGTTATATTTTACATGGCCTATGTAATACTTTGTAAGTTATATGTTATATTTGATGTTCTATGACATATTTTACATGTTATATGTTATATTTCACATGTTATATGTTATATTTGATGTTCTATGACATATTTTACATGTTACATGTTTTCATTTTCGTTTCATTTTATGTTTGGGCCTTCCACATTAAGAGCAGGAGGAGGATGAACAACAATAACAAACATGGCGTCTTACGTTCAGCTTAAAGCCACTAGAACACAATGTTCTCAGAAGTATTAGTAAATGAAGTTACATTTGCATATTACATATACACAAACGTGGTTCAAATGTCCTCCTTCTAGTCTCACTGTACACAGTAAAAGTAGTTTTGCATTATGTTATATTTTACATGTTATATTTGAGACATGTTATATTTCACATGTTATATGTTATATTTTACATGTTATATGTTATATTTTACATGTTATATTTCACATGTTATATGTTATATTTTACATGTTATATTTGAGACATGTTATATTTCACATTTTCACATTTCACATGGAATTTGTGATGTTTTATATGTTATTTGTAATATTTTACATGGTGTTTGTGATGTTTCACATGTTATTTGTGATATTTTACATGTCATTTGTGATATTTTATGTTATTTGTGATATTTTACATGTTATTTGTGATATTTTACGTTACTTGTGATATTTTATGTTATTTGTGATATTTTACATGTCATTTGTGATATTTTATGTTATCTGTGATGTTTACATGTTATTTGTGATATTATATGTTATTTGTGACATTTTACATGTTATTTGTGACATTTTACATGTTATTTGTGACATTTTACATGTTATTTGTGATATTTTATATGTTATTTGTGATGTTTTACATGTTATTTGTCATATTGTACGTGTTATTTGTGATGTTTTACATGTTATTTGTGATATTTTACATGTTATTTGTGATATTTTATGTTATTTGTGATATTTTACATGTTATTTGTGATATTTTATGTTATTTGTGATCTTTTACGTGTTATTTGTGATATTTTACATGTCATTTGTGATCTTTTCTGTTATCTGTGATGTTTTACATGTTATTTGTGATATTTTATGTCATTTGTGATATTTTACATGTTATTCGTGATATTTTATATGTTATTTGTGACATTTTACATGTTATTTGTGATATTTTACATGTTATTTGTGATGTTTCACATGTTATTTGTGACATTTTACATGTTATTTGTGATGTTTTACATGTTATTTGTGATGTTTCACATGTTATTCGTGATATTGTACGTGTTATTTGTGACATTTTACATGTTATTTGTGATATTTTACATGGTGTTTGTGATGTTTCACATGTTATTTGTGATATTTTACATGTCATTTGTGATATTTTACATGGTGTTTGTGATGTTTAACATGTTATTTGTGATATTTTACATGTCATTTGTGATATTTTATGTTATTTGTGATATTTTACATGTTATTTGTGATATTTTACGTTACTTGTGATATTTTATGTTATTTGTGATATTTTACATGTCATTTGTGATATTTTATGTTATCTGTGATGTTTTACATGTTATTTGTGATATTGTACGTGTTATTTGTGACATTTTACATGTTATTTGTGACATTTTACATGTTATTTGTGACATTTTACATGTTATTTGTGATATTTTATATGTTATTTGTGATGTTTTACATGTTATTTGTCATATTGTACGTGTTATTTGTGATGTTTTACATGTTATTTGTGATATTTTACATGTTATTTGTGATATTTTATGTTATTTGTGACATTTTACATGTTATTTGTGACATTTTACATGTTATTTGTGATATTTTATATGTTATTTGTGATGTTTTATGTTATTTGTGATATTTTACATGTCATTTGTGATATTTTATGTTATTTGTGACATTTTACATGTTATTTGTGATATTTTATGTCATTTGTGATATTTTACATGTTATTCGTGATATTTTACATGTTATTTGTGATATTTTATATTATTTGTGACATTTTACATATTATTTGTGACATTTACATGTTATTTGTGATATTTTATTTGTTATTTGTTCTGTTTTACTTGTTATTTGTCATATTGTACGTGTTATTTGTGATGTTTTACATGTTATTTGTGACATTTTACATGTTATTTGTGATATTTTACATGGTGTTTGTGATGTTTCACATGTTATTTGTGATATTTTACATGTCATTTGTGATATTTTACATGGTGTTTGTGATGTTTTACATGTTATTTGTGATATTTTACATGTTATTTGTGATGCTTTACATGTTATTTGTGATGTTTCACATGTTATTTGTGATGTTTTACATGTTATTTGTGATGCTTTACATGTTATTTGTGATGTTTTACATGTTATTTGTGATGTTTCACATGTTATTCGTGATATTTTACATGTTATTTGTGATCTATTTGCATGTTATTTGTGATGTTTATGTTATTTGTGATGTTTACATGTTATTTGTGATGTTTTACATGTTATTTGTGATGTTTTACATGTTATTTATGATCTTTCACATGCTCATCCATTGTGTGATATTTTACATGTTATTTGTGATATTTTACATGTTATTTGTGACATTTTACATGTTATTTGTGATGTTTCACATGTTATTTGTGACATTTTACACGTTATTTGTGACATTTTACATGTTATTTGTGATATTTTACATGTTATTCGTGATATTTTACATGTTATTTGTGATATTGTATGTCATTCGTGATATTTTACATGTTATTTGTGATGTTTCACATGTTATTCGTGATATTTTACATGTTATTTGTGATATTTTATGTCATTCGTGATATTTTACATGTTATTTGTGATGTTTCACATGTTATTTGTGATGTTTTACATGTTATTTGTGATATTTTACATGTTATTCGTGATATTTTACATGTTATTTGTGATATTTTACATGTTATTTGTGATGTTTTACATGTTATTTGTGATATTTTATGTCATTCGTGATATTTTACATGTTATTTGTGATGTTTCACATGTTATTTGTGATGTTTCACATGTTATTTGTGATATTTTACATGTTATTTGTGATATTTCACATGTTATTTGTGATATTTTACATGTTATTTGTGATGTTTCACATGTTATTTGTGATGTTTCACATGTTATTTGTGATGTTTTACATGTTATTTGTGATATTTTACATGTTATTTGTGATGTTTTACATGTTATTTGTGATATTTTACATGTTATTCGTGATATTTTACATGTTATTTGTGATGTTTCACATGTTATTTGTGATGTTTTACATGTTATTTGTGATGTTTCACATGTTATTTGTGATATTTTACATGTTATTTGTGATGTTTCACATGTTATTTGTGATGTTTTACATGTTATTTGTGATATTTTATGTCATTCGTGATATTTTACATGTTATTTGTGATATTTTACATGTTATTTGTGATGTTTTACATGTTATTTGTGATATTTTATGTCATTCGTGATATTTTACGTTATTTGTGATGTTTCACATGTTATTTGTGATATTTTACATGTTATTTGTGATATTTTACATGTTATTTGTCATGTTTTACATGTTATTTGTGATGTTTTACATGTTATTTGTGATATTTTACATGTTATTTGTGATTTTTTACATGTTATTTGTGATATTTTACATGTTATTTGTGATGTTTTACATGTTATTTGTGATATTTTACATGTTATTTGTGATATTTTACATGTTATTCGTGAAATTTTACATGTTATTTGTGATGTTTTACATGTTATTTGTGATGTTTCACATGTTATTTGTGATATTTTACATGTTATTTGTGATATTTTACATGTTATTTGTGATATTTTACATGTTATTTGTGATATTTTACATGTTATTTGTGATGTTTTACATGTTATTTGTGATGTTTTACATGTTATTTGTGATGTTTCACATGTTATTTGTGATATTTTACATGTTATTTGTGATATTTTACATGTTATTTGTGATCTTTTACATGTTATTTGTGATTTTTTACATGTTATTTGTGATATTTTACATGTTATTTGTGATTTTTTACATGTTATTTGTGATATTTTACATGTTATTTGTGATGTTTTACATGTTATTTGTGATGTTTCACATGTTATTTGTGATATTTTACATGTTATTTGTGATATTTTAAGTTTTTTGTGATATTTTACATGTTATTTGTGATATTTTACATGTTATTTGTGATATTTTACATGTTATTCGTGATATTTTACATGTTATTTGTGATATTTTACATGTTATTTGTGAAATTTTACATGTTATTTGTGACATTTTACATGTTATTTGTGATGTTTCACATGTTATTTGTGATATTTTACATGTTATTTGTGATATTTTACATGTTATTCGTGATATTTTACATGTTATTTGTGATATTTTACATGTTATTTGTGATATTTTACATGTTATTTGTGATATTTTACATGTTATTTGTGATGTTTTACATGTTATTTGTGATGTTTCACATGTTATTTGTGATATTTTACATGTTATTTGTGACATTTTACATGTTATTTGTGATATTTCACATGTTATTTGTGATGTTTTACATGTTATTTGTGATGTTTCACATGTTATTTGTGATATTTTACATGTTATTTGTGATATTTTACATGTTATTTGTGATGTTTTACATGTTATTTGTGATGTTTTACATGTTATTTGTGATATTTTACATGTTATTTGTGATGTTTTACATGTTATTTGTGATATTTTACATGTTATTTGTGATGTTTTACATGTTATTTGTGATATTTTACATGTTATTCGTGATATTTTACATGTTATTCGTGATATTTTACATGTTATTTGTGATGTTTTACATGTTATTTGTGATGTTTCACATGTTATTTGTGATATTTTACATGTTATTTGTGATATTTTACATGTTATTTGTGATGTTTTACATGTTAT
Organism: Rhinogobius similis; assembly: GCA_019453435.1. Taxonomy (NCBI): domain Eukaryota; kingdom Metazoa; phylum Chordata; class Actinopteri; order Gobiiformes; family Gobiidae; genus Rhinogobius; species Rhinogobius similis. The sequence goes on along the minus strand of CM033635.1, from coordinate 88,158 downwards.
TTGTGATGTTTCACATGTTATTTGTGATGTTTTACATGTTATTTGTGATGCTTTACATGTTATTTGTGATATTTTACATGTTATTTGTGATATTTTATGTTATTTGTGATATTTTACATGTTATTTGTGATATTTTACATGTTATTTGTGATGTTTTACATGTTATTTGTGATGTTTCACATGTTATTTGTGATGTTTCACATGTTATTTGTGATGTTTCACATGTTATTTGTGATATTTTACATGTTATTTGTGATGTTTTACATGTTATTTGTGATGTTTCACATGTTATTTGTGATGTTTCACATGTTATTTGTGATATTTTACATGTTATTTGTGATATTTTACATGTTATTTGTGATATTTTACATGTTATTTGTGATGCTTTACATGTTATTTGTGATGCTTTACATGTTATTTGTGATGCTTTACATGTTATTTGTGATGTTTCACATGTTATTTGTGATGTTTTACATGGTATATGTTCTGTACATCAGGTGAATGTTTCTGTCAGTAAAGTATTTTGTCTCGTCAGGTGACTCTGCGACTCTGAGGAATGAAGCAGGCCTGGTGGGTGTGGGCGGGACAAAGTGTGCTATGGGTGGGGTCAAGGCAGAAGTGGGCGTGTCCTGGGGCCTGGTATAAAAGCCCAGTCTGT
>CM033635.1:0-82500 GCA_019453435.1 Rhinogobius similis | reverse complement strand
TTAGACCTGGTTTAGTCCTGGTTTAGTCCTGGTTTAGTCCTGGTTTAGTCCTGGTTTAGTCCTGGTTTAGTTCTGGTGATTTAACCCTCGTGTCATGTGTTAAATGTGAAAAACACGCCTTATTTACTGTTAGTGCCCTTTAGCTCCACTGTTGGACGGCTGTAAAAACTATAGTAGACCCTAAACCTAACCCTTTTATAAATCTAAATCTACAAACAATATCAAAACTGTTTGTAACAAACTGGGGGCGTGTCCTCACCTGGGGCGTGTCCTCACCTGGGGGAGTGTCCTCACCTGGGGGGCGTGTCCTCACCTGGGGCGTGTCCTCACCTGGGGGCGTGTCCTCACCTGGGGGCGTGTCCTCACCTGGGGCGTGTCCTCACCTGAGGGCGTGTCCTCACCTGAGGGCGTGTCCTCACCTAGGGGGCGTGTCCTCACCTGGGGCGTGTCCTCACCTGGGGCGTGTCCTCACCTGGGGGTGTGTCCTCACCTGAGGGCGTGTCCTCACCTGGGGGCGTGTCCTCACCTGGGGGCGTGTCCTCACCTGGGGGCGTGTCCTCACCTGGGGCGTGTCCTCACCTGAGGGAGTGTCCTCACCTGAGGGCGTGTCCTCACCTGAGGGCGTGTCCTCACCTGGGGGAGTGTCCTCACCTGGGGCGTGTCCTCACCTGAGGGCGTGTCCTCACCTGGGCATGTCCTCACCCAAGCGGCATGTCCTCACCTGTGGGCGTGTCCTCACCTGGGGCGTGTCCTCACCTGAGGGCGTGTCCTCACCTGGGGGCGTGTCCTCACCTGGGGCGTGTCCTCACCTGGGGGAGTGTCCTCACCTGGGGGAGTGTCCTCACCTGGGGGAGTGTCCTCACCTGGGGGAGTGTCCTCACCTGGGGGTGTGTCCTCACCTGGGGGAGTGTCCTCACCTGGGGGTGTGTCCTCACCTGGGGGAGTGTCCTCACCTGGGGACACAGAGCTCTGTTTAAAGGGAAAAGTGGGAAAAAAACAAAAACCCAACAAAAAGGACTTCACTTTGTTCATGTTTATGTGAGAAAGAGTTTATGTGACATTTTCTGATCCTGTGAATCCACTTTTTCACCTGGTCCTGCCACATGGATTCTAGCAATATTTGTGATTTCACAAACTCTTGAGGTTTCATCTGGATGCCCTTCCACTGTTGGGTTTGTGTGCTGGACCAGTCAAAGTGCCCAAAGTCACTGGTACAAAGCAAACTATGTTCAAGAGAATTTAGCGACTGACCGTCCAAAAAAATACAAAAAACCCTGTGGGGAAAAGGTAAAGTCATCCAAGGCAGAGAGAGTTCCTCCAGGCAGACGAGGACATCCTGGTCACTGGTCGGGGTGAGATGTGGAGAAAGATAAAAAACATGTGAACAGCAATGAGCAGACCCAGTTGAACTAAAACCTTAAATGTTGTTGATGAAAGTGGAAGAAGCAGAGTCCAGTGTGAGCTCAGACTCCTCCAGCACAGCAGGGGGCAGCAGAGGACAGAGGGGGAGGAGCCTGTGCCTCTTTAACATGAACAGGAGCTCCGCCTCCTGCTGAGCTTTTACAGACTCTAGGACCAACAATAGTCCACATTAGAGTCCAGGCTCTGTTTGATGGGACTCTACTGTCACAGCTTTGAGTCGATGGGACCATATCATTTATGGCTTTATAGTTCAGGGGGAGGAGAGCTTAAATGTGGAGCCAATGAGGAGCCTCTAACACCGGCGTCATGTGCTTCTTCTTCTAGTTCTGCTGCTGCTGCTCAGATAAAGAGTCTCACAGACGTTTAGGGCGTTTTCAGGTTCAGGAGCAGATCATGAAGTGTCCTCCAGGTTGTTCTGTCCTTCAGGCTCTAAGTCTGGACTCGATGGGTCTGGACTCGATGGGTCTGATCAGGGTCCATTGATAAATACAGCTGTGCACAGTAGTGGAAGTTAATGCTCTCTGATCATCTTAAATAAAGAGTGAACAGAACTGGACCCAGGACTGACCCCTGAGGCACACCACAGGTCACTGTAGAACAAGGGGAGGAGCTCTGGTTTACATTTGTCCCATAAACAGGGTTTAAAGCAGCTGAGGGCGGGGCCTCTGCAGGAGAATGTGGTGTCGATGGTGTCAAACAGAACCAGGACTGAGCCCTGTCCCTCGTCAGCTGATCACAGATCCATCGACTTTAACGAGTGGAGGTTAAGTGGAGGTTTTAGAGACAGAACGACTGAAGTTATCTCTGGTCAGCAGCAGTGAACCATTGAGTGTCACTGAGGGACACTAGCTTTACAGTTTGGACTTGTTCAGTCATTTCATTGAGTTTGTCTCTAATATTTGTGACTTTGTTGTCAAAGAATTAAATAAAGTAATTGGTGTTGATGTTCTGGACTCGGCTGAAGACAAACCTGCTGCTGGTGTTCACTTCTGTTAGATTTGAGTCAGTTGTGGGCGGAGCCTGTTTCAAAGGCCGGAGGCTTCTTTGTGGTTTGGGTGGAAGTCAATGGGACATAAACATGAATCTGGATTTCTTGATTTCTCGGTTTGTTCCGTTTTTGCGACGCTGACCCTTCAGTTCAAATGATCGTCATGACGGTTTGTGAGAGTCTGTCCAGACGGATGACGTGGAGCGACGTTTGGAGTGAGACGGTCACTTTGGGTTAAATAAATAAGAAAAGCTTCAGACTTTTTTTCAAATTTTGTAAACTATATTTTAGTCAAAGCAAAAGTGGATTAACAGAATAAAAAAAAAGTTCAATAAAGGATCCACTGTTTGAGGCGTCTGGTGCAGAGGCGCCTCTCCGCAGACCTTAACCAGAGGCGCCTCTCCACAGACCTTAACCAGGAGGCGCCTCTCCACAGACCTTAACCAGGAGGCGCCTCTCCACAGACCTTAACCAGGAGGCGCTCTCCACGGAGCCCCTTAACCAGAGAGGGCGCTTCTCCACAGACCTTAATCCAGAGGCGCCTCTCCACAGACTTGAACTTCAGGAGGCCTTCTCCACAGACCTTAACCAGGAGCGCCTCTCACAGACTGCTTAACCAGAGGAGCTGCCTCCACAGACCTTAACCAGGAAGCTGCTCCACAGACATAACCAGGAGGCGCTCTCCACAGACGCCCTTAACCAGGAGCGGAGGCGCTCTCCACAGACCCCTCCAATCAGAGGAGGCGCCTCTCCCTGGAACTCCTATAACCAGAGGAGGCGCTCTCCACAGAGCCTTAACCAGGAGGAGGCAAAGCCTTCACTCCGCGGAGCAACCAGGCGCCTCTCCACAGACCTTAACCAGGAGGTGCCTCTCCTGAACCTTAATCCAGAGGTGCGGCGCTCTCACAGACCTTGCTTAACCAGGAGGAGGCGCCTCTCCACGAACCAATCCAGAGGCGCCTCTCCACAGACCTTAGCAGGAGCCTCAGATTTGGCCCAGGACCAGGGCGCCTCTCAGCAGACCTTAATCAGGCGCTCCGCCTCTCCACAGACCTTAACCAGGAGGAGGCGCCTCCACAGACCTTAATCCAGAAGCGCCTCTCCACAGACTTAACTTAACCAGGAGGCGTCACAGACCCAACAGGGCGCCTCTCCACAGGCCTTAACCAGGCGCCTCTCCACAGACCTTAACCAGGAGGAGGCGCCTCTCCACAGACCTTAACCAGGAGGCGCCTCTCCACAGACCTTACCAGGAGGCACCATGTGACCTGTACCTTCACCCAGATGTCCTACCAGAGCCCGGACCAACATCAACACACAGCTCCTTCTGTTTAATCCAATCATTCTCTTGTTGTTCATTTATAACGAGGTACAAACTAAATTAAATATTCGTCTGTGATTAATGTGAACAGAATGTGATTAGAGTTTGTCTGGTGTGAAGTGAATATTTAGATCTCACAGCTCCACTCGCTCTTTACTTTATCATAATCGTATGTGTTTGAATCAAACGTGTTTTAACGTCAAGTGTTTTAAATATAAAGTTAAAGGAGCTGAAGTGCAGTTTTAGTCACATGTTCTAAACACTGGGCTGAAGTTACTGTTAATCACAAACTTAATGTGAATTTGTAGAAATAGATCCATCGTCAGTGAAGATGAGGCTGGAATGTGATGAAGAACAGGAGGAGGAGCTTTTTAAACTCTTGTTTGTTTGTGGAAGACGAGGACATTTTATGACGAAGGGGTGGAGGCGGGGCTTAGTTCTTTGTGAATGGAATGAATGAATGAGTGATGCATGGGATCTTTCTTTCAAGTTTTTAATTTTTTCAATACAGTTTTATTTATTTTCTGATTATAATGTTCAATATTTTGATGCAGCGCTTTCAATATTTCCACAAACTGTCTTCTTTCTTTCATTCAGTTTGAATCTTTTCTGATTCTTTTTAAACATTTGTACAAACCTCTCACTGAGGTCAGTACAAAGTCATAATGAGGCGTAACCGTGCAGTGTGTCCTTCTGGTTAAGGTCTGTGGAGAGGCGCCTCCTCCTGGTTAAGGTCTGTGGAGAGGCGCCTCTGGATTAAGGTCTGTGGAGAGGCGCCTCCTCCTGGTTAAGGTCTGTGGAGAGGCGCCTCCTCCTGGTTAAGGTCTGTGGAGAGGCGCCTCCTGGTTAAGGTCTGTGGAGAGGCGCCTCCTGGTTAAGGTCTGTGGAGAGGCGCCTCCTCCTGGTTAAGGTCTGTGGAGAGGCGCCTCTGGATTAAGGTCTGTGGAGAGGCGCCTCCTCCTGGTTAAGGTCTGTGGAGAGGCGACTCTGGATTAAGGTCTGTGGAGAGGCGCCTCCTCCTGGTTAAGGTCTGTGGAGAGGCGACTCTGGATTAAGGTCTGTGGAGAGGCGCCTCCTCCTGGTTAAGGTCTGTGGAGAGGCGACTCTGGATTAAGGTCTGTGGAGAGGCGACTCTGGATTAAGGTCTGTGGAGAGGCGACTCTGGATTAAGGTCTGTGGAGAGGCGACTCTGGATTAAGGTCTGTGGAGAGGCGCCTCTGGATTAAGGTGCAGCCAGACACTCTTGGGTTTTTTTGCTTTTTTTTTTACAACTTTCAAAAACAGTTAAAACCTTTTTTAAAAGGACTTTTCAAAAATATGGAACAAACTGAGGTTCATAACAAAAATCCTCCAAATATTTCTGGTACAGAAGAAATTATTGACAATTTAAACGTGAAAAATGACAAAAAGTGAAGTAAAACTAAAAGATCACAAGGGTCCGTAAATCCCAGCCCAGATCAGTCCTGGCCTAGTTCTAGTTTAATACTGGTTTGGTTCTTGTTTAGTCCTGGCCTAGTTCTGGTTTAGTTCTGGCTTGGTTCTTGTTTAGTCCTGGCCTAGTTCTGGTTTAGTTCTGGTTTGGTTCTTGTTTAGTCCTGGCCTAGTTCTGGTTTAGTTCTGGCTTGAAGTCTGTTTCTGTTGCAGGTTCTGACGGAGCAGACAGTTCCACTTCAGAGACAACTGGATCAGAAAGTCAAGACTCCAACTCTGCTGCACAGACTGAAAAAGGTAACTGGACTAAACCTGGTCTGAACCAGGACTAAACCTGGTCTAAACCAGGACTACTCCAGGTCTAAACCAGGACTACTCCAGGTCTGAACCAGGACTACTCCAGGTCTGAACCAGGACTACTCCAGGTCTGAACCAGGACTACTCCAGGTCTAAACCAGGACTACTCCAGGTCTGAACCAGGACTACTCCAGGTCTGAACCAGGACTACTCCAGGTCTAAACCAGGATTTGTCAAACTTTGTCAAAAAAACCAAACAAAAGCAGAAGAACAGCTGTAACAAACACAATCCATTCCAGATGAACCTGAAGCAGACTCCACCCTGGACCAAGGACCAGACTCTGGACTGGACTCCGAGTTGGACTCAGATGGTGAGCTGGAAAAAGAGAAAAGTAAAGAGAGGACATATAGTTTAAAAATCTGTATTTAAACTACTATTAATCTTTCAGGGCAAGACAACACTGGTGGAAAGGAACCGGAAGAACCCGAAGAGACTTCAGAACAAAGACTTGAAGGGGACCCCAAGAGCACTGAGAGTCCAGAACCTGTAGGTTCACCTGAAGAGACTGAGAGCACAAACGAGAAGGAAGTAGACGACCTGAGTCCAGAAGAGAAGGAAGTAGACGACCTGAGTCCAGAAGAGAAGGAAGTAGACGACCTGAGTCCAAAAGAGAAGGATGTAGACGACCTGAGTCCAGAAGAGAAGGAAGTAGACGACCTGAGTCCAGAAGAGAAGGAAGTAGATGACCTGAGTCCAGAAGAGAAGGAAGTAGACGACCTGAGTCCAGATAAAGAGTATCCAGAGGAGGAGGAGAGTCTGGAGGGGAAGGAAAGTGTTGACACGGCAGAGGTAGAAGACTTGAGTCCTGAAGAGAAGGAGACTCTGGAAAAGGAGGGTATGAATGAGAGTCAGGAGGAGGAGAGTCTAGAAGATCAATCAGAAGATGTCCAGGAACTCTCGGATGACTCAGAAACCAGTGAAAGTGAACAAGAAGCTGTGGATGACCTTCCAGACTCAGAAGCTGCAGATGCAGGGTCTGATCCAGACAGTTCAGATGCCGATACCTCGGACAGCAGAGACAACGGAGCAGAGGATGAAGATGATGGAGCAGAGGATGAGGCAGATGACGTAAAAGAGGATGGAGAACTCATGGACTCTGAAGCCCAAAGTAAAGAAGCCCCAGAAACAGGTAAACACCTTCACACATTTACACAGATACTGTTAAAAATATGATTCAAACAGATTAAAACGTGAATGTGGTTGGTTTTCTGTGAACATTAAACAAAGGGCCCGGCCCTTGGGTGGGTCTTCATGAACACGGTCACTCATTGATGGGTTTCAGATGACATCACAGCATTCTATGGCCCAATAATATTTCATTCAAATGGGGAGAAGCTAAAATGTTGTTTTTTTTTGTAATACAGCGAGTTCTTGGGTGAAGTTATTAATAGAAATCATCAAGTTAAAATCTTTTGAATTCATTGTTTGAAAATGTTGTGCCAAAGTTCACTGTAATCAACAGAAAACATGTCTCTTGCCCCCATCTGGCCGTAAGATGTCATCACATCCTAGAATCTGAAAGACGCCAATGGCATTTATGCAGAAAAACAAAGACCAACAAACCCTAACCTACCATTGTGTTTGAGTTGAAAGAGGAAATCAAATGTTTTCTGGACTCATTGGGTTCAGTGAAAGTGAAATGGAAATGTCAAAAAAGAAATGAAAGGAAAAGTACAGACCATTTTGTGGCCCCTGTGTAGAAGGGCCCTATCTGTGGCCCCTGTGTAGAAGGTCACTATCTGTGGCCCCTGTGTAGAAGGGCCCTATCTGTGGCCCCTGTGTAGAAGGGCCCTATCTGTGGCCCCTGTGTAGAAGGGCCCTATCTGTGGCCCCTGTGTAGAAGGTCACTATCTGTGGCCCCTGTGTAGAAGGTCACTATCTGTGGCCCCTGTGTAGAAGGTCACCATCTGTGGCCCCTGTGTAGAAGGTCACTATCTGTGGCCCCTGTGTAGAAGGGCCCTATCTGTGGCCCCTGTGTAGAAGGGCCCTATCTGTGGCCCCTGTGTAGAAGGGCCCTATCTGTGGCCCCTGTGTAGAAGGGCCCTATCTGTGGCCCCTGTGTAGAAGGGCCCTATCTGTGGCCCCTGTGTAGAAGGTCACTATCTGTGGCCCCTGTGTAGAAGGTCACTATCTGTGGCCCCTGAGCTGAAGGTCACTATCTGTGGCCCCTGAGCTGAAGGTCACTTTCTGTGGCCCCTGTGTAGAAGGTCACTATCTGTGGCCCCTGTGTAGAGCTGAAGGTCAGTATGTGGCTCTTGGTAAAGCGAAGCGACCCAGAGAAAAAAGGAGCGGCCCCAGGTAAAGACGAGCGGCCCCAGGTAAAGAGGAGTGGCCCCGGGTAAAGAGGAGCGGCCCCGGGTAAAGAGGAGCGGCCCCGGGTAAAGAGGAGCGGCCCCGGGTAAAGAGGAGTGGCCCCAGGTAAAGAGGAGTGGCCCCAGGTAAGAAAGTTTAAATCTTTCAGTCAACAATAATGTCCTCAGTGTAAAGAAGAGGAGGGGCGATGGTGTCATGGCTTCAGGTGTAGGTGTTGTATAAGTGGGGCCTCCTCTTACATTGTGGGTCAGTGACATGGCGTGTGCGAGGGCCGATCATTGTTAGGCCCGAGCGCCACAAGCGAGAGGCCTATTAGCTTCGTAGTTCGCACGAAATCGAGCCTAAAGCTCTCGCCCAAACACTCACTGATGTGTGCCCGACTCATGCACGTCCCGGGCACCAATTAGTGGGAAAATCGAACATTATCGTTGTAAACAGGTGAAGCCCGTGCCAAAGTGCACACGAAGTGCACACACGAGCGTCAGCCCCACGTAAAGCACCAATAACAGAAAGTGGGCAGAGCCCACTCAAAGACTCAAAAGTGTCCACCAGGGACCCAGACCAAAACGTAGGAAAGTGTGCAAGCTTTACGAAAATGTGTAGTTTGTGAAGTAAAAAAAAAGGGAAAGATTGTTTTCGCATCAGAATATTCTTCTTCTTCTTCTACTTCTTTACTTATTTACACACCTCTAAAATATATATATATATATATATATATATGAGGTGTGTGTATGTACAAATACACACAGGTATAAGGTATATATGTGCATTTATAAATGCATCTATATACAACGAGGTGTATATAGATGCCATAGATACCAGTGAAGATCCCAGAGTGAGTGTGAGCTCGTTTGTGGGTCAAAGGGTCTGATTGTGAAGGTTCATTGTTCATGGCTGAATGTTGAGAATGTGGGGGAAGGGGTTAATATGTGGTCATCTCTGTACATTGTGTTACTTAAGTCTTATGTACAGTGAGCAGTAACACAGTGGAGTAATGATTTAAATGATAAGATAAGACCAGAACCATCAGGAGGATCATCTAGTGTAGAGAGAGTTCCTCCAGGCACATGAGGAACAGTTCATCTAGTGTAGAGAGAGTTCATCCAGGCACATGAGGAACAGTTCATCTAGTGTAGAGAGAGTTCCTCCAGGCACATGAGGAACAGTTCATCTAGTGTAGAGAGAGTTCATCCAGGCACATGAGGAACAGTTCATCTAGTGTAGAGAGAGTTCATCCAGGCACATGAGAACAGTTCATCTAGTGTAGAGAGAGTTCATCCAGGCACATGAGGAACAGTTCATCTAGTGTAGAGAGAGTTCCTCCAGGCACATGAGGAACAGTTCATCTAGTGTAGAGAGAGTTCATCCAGGCACATGAGGAACAGTTCATCTAGTGTAGAGAGAGTTCCTCCAGGCACATGAGGAACAGTTCATCTAGTGTAGAGAGAGTTCCTCCAGGCACATGAGGAACAGTTCATCTAGTGTAGAGAGAGTTCCTCCAGGCACATGAGGAACAGTTCATCTAGTGTAGAGAGAGTTCATCCAGGCACATGAGGAACAGTTCAACTGTTCAAATGAAAGGGCATCAGGAGAGCCATCTGAAGGTCTGGATGGAGCTGCTGTGTTTGACTGTTCTGTGTTTCAGATGAAGAGCAGGACGTCTCAGACTCTGAGTCCGAGGACGGTAAGAACCAGCTCTAAACATTTTCAAACAACCGTGAAACATTTCACTTCAACAGAGGATTCTTTTTTGCAGACTCCAGCGAAGAAAGTGAATCTGAAATAAACCTGTCGGATTCAGGTACTGACAGCAAAGTCCCCTCTGTGGAACCTAAAGTCCTACTGTTTGTGTCCTATTGTCCTGAGTGTGACCCAAGGAAGGGGGCGCTGTTCCCTATTAGGGATGAGACAAAATACTATAATGTTGTCAAATGAATGATCTCGCTTTAAACCTTTTCCTCTTTGCACCGCAGGACTCACACTTTTTATTTCCTGTTTTGCACATTTGTTTTTGTCAGAAGTCGAGCCGGAGGGAGTGTCCCATGAAGATGAAGATGAGGAACAAGAGATGCCACTGTCTGAGGAAGAGGATAAACCTGACGATGATGATTCTCACGATGTGAATGAAGCAGACGGTGAAGAGCAAACCGAGGACCTCGAAGACCCAGAAGACCCAGAAGACCCAGAAGACCCAGAGGACCCAGAAGACCCAGAAGGCCTCAAGGACAAAGGGTCTGACGATGTCACCGAGGACCTGGAGGGACCTGAAGATGTCTCACAGATCATGGACGGAGACCAGGACCCAGATCAAGAATCAGACCAGGACCTTGACCAGGGTCTGGACCAGGGTCCAGATGGGTCCGACTACAGTCTGGAGTCCACAGAAGGTACCAGAACTTAACCAGGACTAAACCAGGACTAAACCTGGACTACAGTACATTCACCAAAACCAGGACCAAACCAGGACCAAACCAGGACCAAACCAAGACCAAACCAGGACCAAACCAAGACCAAACCAGGACCAAACCAAGACCAAACCAGGACCAGGACCAAACCAGGACCAAACCAAGACCAAACCAGGACCAAACCAAGACCAAACCAGGACCAAACCAAGACCAAACCAGGACCAAACCAAGACCAAACCAGGACCAGGACCAAACCAGGACCAAACCAAGACCAAACCAGGACCAAACCAAGACCAAACCAGGACCAAACCAAGACCAAACCAGGACCAAACCAGGACCAAACCAGGACCAAACCAAGACCAAACCAAGACCAAACCAGGACCAAACCAAGACCAAACCAAGACCAAACCAGGACCAAACCAGGACCAAACCAAGACCAAACCAGGACCAAACCAAGACCAAACCAGGATCAAACCAAGACCAAACCAGGACCAAACCAAGACCAAACCAAGACCAAACCAAGACCAAACCAAGACCAAACCAGGACCAAACCAGGACCAAACCAAGACTAAATTTCTTCCTTTGCTTTTTTTTAGCGACACCCAGGGACAACAATCCTGCCACAGCCGTCACTCAGGGTAACACACACACACACACTGTACACACACACACACACACACACACACACACACACACACTGTACACACACACACACTATACACACACACTGTACACACACACACACACACACACACACACACACACACTGTACACACACACACACTATACACACACACTGTACACACACACACACACACACACTGTACACACACACACACTATACACACATTAAATTAAATTCTTGTGAATGACTCTTGTGTTGTTTTTCCAGCGATGGCGTAAAAGAAGCTGTGCTCAGGTAAAGCTCCAGCTCAGACTCGGACTCGGACTCAGACTCAGACTCGGACTCGGACTCGGACTCGGACTCGGACTCGGACTCGGACTCCAAACCTTTCTTTAAATTGTGTATTTTTGATCCAATGTTCAAATCAAAAATTGAAAAATCAGATGTTTTTTTTGTTTCATGAACCAAAACAATTAATTTTTTCCTTTTTCGTTTTAAATTGAAATTCTATTGAACCAATCGCCCACGGCCCCTGCTCCTCTTCATCCCCGCGGGCCCCGTGTGCTGCACACTGTCCTGAGAGCGACTAAATAATAATAAAACTCATGATGGAGTCGTGTCACAAACGAGAGGAAGCAGCTTCAGGGGCCACGGCTGCCCTGGCGCAAGCTGACGGAAAAGTGGCAGCCCAAGGGCACAACAACAGCCCAAGCTGTCCTTGAGTGACTGTTCCAACACGTTATTGTGTCGTATGTATTGCTCAGGAGCAGTTGTCGGTTCAATTCCCTCACTCTGTGGCTATACTTGAGTCAACAGCTGAAAAGAACATCGTGATCCTGAACTCGCTCTGAACTCGTCTGATTGGCTGGTTTTACAGTAAACGTGGCTCTGGGGGGAGTGTTCTCGTGCTAGAACAGTATCTTCCAGTAAATGAGTCTGGTTCGTCCTCATTCTTCTCATTCTGAAGTTTTAAACACAGAGAAGAAAGATCTTTGTGTCTAACACATTTTCCATAAAGAAAAAATAATTTGAATGTAACAAGAAACACTAAAACTAACCCAGATCTAAAGTAGGACTAAACCACATCCACAGAAGGGCCGGACCTGGATAAACCGAGACTAAAACCAGGACTAAGATCTCCTTAACTTTGTTGAGCATTGTTTCTCAGCCTTTCTCAGTTGCGTGGAAACGTCTGGTGCTGGTTTGTCCAAAGAGGCAAAGCACAAGGGTCTTTTTGTTTAAAACAGAAACTTTAATCACGAGAGAGTTGTGGTGTGACAGGACCACTGCACCTGACAAAAACAGGTTCAACTCTAAAGGGTTCATTTTAATTGGAGGCTTGTTTTTACAGGACAGCGTTCCATTGGCCGATCTGTCCGGCGCTGAGGAGGGATTGGTCTGTTCATCTTTCAGCTGCTCTCTGATTGGTCAATGGGTGGTGTTGTAAATGTTTTAGTTTCTCTAAAATGATGAATAAATATCTGCTGTGCTTCCCACTGGCGTCTGTTTAAATATCTGTCTATAAATGTCCCAATATTTGGAGAATTTGTTGTGAATGAATAAAGTCTGATGTGTGTTAAAAAAATAAAGTTTAAACAAACGGTGTCTGTTTCTTTATTAATTTCATACTTTTAAAAAACACCGGGACAAAAGATAAGATAATAAAAGCTGTTTTCAGATTCTGTTTGATGCCCCTGTGTCGTTTACTTTACTGTGAAGATTTAAAAAATACAGAAAAATATAAAGAAATCAAGACAAAAGTGAACATTCATTTTTGTGATTCGGGTCTTTTGATCTGGTCCAGTTTCATGTCTCAGTTAAACAGATTTCACAGCAAAGTCTGAGCAAACATCACTGACTTTAAACGGCCCAGTCTTTATGGAAGAACTGCTGCAGAACAGGAAAAACACATGAAGCACGTCAAACACGTCTACAGAGTACACTGCCACCTAGAGGCCAGATTGTGGAGGGACAAAGGACTGTGTCAGGATAAAACACACAAATACGCTCAATAGATCATGAGACATTCAGGCGTTCATTACAGCTCTGACCTTGCAGCTGTACAGCTCTACTCAAGTGCAATAAATAAACAACTGAAAAGAAGCATCAGAGACAAGCACCTGCAGGTGTCCAGTGTGCTCCCTGCAGGTGTCCAGTGCGCTCCCTGCAGGTGTCCAGTGTGCTCCCTGCAGGTGTCCAGTGTGCTCCCTGCAGGTGTCCAGTGTGCTCCCTGCAGGTGTCCAGTGTGCTCCCTGCAGGTGTCCAGTGTGCTCCCTGCAGGTGTCCAGTGTCCATTACTGTATTTAAGTTTTATATAATGAGCAGTTAAACATTACACAAATACTACGGTGATTGAGTTTGCAAAGACATTTATGTTTCACGCTCTTCCCTCTTTCAGAGATGAACTCTGTGACTGTCATAATGTCATACATTTTCATGAAGCCAAGTTTCTTGAAGACGTGTTTTAGTGCCGTCTTCTAGTCTACAATTGTCAGCACAGTTGTTTAATCTCCCTAAAGTGCGTAGAACACTCACTCAGTGCTAAGCACATGTGTGTGACGGGGTCACTGGGGTCGGCTCAGGTGAAGCACATGTGTGTGACGGGGTCACTGGGGTCGGCTCAGGTGAAGCACATGTGTGTGACGGGGTCACTCGGGTCGGCTCAGGTGAAGCGTGAGGTCACACAGGTCTCAGGTGAGGCTCAGGTGAAACGCAGGAATCGAAGAGGCTTGAGCTGTGGCTGTGAAGTGGAACGGTCCCAAGAAACCAGAGCCCTCCCGCTGCCCCTCGCTGGCCCCCTCCCACACAAACACACACAGGGCACTTCCTGGAAATGCTCTGCTCTGATTGGCCCAGACCACACAGGTAGAGACTCACCAGAGACTTAAAGCACAGACAGAACGGAGCCACTGAAGCTCAAACTGAAGAGAAATGTTAGAAATGAAAAGACAAGAAACTGTGGACACGACAAGAACTCATAGAGCGAGCAACACTGAAACCCACTAACTCAGAATACAACCCACAACCTAAGAGTCAAACCCACAACCTCAGAGTCAAACCCACAACCTCAGAGACGAACACACAACCTCAGAGTCGAACCCACAACCTCAGAGTCAAACCCACAACCTCAGAGTCAAACCCACAACCTCAGAGACGAACACACAACCTCAAAGTCAAACCCACAACCTCAGAGTCGAACACACAACGTAAGAGACGAACACACAACCTCAGAGTCGAACACACAACCTCAGAGTCAAACCCACAACCTCAGAGTCAAACCCACAACCTCAGAGACGAACACACAACCTCAAAGTCAAACCCACAACCTCAGAGTCGAACACACAACGTAAGAGTCGAACCCACAACCTCAGAGTCGAACACACAACCTCAGAGTCAAACCCAGAAGCTCAGAGTCGAACCTGCAACCTCAGAGTCAAACCCACAACCTCAGAGATGAACACACAACCTCAAAGTCAAACCCACAACCTCAGGGTCGAACCCACAACCTCAGAGACGAACCCACAACCTCAAAGTCAAACCCACAACCTCAGAGTCGAACACACAACCTCAGAGTCGAACCCACAACCTCAGAGTCGAACCCACAACCTCAAAGTCAAACCCACAACCTCAAAGTCAAACCCACAACCTCAAAGTCAAACCCACAACCTCAGAGTCGAACCGACAACCTCAAAGTCAAACCCACAACCTCAGAGTCAAACCCACAACCTCAAAGTCAAACCCACAACCTCAGAGTCGAACCCGCAACCTAAGAGTCGAACACACAACCTCAGAGTCGAACCCACAACCTCAAAGTCAAACCCACAACCTCAGAGTCAAACCCACAACCTCAAAGTCAAACCCACAACCTCAGAGTCGAACCCGCAACCTAGGAGTCGAACACACAACCTCAGAGTCGAACACACAACCTCAGGGTCGAACCCAGAAGCTCAGAGTCGAACCTGCAACCTCAGAGATGAATCCACAACACCAGAGTTGAATGCAAAACCTCGAAACAATAACTTCAGAGTCGAACCCTAAACCTATGAGTCAAAGACTCGTTCAGTCGGGATAGCGTTGAGTTGGAGCGTTGAGTTGGGATAACGTTGAGTCAGGGGTGCGTTCAGTCGGGGGTGCGTCCAGTCGGGGGTGCGTCCAGTCGGGGGTGCGTCGAGTCGGGGGTGCGTCGAGTCGGGGGTGCGTTCAATCGGGGGTGCGTTCAATCGGGGGTGCGTTCAGTCGGGGGTGCGTTCAGTCGGGGATGCGTTCAGTCGGGGGTGCGTTCAGTCGGGGGTGCGTTGTGTCGAGAGAGAGTTCAGTCGGGGGTGCGTTCAGTCGGGGGTGTGTTCAGTCGAGAGTGAGTTCAGTCGGGGGTGCGTTGAGTCGGGGGTGCGTTCAGTCGGGGGTGCGTTGAGTCGGGGGTGCGTTGAGTCGGGGTGCGTTGAGTCGAGTGCGTTCTGTCGAGTGCGTTCAGTCGGGGGTGCGTTCAGTCGGGGGTGCGTTGTGTCGAGAGAGTTCAGTCGGGGGTGCGTTCAGTCGGGGGTGCGTTCAGTCGGGGGTGAGTTCAGTCGGGGGTGCGTTCAGTCGGGGGTGCGTTCAGTCGGGGGTGCGTTGAGTCGGGGGTGCGTTGAGTTGGGGGTGCGTTCAGTCGGGGGTGCGTTCAGTCGAGAGTGCGTTCAGTCGGGGGTGCGTTCAGTCGGGGGTGCGTTGAGTTGGGAGTGCGTTCAGTCGGGGGTGCGTTGAGTTGGGAGTGCGTCCAGTCGGGGGTGCGTTCAATCGGGGGTGCGTTCAGTCGGGGTGAGTTCTGTTGGGGGTGCGTTCAGTCGGGGGTGCGTTCAGTCGGGGGTGCGTTCTGTCGGGGGTGCGTTCAGTCGGGGGTGCGTTCAGTCGGGGGTGCGTTCAGTCGGGGGTGCGTTCAGTCGGGGGTGCCTTCAGTCGGGGGTGCGTTCAGTCGGGGGTGCGTTCAGTCGGGGGTGCGTTCAGTCGGGGGTGCATTACTAATGATAGTAATAAGGTACAAAGTGTAGACTGTACAAAAATAAGATTGGCGGAGGGGAGGGGCTTAAATACTCCATGTCCAGGTGAGAAGGTCCTGAAGACGTACAGGTCCTGGAGACACACAGGTCCTGGAGACACAAGGTCCTGGAGACACAGGTCCTGAAGACGCACAGGTCCTGAAGACACAGGTCCTGGAGACACACAGGTCCTGGAGACACAAGGTCCTGGAGACACAGGTCCTGAAGACACAGGTCCTGAAGACACAGGTCCTGGAGACACAGGTCCTGAAGACGCACAGGTCCTGGAGACACAGGTCCTGAAGACACACAGGTCCTGGAGACACAGGTCCTGAAGACACACAGGTCCTGAAGACGCACAGGTCCTGAAGACACAGGTCCTGGAGACACACAGGTCCTGAAGACACACAGGTCCTGAAGACACGGGGGTCCTGGAGAGATGGTCTCCTCAGCAGAAACACAATGCTGTGCTGTAGTCTCTGTTTGTCCCTGGTGGTGACTCCTGTACCACACGGTGATGGAGGAGGTGATGTAGGAGGTGATGGAGGAAGTGATGGAGGAGGTAATGGAGGAAGTGATGGAGGAGGTTATGAAGGAGGTGATGGAGGAGGTTATGAAGGAGGTGAGGATGGACTTGATGATGGTTGTGTAGAACTGCTCCATCATCTGCTGCAGCTTGTCTTTCTTCAGCTGCAGCAGAAGTACATCCTCTGCTGGACTTTCTTGATGATGGTGCTAATAGTCAGCTCCACTTGAGGTCCTGAGTAGAAGCTCAGAGCGAGCCTGTGATATTTGAGAACTTAAAACAGCAGAAGATTCTCGAAAAAATGATGTCAGTTATCACAAAAGTCACACGTCGACAGCGTTCGGAACAGAGTGTTTTTGGTGGTTTAAGGGGGAGAAGATTAGAAGATCAGACAAGCGTGAATGAAGACCAATGCTACTCCAGGTATGTTTTTGATGACGGAACATTAGACCATGGCTAAAAGCTCAAAAAAGACAACTTTGCATAATTTTTGTCCTTTAACTTAAAAACAAAAACAAAAAACAAACTCACAACCTTACATATTTACATGATCATGTACAGTTTTAACAAGTGCACTTTATATTGCACAATAAAGTTCCTGCCTCACAACATATCCAGCTCCTCCCTCAGACTCCTCCCACTCAAAATGTCTGGCCTTCTTGAGGAGCTCAGACTGCTGCTCGAGCAGACCACAGCGTACCTGATGGCACTGGTCACCAGAGACTCATAGAACATCCCGAGCACTGTCCTTAAATAGTAGAGATGCTCTGGCCCTTCATGTAGGTGGTGTCCTCGTTTTTCCCCCACTCCAGTTTATTGTCCAGGTACACTCTACCACGTCCACACTGACCCCGTGGATGGAGGTCCATGTCCACACTGACCCCGTGGATGGAGGTCCACATCCACACTGACCCCCTGGATGGAGGTCCAGGTCCACACTGACCCTCTGGCTGGAGGTCCAGGTCCACACTGACCCCCTGGATGGAGGTCCATGTCCACACTGACCCCCTGGATGGAGGTCCAGGTCCACACTGACCCTCTGGCTGGAGGTCCATGTCCACACTGACCCTTGGATGGAGGTCCAGGTCCACACTGACCCCCTGGATGGAGGTCCAGGTCCACACTGACCCCCTGGATGGAGGTCCATGTCCACACTGACCCTTGGAAGGAGGTCCATGTCCACACTGACCCTTGGAAGGAGGTCCATGTCCACACTGACCCTTGGATGTAGGTCCAGGTCCACACTGACCCTCTGGCTGGAGGTCCAGGTCCACGATGACCCTTGCATGGAGGTCCAGGTCCACACTGACCCCCTGAATGGAGGTCCACGTCCACATTGAGCCCCTGGATGAAGGTCCATGTCCACAATGAACCCCTGGATGGAGGTCCAGGTCCACACTGACACCCTGGATGGAGGTCCAGGTCCATGCTGACCCTTGGATGGAGGTCTGGAAAAAAGCAGCTTTGGTCCTCCTCAGGTCCCCAACCAGTTCCTTGGTGTTTGTCATGATAAGAAGGTGGTTCCTCTTGATTTAGGTGTTTCACAGTCATCCAACCACTGCAGAGTTGTCACGGAACTTCTGAAGGTGGCACGCCTCGCTGCAGTAGATGACATCTGTGGTATAGAGGATGAAGAGGAGAGAGGATGGATGGCCAAGGCCATATACCAAGGCCAGTTACGTCGCCCGGATTGGTGTCACCGGGGCCCCACCCTGGAGCCAGGCCTGGGGCGGCGCTCGACGGCGAGTGCCTAGTGACCGGGCCTTTCCCCACGGGCCCGGCCGGGCCCAGCCCGAAGGAGCGTCATGGGGCTGTCCTCCCGTGGACCCACCATCCGCGGGAGGATCCATAAGGGGCTGGTGCGAAGAGATCCGGGCAGCGGTCAAAGGCGGGGGCCTCGACAACTGGATCTCCGGACACAAAAACTAGCTCTGGGGACATGGAATGTCACCTCGCTGGGGGGGAAGGAGCCTGAGCTCGTGCGGGAGGTCGAGCGCTATCGACTAGATATAGTCGGCCTCACCTCCAGCACAGCCTGGGCTCTGGGACCCGGCTCCTCGAGAGGGGCTGGACGCTCCATTTCTCTGGCGTTGCTCGCGGGGAGAGGCGGCGGGCTGGTGTGGGCTCAGAGCCCCACAGCTCAGCTCCACGTGTTGGAGTTTACCCCGGTGAACGAGAGGGTCGCGTCCCTCCGCCTTCGGGTGGGGGACAGGTCTCTCACTGTTGTGTCGCCTACGGGACGAACAACAGTGCAGACCAGGCCTTCTTGGAGTCCCTGGGAGGGGTACTGGACAGTGCACCGCCCGGGGACTCCGTTGTTCTACTGGGGGACTTCAATGCCCACGAGGGCAACGACAGTGACACCTGGAGAGGGGTAATCGGGAGGAACGGCCCCCCCGATCTGAACCCAAGCGGTGTTCAGTTATTGGACTTCTGTGCCATATTCAAGCACAAGGTCCATCAGTGGCACCAGGACACAGGCCGGAGGTCAATGATCCACTTTGTTGTCGTGTCTGACCTTCAGCCGCGTGTCTTGGACACTCGGGTGAAGAGAGGGGCGGAGCTCTCAACCGATCACCACCTGGTGGTGAGTTGGATCCTCTGGCGGGGGAGGAAGCCGGACAGACTTGGCAGGCCCAAGCGTATTGTGAGGGTCTGCTGGGAACGTCTGGAGCCCTCTGTCAGGGGGTCTTCAACTCACACCTCAAAGAGAACTTCTCCCAGATCCCGGGGGAGGCTGGAGACATGGAGTCTGAGTGGACCATGTTCTCCACCTCCAGTGTCGATGCGGCGGCTCGTAGCTGTGGTCACAAGGGCTCTGGTGCCTGACGCGGCGGCAATCCCCGAACCCGGTGGTGGACACCGGAAGTAAGGGATGCTGTCAGGCTGAAGAAGGAGTCCTACCAGGCCTTGTTGGCTTGTGGGACTCCTGAAGCAGCTGACAGGTACCACAGGCCAAACGTACTGCAGCCCGAGCTGTCGCAGAGGCAAAAACTCTGGATTGGGAGAAGTTGCTGACACGTCTCTGCAACATCACATGGCGGTCTGGGACGGTACCTCTGGACTGGCAGACCGGGGTGGTGGTCCCTCTGTTTAAGAAGGGGGACCGGAGGGTGTGTTCCAACCACAGGGGGATCACACTCCTCAGCCTCCTCAGTGAGGTCTATTCCAGGGACTGGAGAGGAGAATCCGACCGATAGTTGAACCTCGGCTTCAGGAGGAACCTGTGGTTTTGGTCGTGGAACACTGGACCAGCTCGAGACTCTCCATCGGGTGCCCGAGGGTTCATGGGAGTTTGCCTCAGTCACATGTGTTTTGTGGATCTCGAGAAGGCATTTGACCGTGTGCCCCGGGGCGCCCTGTACGACCGGAGCAGGAGCTGCAGAAAGTCAGACCTGTTCAGTGCATGTTGGACTCCACCAGGGCTGCCCTGTCACCGGTTCTGTTCATAATTTTTATGGACAGAATTTCTTGGCGCAGTCAGGGCCTGGAGGGTTTGGGAACCACAGGATCATCTCTGCTGTTTGCAGATGATGTCGTCCTGATGCTTCTTCAAACCAGGACCTGCAGCTCTGGGACGGTTTGAGCCGAGTGTGAAGCAGCCGGGATGAAAATCAGCTCCAAATCCGAGCCCATGGTTCACGAGGTGTCTCTCCCTCTCCGGGTGGAGAGTCCTTGCCTCAAGTGGAGGAGTTCAAGTATCTCGGGGTCTTGTTCACGAGTGAGGGAAGGATGGAGCGTGAGATTGACAGGCGGATCGGTGCAGCTTTGAAAGACGAAGCTCTCGATTTACCGGTCAATCTACGTTCCTCCCTCACCTGGTCATGAGCTCTGGGTAATGACCGAAAGGACGAGATCGCGGATACAAGCGGTCGAAATGAGCTTCCTCCGCCGGCTGGCTGGGCGCTCCCTTAGAGACAGAGGAGCTCAGTCACACGGGAGGAGCTCGGAGTAGAGCCGCTGCTCCTCCAGGTCCAGAGGAGCAGCTGAGGCTCAGCATCTGCTCCGGAGCCTCCTGGAGCCTCCTGGACGCCTCCCTCAGGAGGAGCTCTGGGCATGTCCCACCAGGAGGCGGCCCCAGGGTAGACCCAGGACACGCTGGAGGGACTATGTCTCTCGGCTGGCCTGGGAACGCCTCGGGATCCGCCCCGAGGAGCTGGAGGAAGTGTCTGGGGTGGAGGAAGTCTGGGAGTCCCTGCTTAGACTGCTGCCCCCGCGACCCGGCCCCGGATAAGCGGAAGAAGATGGATGGATGGATGGATGGAGGATGGATGGCTCCCTGCGATGGCCCTGTGTAGCTAATCTGATCTGAGTCTGTCAAATCAAACACAACCCATTAGTAGGAGTAGGGCTACCAATGAGATGCCCCTCTGGTGTCCACAGTCCAGGACACAAGAGAGGCATCTCTGCATCGCTGAAAACCTCTCAACAGTAAAGCAGGCCTGATGGTTTTGAACCCACTGAAGAAGTAAAAAAAACATGATTATCACAGTGGTGGCCAGCTTGTCCAGCTGGGTGTAGACTCTGTGGAGCAGGTAGATGATCGAGTAGACTCTGTGGAGCATGTAGATGATCGAGTAGACTCTGTGGAGCAGGTAGATGATTGAGTAGACTCTGTGGAGCAGGTAGATGATCGAGTAGACTCTGTGGAGCACGTAGATGATTGAGTAGACTCTGTGGAGCAGGTGGATGATGGTGTAGACTCTGTGGAGCAGGTGGATGATGGTGTAGACTCTGTGGAGCAGGTAGATGATCGAGTAGACTCTGTGGAGCACGCAGATGATCGCGTAGATTCTGTGGAGCACGTAGATGATCGAGTAGACTCTGTGGAGCACGTAGATGATCGAGTAGACTCTGTGGAGCAGGTAGATGATGGTGTAGACTCTGTGGAGCAGGTGGATGATGGTGTAGACTCTGTGGAGCAGGTGGATGATGGTGTAGACTCTGTGGAGCAGGTAGATGATGGTGTAGACTCTGTGGAGCACGTAGATGATGGTGTAGACTCTGTGGAGCAGGTGGATGATGGTGTAGACTCTGTGGAGCAGGTAGATGATGGTGTAGACTCTGTGGAGCAGGTAGATGATGGTGTAGACTCTGTGGAGCAGGTAGATGATGGTGTAGACTCTGTGGAGCAGGTGGATGATGGTGTAGACTCTGTGGAGCAGGTAGATGATGGTGTAGACTCTGTGGAGCAGGTGGATGTTGGTGTAGACTCTGTGGAGCAGGTGGATGATGGTGTAGACTCTGTGGAGCAGGTGGATGATGGTGTAGACTCTGTGGAGCACGCAGATGATCGAGTAGACTCTGTGGAGCAGGTAGATGATCGAGTAGACTCTGTGGAGCAGGTGGATGATGGTGTAGACTCTGTGGAGCAGGTAGATGATGGTACGTAGTGATGGTCCTCATGCCACTCCATACCTCTTTCATGTTCTGTTGGAGTTTGCACTCCAGCTTCCTTCCTTGTATCTCCCTGGTCCACCTCATCTGCACTCTCAGGTTCCTCTGCGAGGCTCGCACTTACTGTCTCATTTCCCACTCTGAGCGCCTTCTTCTTCTTGTTGAGAATGATTTTAATGTAGTTTGTAATCCATGGCTTGTTGTTGAGGTAACAGCGGTCCTGGCTGGGACGATATTGTCCTCACAGATTTTGATGTAGCTGGTAATGCTCCCAGGAAGTCAGGATTCAGTGAGTGCCTCTCATTCTGTCAACTCAAAACAGTTCTCAAGTATCTACTGTGTCTCGTTATCCATCTCATCACTGCCCTTGTAGTTGGGGGTAGACGTTTCTTTGTGTCATCCATGTTATGTCTTTTCCCTGCTGCCAGAGCTTTGCTCCAGAGATATCCGCTGACTGTGTCCGTGGCTGGAGTTACATAGTTCTGAAATCAAGTAGGATGGCAATGTCAAAAACTGTCTGTAGTGTTTTGTTGACTTTAGTCCAATGTTTCTGGGCAACAGGACAGTCCACAAGCACATGGTAATGGTGGGTCTCCTGGCGACCTAAGTTTCTCCAAAAGCTAGCATTTCCTTGTGCCTAGTAATCACTTTGACTTGGTATTACAAAATATTGTTATGTTTGTATCCTTATTATTTCTAGTTCCAGGTAAATCCTCAATGTAACGAATGACATGCAGCGACCAAGTCCAGTTCTACGATTTTATTGAGAGATGATGTTGATGAGGGGGCAGTGGTCGTTGTGGAGTAGGAAGTATGGACTCCATGGGCGGAGCAAGGTGCAGCTCAGAGGAGGGCCCAAGGCAGGAGAAGGAAGGGCCCAGAGAAGGAGCAGAGAAGGGGGGGGGGGGTTCACAATGTGACACACTTTCTTTCCAAAGAAAGTGGTCCTGCATTTTGAGGTAATTCAATTAAATGTATTTTTGCACCTCCCCAAAATAGGGTAAAGATAAGGGTTAGAGATAATTGACCACATAGATGAGCCTAATTTAGACCTTGACCTGTTTGCAAATTACAGACCTATTTCAAATCTTCCCTAAAATTAAAATCCTTCAAAGAGTTGTAATTAAACAGCTTTGTCGCCCCCTACAGGACAATCAGTTTTTCAGTCAGGGTTTGGTGCCACAGACAAACGGCACTGGTTAAAGTCACAATCGATCTGTGATCAGCTGACGATGGACAGGGCTCAGTCCTGGTTCTGTTGGACCTCAGTGTTTGACACCATCGACACCACATTCTCCTGCAGAGGCCCCGCCCTCAGCTGCAGAGGCTAGAATGTGATGCAGGAGTCAGAGGCCCCGCCCTCCGCTGCAGAGGTTAGAATGTGATGCAGGAGTCAGAGGCCCCGCCCTCCACTGCTTTAAATCCGGTTTATGGGACAAATGTAAACCAGAGCTCCTCCACGTGTTCTACATGAACTTACGGTGTGCTGCAGGGTTCAGTCCTGGGTCCTGTTGCTGTGACACAGCTGTATTTATCAATGAAACCTGATCAGTGATGCTGAAACAGTCCTCATTTGTCACACCCACATTAGACTGTAAGCCCTGCTTACAGCGTGTCCTCAAAGCTCTAGAAAAAGCTTTCAACTGGTTCAAAATGCAGCAGCAAGATTATTAACAGGAACCAGAAGAAGAGCCGAGTCTCATCATTGGCTTCCCATTTACTATGGCTAATATTTGCATTCATTTTTCTTTAACCCTTTTCTAACCCTTTGGCTGCCTTCTTTTTATTTTATTCTTATCTCCTGTTCTCTCTCGGCTCATGTTCTGCTTTTTCGTGTTATACTGTTCTCTGTTATATAAATAAATCCCCAGTAGAGTTGCTCCCATTGTGGGACGTTAATGTCTGTTCCTAACTAGTTCAAAGAGAGGTTAGGTAACTTTTTATGGCTGGAGCTGGTTCCATAACACAGGAGCGAGAGGTAAACGCTCCGTGATTTTAAAAACTAGTGAGACCAACAATAGCCGAGCAGTTTGAGAGTGAAGTGCTGTATTTGGATGATATGGCAATATAACATTAAAAAAAGAGTTTGAGACGTCACGTGTGTGTTGTGCTGTGTTAATGCTGTGTTAGTGCTGTGTTAGTGCTGTGTTAGTGCTGTGTTAGTGCTGTGTTAGTGCTGTGTTAGTGCTGTGTTAGTGCTGTGTTAGTGCTGTGTTAGTGCTGTGTTAGTGCTGTGTTAGTGCTGTGTTAGTGCTGTGTTAGTGCTGTGTTAGTGCTGTGTTAGTGCTGTGTTAATGCTGTGTTAATGCTGTGTTAGTGCTGTGTTAGTGCTGTGTTAGTGCTGTGTTAGTGCTGTGTTAATGCTGTGTTAGTGCTGTGTTAATGCTGTGTTAGTGCTGTGTTAGTGCTGTGTTAGTGCTGTGTTAGTGTTGTGTTAGTGCTGTGTTGATGCTGTGTTAATGCTGTGTTAGTGCTGTGTTAGTGCTGTGTTAGTGCTGTGTTAGTGCTGTGTTAGTGCTGTGTTAGTGCTGTGTTAATGCTGTGTTAGTGCTGTGTTAGTGCTGTGTTAGTGCTGTGTTAGTGCTGTGTTAGTGCTGTGTTAGTGCTGTGTTAGTGCTGTGTTAGTGCTGTGTTAGTGCTGTGTTAGTGCTGTGTTAATGCTGTGTTAGTGCTGTGTTAATGCTGTGTTAGTGCTGTGTTAGTGCTGTGTTAGTGCTGTGTTAGTGCTGTGTTAATGCTGTGTTAGTGCTGTGTTAGTGCTGTGTTAGTGCTGTGTTAGTGCTGTGTTAGTGCTGTGTTAATGCTGTGTTAGTGCTGTGTTAGTGCTGTGTTAATGCTGTGTTAGTGCTGTGTTAGTGCTGTGTTAGTGCTGTGTTAGTGCTGTGTTAGTGCTGTGTTAGTGCTGTGTTAATGCTGTGTTAGTGCTGTGTTAGTGCTGTGTTAGTGCTGTGTTAGTGCTGTGTTAATGCTGTGTTAGTGCTGTGTTAGTGCTGTGTTAGTGCTGTGTTAGTGCTGCTGTGTTAGTGCTGTGTTAGTGCTGTGTTAGTGCTGTGTTAATGCTGTGTTAGTGCTGTGTTAGTGCTGTGTTAATGCTGTGTTAGTGCTGTGTTAGTGCTGTGTTAATGCTGTGTTAGTGCTGTGTTAGTGCTGTGTTAATGCTGTGTTAGTGATGTGTTAGTGCTGTGTTAGTGCTGTGTTTTTGCTGTGTTAGTGCTGTGTTAGTGCTGTG
This sequence comes from Rhinogobius similis, assembly GCA_019453435.1. Classification (NCBI taxonomy): domain Eukaryota; kingdom Metazoa; phylum Chordata; class Actinopteri; order Gobiiformes; family Gobiidae; genus Rhinogobius; species Rhinogobius similis. The sequence continues at coordinate 57,473 of CM033635.1, read as the reverse complement.
TTAGTGCTGTGTTAATGCTGTGTTAATGCTGTGTTAGTGCTGTGTTAATGCTGTGTTAATGCTGTGTTAGTGCTGTGTTAATGCTGTGTTAATGCTGTGTTAGTGCTGTGTTAGTGCTGTGTTAATGCTGTGTTAGTGCTGTGTTAGTGCTGTGTTAGTGCTGTGTTAGTGCTGTGTTAATGCTGTGTTAGTGCTGTGTTAGTGCTGTGTTAGTGCTGTGTTAATGCTGTGTTAGTGCTGTGTTAATGCTGTGTTAGTGCTGTGTTAGTGCTGTGTTAGTGCTGTGTTAGTGATGTGTTAGTGCTGTGTTAGTGCTGTGTTAATGCTGTGTTAATGCTGTGTTAGTGCTGTGTTAGTGCTGTGTTAATGCTGTGTTAATGCTGTGTTAGTGCTGTGTTAGTGCTGTGTTAATGCTGTGTTAGTGCTGTGTTAGTGCTGTGTTAGTGCTGTGTTAGTGCTGTGTTAATGCTGTGTTAGTGCTGTGTTAGTGCTGTGTTAATGCTGTGTTAGTGCTGTGTTAGTGCTGTGTTAGTGCTGTGTTAATGCTGTGTTAGTGCTGTGTTAGTGCTGTGTTAGTGCTGTGTTAGTGCTGTGTTAGTGCTGTGTTAATGCTGTGTTAGTGCTGTGTTAGTGCTGTGTTAGTGCTGTGTTAGTGCTGTGTTAGTGCTGTGTTAATGCTGTGTTAGTGCTGTGTTAATGCTGTGTTAGTGCTGTGTTAGTGCTGTGTTAGTGCTGTGTTAGTGCTGTGTTAGTGCTGTGTTAATGCTGTGTTAGTGCTGTGTTAGTGCTGTGTTAATGCTGTGTTAGTGCTGTGTTAATGCTGTGTTAGTGCTGTGTTAGTGCTGTGTTAGTGCTGTGTTAGTGCTGTGTTAGTGCTGTGTTAATGCTGTGTTAGTGCTGTGTTAGTGCTGTGTTAGTGCTGTGTTAGTGCTGTGTTAGTGCTGTGTTAGTGCTGTGTTAGTGCTGTGTTAGTGCTGTGTTAGTGCTGTGTTAATGCTGTGTTAATGCTGTGTTAGTGCTGTGTTAGTGCTGTGTTAATGCTGTGTTAATGCTGTGTTAATGCTGTGTTAGTGCTGTGTTAGTGCTGTGTTAATGCTGTGTTAATGCTGTGTTAGTGCTGTGTTAGTGCTGTGTTAGTGCTGTGTTAATGCTGTGTTAATGCTGTGTTAATGCTGTGTTAGTGCTGTGTTAATGCTGTGTTAATGCTGTGTTAATGCTGTGTTAGTGCTGTGTTAGTGCTGTGTTAGTGCTGTGTTAATGCTGTGTTAATGCTGTGTTAGTGCTGTGTTAGTGCTGTGTTAATGCTGTGTTAGTGAGGCCCCGTCCCGGCGGGGCACACACTTTAACAGAGTAAACACACTTTCATTAGCAGCCCCTTTAACAAACACGTTTCAGTGTCTGTGTTCGAACAGATTCACAAACGTTTTGAAGTCTCACCGTTCTCTGTTTCCCATGAAAAACAGTCCTGGTCCACACGATCCTCTGGAAAGTTCTAATTCTTCTTCTGGACAGGATCCATTTGAGTCCACTTTCAGGACGGTTCTGCCCTGATTCACAGGAAGTTGCCGCCAAAATAAAAGAGCAGAGGGCAGTGGGTTTTGACCAGGAAGTGGGCCAAGACCGGTTCAGAACAGACTCTCGTGGGAAAGTAGCAGATTTACCTGAATTACACCCTAACCCTGACAAAAGAAGAAATGCACGAGAACTGACCAAAAAAATAAATAAAACATTTTAAAAAACTCGACACATAAACTGAAATGTCTTCTATGCAGCGGGTCATTTTATTCTTTCAACATTTTGGAGCAGGAATCTGGGCTTTCAAGTCCAACCCAGTTTCAACAAGTTTGAGTAGAACAGGTCGTCTTAGTCCTGGTTTAGTGCGAGTGTAGAGCCGGGTTAGTCCTGTTTTAGACCAGGTCTAGGCCTGGGTTAATCCTAGTTTAGACCTGGGTCACACTGAAATGTGACCTCAGCCCTAGTTTAGACCTGGTTTAGTCCTGGTTTAGACCTAGATTAGGCCTGGTTTAGACCTGGTTTAGTCCTGGTTTAGACCTAGATTAGGCCTGGTTTAGACCTGGTTTAGTCCTGGTTTAGACCTAGTTTAGACTTGGTTTAGACCTAGTTTAGACCTGGTTTAGACCTAGATTAGGCCTGGTTTAGACCTAGTTTAGACTTGGTTTAAGACCTAGTTTAGACCTGATTTAGACCTGGTTTAGACCTGGTTTAGACCTGGTTGAGTCCTGGTTTAGACCTAGTTTAGACCTGGTTTAGACCTAGATTAGGCCTGGTTTAGTCCTAGTTTAGACCTGGTTTAGACCTAGATTAGACCTGGTTTAGACCTGGTTTAGACCTGGTTTAGACCTAGTTTAGACTTAGTTTAGTGCTGGTTTAAGACCTAGTTTAGACCTAGTTTAGACCTAGTTTAGACCTGGTTTAGACCTGGTTTAGAGCTGTTTTAAGACCTAGTTTAGACCTGGTTTAAGACCTAGTTTAGACCTGGTTTAGACCTGGTTTAGAGCTGTTTTAAGACCTAGTTTAGACCTGGTTTAAGACCTAGTTTAGACCTGGTTTAGACCTAGTTTAGACCTGGTTTAGACCTGGTTTAGAGCTGTTTTAAGACCTAGTTTAGACCTGGTTTAAGACCTAGTTTAGACCTGGTTTAGACCTGGTTTAGAGCTGTTTTAAGACCTAGTTTAGACCTGGTTTAAGACCTAGTTTAGACCTGGTTTAGACCTGGTTTAGAGCTGGGTCAGGGCCTGGAGATGGGAGGAAAACAGAGTGTTTTTGTCCTGGATCAGAATAGTACAGCTGAAATTGGATCAGGACTTAAGTCTATGACGCGGCGTAAAGTGATCGGATCCGGACCGGATCAGCTGGTCCTGGACTGGGTCTGGGGTTGGGGGTCTCCAGGGGAGGAATGCGGGGACAATAGGCCTCTGTCTGGGCCACACAGGATGGTCTTTATGAGGCGAAACTGGACCTGGACCTGGCCCCTGAGTGAAAGCAGAGGAACATCTCTGATCTGCACGAGGTCCAGCACCGCAGCGTTATTATGACTCAGACGGACCGTCGAGAAAACGAGTTCAGACGAGCACGAGGTCCAGGAGCGTTATTATGATTCAGACAAGAACATGACCCTCAGGTGAAAGAGCGTTATTATGATTCAGACGAGAACATGACCCTCAGGTCCAAGAGCGTTATTATGATTCAGACGAGAACATGACCCTCAGGTCCAGGAGCGTTATTATGATTCAGACGAGAACATGACCCTCAGGTCCAAGAGCGTTATTATGATTCAGACGAGAACATGACCCTCAGGTCCATGAGCGTTATTATGATTCAGACGAGAACATGACCCTCAGGTCCAGGAGCGTTATTATGATTCAGACGAGAACATGACCCTCAGGTCCAGGAGCGTTATTATGATTCAGACGAGAACATGACCCTCAGGTCCAAGAGCGTTATTATGATTCAGACGAGAACATGACCCTCAGGTCCAAGAGCGTTATTATGATTCAGACGAGAACATGACCCTCAGGTCCAAGAGCGTTATTATGATTCAGACGAGAACATGACCCTCAGGTCCAAGAGCGTTATTATGATTCAGACGAGAACATGACCCTCAGGTCCAGGAGCGTTATTATGATTCAGACGAACATGACCCTCAGGTCCAAGAGCGTTATTATGATTCAGACGAGAACATGACCCTCAGGTCCAAGAGCGTTATTATGATTCAGACGAGAACATGACCCTCAGGTCCAGGAGCGTTATTATGATTCAGACGAGAACATGACCCTCAGGTCCAAGAGCGTTATTATGATTCAGACGAGAACATGACCCTCAGGTCCAGGAGCGTTATTATGATTCAGACGAGAACATGACCCTCAGGTCCAAGAGCGTTATTATGATTCAGACGAGAACATGACCCTCAGGTCCAGGAGCGTTATTATGATTCAGACGAACATGACCCTCAGGTCCAAGAGCGTTATTATGATTCAGACGAGAACATGACCCTCAGGTCCAAGAGCGTTATTATGATTCAGACGAGAACATGACCCTCAGGTCCAAGAGCGTTATTATGATTCAGACGAGAACATGACCCTCAGGTCCAGGAGCGTTATTATGATTCAGACGAGAACATGACCCTCAGGTCCAAGAGCGTTATTATGATTCAGACGAGAACATGACCCTCAGGTCCAAGAGCGTTATTATGATTCAGACGAGAACATGACCCTCAGGTCCAGGAGCGTTATTATGATTCAGACGAGAACATGACCCTCAGGTCCAAGAGCGTTATTATGATTCAGACGAGAACATGACCCTCAGGTCCAGGAGCGTTATTATGATTCAGACGAGAACATGACCCTCAGGTCCAGGAGCGTTATTATGATTCAGACGAGAACATGACCCTCAGGTCCAAGAGCGTTATTATGATTCAGACGAGAACATGACCCTCAGGTCCAAGAGCGTTATTATGATTCAGACGAGAACATGACCCTCAGGTCCAGGAGCGTTATTATGATTCAGACGAGAACATGACCCTCAGGTCCAAGAGCGTTATTATGATTCAGACGAGAACATGACCCTCAGGTCCAGGAGCGTTATTATGATTCAGACGAGAACATGACCCTCAGGTCCAAGAGCGTTATTATGATTCAGACGAGAACATGACCCTCAGGTCCAAGAGCGTTATTATGATTCAGACGAGAACATGACCCTCAGGTCCAGGAGCGTTATTATGATTCAGACGAGAACATGACCCTCAGGTCCAAGAGCGTTATTATGATTCAGACGAGAACATGACCCTCAGGTCCAAGAGCGTTATTATGATTCAGACGAGAACATGACCCTCAGGTCCAAGAGCGTTATTATGATTCAGACGAGAACATGACCCTCAGGTCCAGGAGCGTTATTATGATTCAGACGAGAACATGACCCTCAGGTCCAAGAGCGTTATTATGATTCAGACGAGAACATGACCCTCAGGTCCAAGAGCGTTATTATGATTCAGACGAGAACATGACCCTCAGGTCCAGGAGCGTTATTATGATTCAGACGAGAACATGACCCTCAGGTCCAAGAGCGTTATTATGATTCAGACGAGAACATGACCCTCAGGTCCAGGAGCGTTATTATGATTCAGACGAGAACATGACCCTCAGGTCCAGGAGCGTTATTATGATTCAGACGAGAACATGACCCTCAGGTCCAAGAGCGTTATTATGATTCAGACGAGAACATGACCCTCAGGTCCAGGAGCGTTATTATGATTCAGACGAGAACATGACCCTCAGGTCCAGGAGATTATGATTCAGACGAGAACATGACCCTCAGGTCCAGGAGCGTTATTATGATTCAGACGAGAACATGACCCTCAGGTCCAAGAGCGTTATTATGATTCAGACGAGAACATGACCCTCAGGTCCAGGAGCGTTATTATGATTCAGACGAGAACATGACCCTCAGGTCCAGGAGCGTTATTATGATTCAGACGAGAACATGAGCCTCAGGTCCAGGAGCGTTATTATGATTCAGACGAGAACATGACCCTCAGGTCGAGGAGCGTATTATGATTCAGACGCAGAACATGACCCTCAGGTCCAAGAGCGTTATTATGATTCAGACGAGAACATGAGCCTCAGGTCCAGGAGCGTTATTATGATTCAGACGAACATGACCCTCAGGTCCAAGAGCGTTATTATGATTCAGACGAGAACATGACCCTCAGGTCCAGGAGCGTTATTATGATTCAGACGAGAACATGACCCTCAGGTCCAGGAGCGTTATTATGATTCAGACGAGAACATGACCCTCAGGTCCAGGAGCGTTATTATGATTCAGACGAGAACATGACCCTCAGGTCCAGGAGCGTTATTATGATTCAGACGAGAACATGACCCTCAGGTCCAAGAGCGTTATTATGATTCAGACGAGAACATGAGCCTCAGGTCCAGGAGCGTTATTATGATTCAGACGAGAACATGACCCTCAGGTCCAAGAGCGTTATTATGATTCAGACGAGAACATGACCCTCAGGTCCAGGAGCGTTATTATGATTCAGACGAGAACATGACCCTCAGGTCCAAGAGCGTTATTATGATTCAGACGAGAACATGACCCTCAGGTCCAGGAGCGTTATTATGATTCAGACGAGAACCAGGAACCAAGTGTGAGACGTCAGACTGTGACATATCCACATCTACAACAGGGACGCACCTGACACACAGGGAGGGCACCTGACACACAGGGACGCACCTGACACACAGGGAGGGCACCTGACACACTCTGAGAATGACAGGTGCTCGACAGGTGTGGTTTAACCCCTGCTCTCAGCTGCAGGGGGAGAACACTGGACCTGGATTCAAGCCTGGACTCGGATCTGGACTTGGACCTGGACTCGGATCTGGACTTGGACCTGGACTCGGATCTGGACTTGGACCTGGACTCGGATCTGGACTTGGACCTGGACTCGGATCTGGACTTGGACCTGGACTCGGATCTGGACTCAGATCTCGGACTCGGACTTGAAATGACAAAGTAATTGAAGTTTTCATTTGTTTTTAAATGAAAGTAAAATGTTTCTCATTTTCATCCACGTTTGTAGTCCACAGACTATAGTCCAGAGATGATGTGGGCGTTGTCTACAACATCCTCTGCTCTGATTGGCCACTGTGCTAACGCCTCTCTCTGATTGGCTCCTGGTGCTTATGAAATGATATTCCATTGATTTGGTACCTGCGGCTCAGCTCTGCTCTAATTGGCTGTTGTTTGATTCCTGGATTCTCATTGGCTCCACAGAGGTATAAAAGATGAAATGAAGGTGGAGCTGAGTCTTTGTCTGAATCTGAAGAATCTGGAGCATCATGCTGCCTCTGTGAGTACTATTACTGCTACTGTTGCCATAAATATAGATTAAAACCCTTTATTTAAACCGACTAATGTACACAGTTTGAATCCGAATGTGTATCATTTATTTGACAGTAAATAAGAGGGTTACAGCTTTCTTTGTCCAACAGCTGATACTTTCCTTTTATCAGATGGTAGATAAGAGGGACTAAATGAAGAAGAAGCCGTCTCCATGGTAACAGGTTATGGCTCATATTAGTGGTATTATTATTTGTAGAGATTATGGTACTTAGAGTATTTTAGACAACCACTTTCATTTGTAATGGTAATAATAACATGCAGCGAGTGCATTGCCCGTTACATGTCAGGTCTGTGGGGAGGCGTCCAAGAATTATACAGCACTTGGTGATATGAATATATGGATTTTCATATAATTAACTCCTTTTCAGTGACATTTTGTACAACCCTGACATTCCCTCTATATATGAAGTGTCTTTGTGCTTTGTGTACATTATTTTTGCAGAAACTTCCTGTTACTGTCAATGGCGGTAGCAGTTTTCAGCCGAGTTTCTGCTGCTGCGCCTCTTGAAGGTAAAAAATGTATTTAGTAATAAATAACATAACCTTCAATTCAAATATACTCCACATCATAAAATGTGAGTTTTGTAAATATTAATGGGGTATTCTTTATTTTGTTTCATTTCAAATTCATTATGTTTTTGTTAAACTAAAAGGTAATAAAGTAAATTTCATATATAACTTGTGCACAGATGGTACTATAGCACCCTCTACTGGTCCTTTTTACTAAATACATCTTTAATGAAGCGTTAACAGCTGCTCCAGCTTCAGTTCCTCCTCAAGTTAAACCTCATTTTGATTCTAGAGCTAAACATTCAATTCTATTTTAGTCGTGACGTTATCTAGACCTACCTAAACCTGGTTTAGTCCTGGTTTAGTCCTGGTTTAGTCCTGGTTTAGACCTGGTTTAGCCCTGGTTTAGTCCTGGTTTAGCCCTGGTTTAGCCCTGGTTTAGCCCTGGTTTAGTCCTGGTTTAGTCCTGGTTTAGTCCTGGTTTAGACCTGGTTTAGCCCTGGTTTAGTCCTGGTTTAGTCCTGGTTTATCCCTGGTTTAGACCTGGTTTAGTCCGGGTTTAGTCCTGGTTTAGCCCTGGTTTATCCCTGGTTTATCCCTGGTTTAGACCTGGTTTAGACCTGGTTTAGTCCTGGTTTAGCCCTGGTTTAGTCCTGGTTTAGCCCTGGTTTAGTCCTGGTTTAGCCCTGGTTTAGACCTGGTTTAGTCCTGGTTTAGTCCTGGTTTAGACCTGGTTTAGCCCTGGTTTAGACCTGGTTTAGTCCTGGTTTAGCCCTGGTTTAGTCCTGGTTTAGTCCTGGTTTAGCCCTGGTTTAGTCCTGGTTTAGCCCTGGTTTAGACCTGGTTTAGTCCTGGTTTAGCCCTGGTTTAGCCCTGGTTCAGACCTGGTTTAGTCCTGGTTTAGCCCTGGTTTAGTCCTGGTTTAGCCCTGGTTTAGTCCTGGTTTAGTCCTGGTTTAGTCCTGGTTTAGCCCTGGTTTAACCCTGGTTTAGCCCTGGTTTAGCCCTGGTTTAGTCCTGGTTTAGTCCTGGTTTAGCCCTGGTTTAGACCTGGTTTAGACCTGGTTTAGACCTGGTTTAGTCCTGGTTTAGACCTGGTTTAGCCCTGGTTTAGCCCTGGTTTAGACCTGGTTTAGTCCTGGTTTAGTCCTGGTTTAGCCCTGGTTTAGACCTGGTTTAGCCCTGGTTTAGCCCTGGTTTAGTCCTGGTTTAGTCCTGGTTTAGTCCTGGTTTAGTCCTGGTTTAGACCTGGTTTAGACCTGGTTTAGTCCTGGTTTAGACCTGGTTTAGCCCTAGTTTAGTCCTGGTTCAGTCCTGGTTCTGACCTGGTTTAGTCCTGGTTTGGACCTGGTTTAGTCCTGGTTTAGACCTGGTTTAGTCCTGGTTTAGTCCTGGTTTAGTCCTGGTTTAGTCCTGGTTTAGTCCTGGTTTAGTCCTGGTTTAGTCCTGGTTTAGTCCTGGTTTAGTCCTGGTTTAGACCTGGTTTAGTCCTGGTTTAGTCCTGGTTTAGTCCTGGTTTAGTCCTGGTTTAGTCCTAGTTTAGACCTGGTTTAGTCCTGGTTTAGTCCTGGTTTAGTCCTGGTTTAGTCCTGGTTTAGTCCTGGTTTAGACTTGGTTTAGACCTGGTTTAGACCTGGTTTAGTCCTGGTTTAGACCTGGTTTAGCCCTAGTTTAGTCCTGGTTTAGTCCTGGTTTAGACCTGGTTTAGTCCTGGTTTAGACTTGGTTTAGACCTGGTTTAGACCTGGTTTAGTCCTGGTTTAGACCTGGTTTAGACCTGGTTTAGTCCTGGTTTAGACCTGGTTTAGTCCTGGTTTAGACTTGGTTTAGACCTGGTTTAGACCTGGTTTAGTCCTGGTTTAGACCTGGTTTAGCCCTAGTTTAGTCCTGGTTTAGTCCGGTAGAGTTGTGTTAGGATGTCTCTTATGTTTCAGTGGAGAAGGAAAAAGACGAGGTGGAGATCGAAGGAGGAGAGGAAGCAGAAGGAGAACTGTCCGAGGAGGAGGAGGGTACGACCCAACCCACCTTACCATACTCTAAATAAACTCTAACTCTAACCCTACTCTAAACAAACTCTAACTCTAACCCTACTCTAAACAAACTCTAACTCTAACCCTACTCTAAACAAACTCTAACTCTAACCCTACTCTAAACAAACTCTAACTCTAACCCTACTGTAAACAAACTCTAACTCTAACCCTACTCTAAATAAACTCTAACTCTAACCCTACTCTAAACAAACTCTAACTCTGGCCTACTCCTAAACAAACTCTGGCCCTACTCTAAACAAATCTCTGCTCTAACCCTACTCTGGAAACAGGCTCTAACTCTAACCCTACTCTAAACAAACTCTAACTCTAACACTAACCCTACTCTAAACAAACTCTAACTCTAACCCTACTCTAAATAAACTCTAACTCTAACCCTACTCTAAACAAACTCTAACCCTACTCTAAACAAACTCTAACTCTAACCCTACTCTAAATAAACTCTAACTCTAACCCTACTCTAAACAAACTCTAACTCTAACCCTACTCTAAATAAACTCTAACTCTAACCCTACTCTAAACAAACTCTAACTCTAACCCTACTCTAAACAAACTCTAACTCTAACCCTACTCTAAACAAACTCTAACCCTACTCTAAACAAACTCTAACTCTAACCCTACTGTAAACAAACTCTAACTCTAACCCTACTCTAAAAACAAACCTAACTCTAACCCTACTCTGAAACAGGCTCTAACTCTAACCCTATAAACAAACTCTAACCCTACTCTACTTCTAAACAGGCTCTGGCTCCTGGCCCTGCCTGAAACAGGCTCTGGCTCTGGCCTCTAACAGGCTCTGCTGGCCCTGCTATAAAACAGGCTCTGGCTCTGGCCCTACTCTCTAAACAGGCTCTGGCTCTAACCCTACTGTAAACAGGCTCTGGCTCTGGCCTATAAACAGGCTCTGCTCTAACCCTACTGTAACAAATGGCTCTGCTCTAGCCTACTCTAAACAAACTCTAACTCTGGCTCTAAACCAGCTCTGGCTCTAGCTACTAAACAGGCTACCTAGCTACTCTAAACAAAGCTCTGGCTCTAACCCTAGCCTACTGTAAACAAACTCTAACTCTAACCTACTCTAAACAAACAGGCTCTAGCTCTAACCCTACTCTCTCAAACAGCTCTAGCTCTAGCTCTAACCCTACTCTGAAACAAACTCTAACTCTAACCCTACTCTAAACAAACTCTAACTCTAACCCTACTCTAAATAAACTCTAACTCTAACCCTACTCTAAACAAACTCTAGCTCTAACCCTACTCTAAACAAACTCTAACTCTAACCCTACTCTAAACAAACTCTAACCCTACTCTAAACAAACTCTAACTCTTCTGCCTAGCCCTACTAAACAAACTCTAACTCTAACCCTACTGTAAACAAACTCTAACTCTAACCCTACTCTAAACAAACTCTAGCTCTAACCCCTCCCTACTCTAAACAAACTCTGCTCTCCCTAACTCTAACCCCTACTTAAACAAACTCTAACTCTAGCCTACTCTCAAACCACTCTAACTCTAACCCTACTGTAAACAAACTCTAACTCTAACCCTACTGTAAACAAACTCTAACTCTAACCCTACTGTAAACAAACTCTAACTCTAACCCTACTGTAAACAAACTCTAACTCTAACCCTACTCTAAACAAACTCTAACTCTAACCCTACTCTAAACAAACTCTAACTCTAACCCTACTCTAAACAAACTCTAAGCTCTAACCCTACTCTAAACAAATCTCTAACTCTAACCCTACTCTAAACAAACTCTAACCCTACTCTAAACAAACTCTAACTCTAACCCTACTCTAAACAAACTCTAACTCTAACCCTACTCTAAACAAACTCTAACTCTAACCCTACTCTAAACAAACTCTAACTCTAACCCTACTCTAAACAAACTCTAACTCTAACCCTACTCTAAACAAACTCTAACCCTACTCTAAACAAACTCTAACTCTAACCCTACTCTAAACAAACTCTAACTCTAACCCTACTCTAAACAAACTCTAACTCTAACCCTACTCTAAACAAACTCTAACTCTAACCCTACTCTAAACAAACTCTAACTCTAACCCTACTCTAAACAAACTCTAACTCTAACCCTACTCTAAACAAACTCTAACTCTAACCCTACTCTAAACAAACTCTAACTCTAACCCTACTCTAAACAAACTCTAACTCTAACCCTACTCTAAACAAACTCTAACTCTAACCCTACTCTAAACAAACTCTAACTCTAACCCTACTCTAAACAAACTCTAACTCTAACCCTACTCTAAACAAACTCTAACCCTACTCTAAACAAACTCTAACTCTAACCCTACTGTAAACAAACTCTAACCCTACTCTAAACAAACTCTAACTCTAACCCTACTCTAAACAAACTCTAACTCTAACCCTACTCTAAACAAACTCTAACTCTAACCCTACTCTAAACAAACTCTAACTCTAACCCTACTGTAAACAAACTCTAACTCTAACCCTACTGTAAACAAACTCTAACTCTAACCCTACTCTAAACAAACTCTAACTCTAACCCTACTCTAAACAAACTCTAACTCTAACCCTACTCTAAACAAACTCTAACCCTACTCTAAACAAACTCTAACTCTAACCCTACTGTAAACAAACTCTAACTCTAACCCTACTCTAAACAAACTCTAACTCTAACCCTACTCTAAACAAACTCTAACTCTAACCCTACTCTAAACAAACTCTAACTCTAACCCTACTCTAAACAAACTCTAACTCTAACCCTACTCTAAACAAACTCTAACCCTACTCTAAACAAACTCTAACTCTAACCCTACTCTAAACAAACTCTAACTCTAACCCTACTCTAAACAAACTCTAACTCTAACCCTACTCTAAACAAACTCTAACTCTAACCCTACTCTAAACAAACTCTAACTCTAACCCTACTCTAAACAAACTCTAACTCTAACCCTACTCTAAACAAACTCTAACTCTAACCCTACTCTAAACAAACTCTAACTCTAACCCTACTCTAAACAAACTCTAACCCTACTCTAAACAAACTCTAACTCTAACCCTACTGTAAACAAACTCTAACCCTACTCTAAATAAACTCTAACTCTAACCCTACTCTAAACAAACTCTAACTCTAACCCTACTGTAAACAAACTCTAACCCTACTCTAAACAAACTCTAGCTCTAACCCTACTCTAAACAAACTCTAACTCTAACCCTACTCTAAACAAACTCTAACTCTAACCCTACTGTAAACAAACTCTAACCCTACTCTAAATAAACTCTAACTCTAACCCTACTCTAAACAAACTCTAACTCTAACCCTACTCTAAACAAACTCTAACCCTACTCTAAACAAACTCTAACTCTAACCCTACTCTAAACAAACTCTAACTCTAACCCTTGGGTGAGTTTGGGACAGTCTGGGCACATGTTTTGTGGGCCTTCTTTGTTTCTGTACCAAACAGGCTGGTGCTCTGAGGGTAAAACTATGAAAACGAACCTGTGTTTATTCATAATAAGAGCTTGTATTCATAATAAATACATGGAACATTCCTGTATCAATGTATTCAGCACATTCCTAAAGTAATCACACAGACTGGGGAGATGGAGGTGTCTGGGGAGAGGGAGGTCTAACATTGGTCTGGTTGTGTTTCAGATGAGGATCAGTCCAAGGACCAGACTCAGGGTGAGACTAAAACCACATAAAACTCTGATAAAACCTTTGTAAACTACAATGCTTTGTGCACATTTAAATGACTTAAAAGGACATAAACTGTTTTAAAACACGTTTAAAGGTTCTGCGTCTTATTAGAAAGAGCTCTTTAAAAATGGAAGACATTATTTGTATTATTTTGTTGTTGTTGTTGTTGTTGTTGTTGTTGTTGTTGTTGTTGTTGTTGTTGTTGTTTAAGACCAGTTGAATAAATGGTAAAAGTCACATGTTCATGGTTGGATCTGAACAAGGTTCAATGGGAGTGAGACAAAAAAAGGTCAACATTTGATTGAAAATAACAATTAAACTGGATTATCTGTTCTGCAGCTGATCAAAAGTTCAGGACCACACGCTGTAAAGCCCAAATCTTAGCTTGTGTCAGGTGTGCACCTGTCATGACGTTGGCAGGTTCTCTTTTTGTAGGTGGTGGTTGTTCTAAGCTTCTATCGCTGTGAGGGACGCAGTGAGACATGGACTTTATGAAAGATCCTGAGGGTCATGAACAAAGAAGTGAACCAGCTCTGAGCGGACGATGTGATTGGCTCTGAGCGGACGATGTGATTGGCTCTGAGCGGACGATGTGATTGGCTCTGAGTGGACGATGTGATTGGCTCTGAGCGGACGATGTGATTGGCTCTGAGCGGACGATGTGATTGGCTCTGAGCGGACGATGTGATTGGCTCTGAGCGGAGGATGTGATTGGCTCTGAGCGGAGGATGTGATTGGCTCTGAGCGGACGATGTGATTGGCTCTGAGCGGACGATGTGATTGGCTCTGAGCGGAGGATGTGATTGGCTCTGAGTGGACGATGTGATTGGCTCTGAGCGGACGATGTGATTGGCTCTGAGCGGACGATGTGATTGGCTCTGAGCGGACGATGTGATTGGCTCTGAGCGGACGATGTGATTGGCTCTGAGTGGACGATGTGATTGGCTCTGAGCGGACGATGTGATTGGCTCTGAGTGGACGATGTGATTGGCTCTGAGCGGACGATGTGATGGGAGGGGAGGCTGTGATTGGCTCTGAGTAGACGATGTGATTGGCTCTGAGCGGAGGATGTGATGGGAGGGGAGGGGGCGCCGCAGAACTGCAGCTTGTACACGCCACTGGGAGGGGGCGCCATAGAGCTGAGGCTTGGACCCAGACGTGGGACATTGAAGGTGGAAAAGGGTTTTATTCTGACGAGAAAAAAATGTGTCCTTGATGATCCTCATGGTTTAAACATTACAGGACGAGCTCCACCTCAGATGTTTTCTACTCCACAGGGAGGGGGCGCCATAATGATCTCGGGTGCTTTTTCCTTCAGTGGAACAATGGAATCTGTGGAACCACTGGGTTCTTCAACAGGACGACCTACAGCTCAAAGCCCCAGGACAAAGGACTTGAGGAGAAGAACATGACTCTTTGGAGCGTCTGATGTTCCTCTGAATCCACCTGAAGAGGACACAGTCAGACGTAGATGTCCTTCAGAGGACACGGTCAGACGTAGATGTCCTTCAGGAGGACACAGTCAGACGTAGATGTCCTTCAGGAGGACACAGTCAGACGTAGATGTCCCTCAGGAGGACACGGTCAGACGTAGATGTCCCTCAGGAGGACACGGTCAGACGTAGATGTCCCTCAGGAGGACACGGTCAGACGTAGATGTCCCTCAGGAGGACACGGTCAGACGTAGATGTCCCTCAGGAGGACACGGTCAGACGTAGATGTCCTTCAGAGGACACGGTCAGACGTAGATGTCCTTCAGGAGGACACAGTCAGACGTAGATGTCCTTCAGGAGGACACAGTCAGACGTAGATGTCCCTCAGGAGGACACGGTCAGACGTAGATGTCCCTCAGGAGGACACGGTCAGACGTAGATGTCCCTCAGGAGGACACGGTCAGACGTAGATGTCCCTCAGGAGGACACGGTCAGACGTAGATGTCCTTCAGGAGGACACGGTCAGACGTAGATGTCCCTCAGGAGGACACGGTCAGACGTAGATGTCCCTCAGGAGGACACGGTCAGACGTAGATGTCCTTCAGAGGACACGGTCAGACGTAGATGTCCTTCAGAGGACACGGTCAGACGTAGATGTCCTTCAGGAGGACACAGTCCAGACATAGATGTCCTTCAGGAGGACACGGTCAGACGTAGATGTCCCTCAGGAGGACACGGTCAGACGTAGATGTCCCTCAGGAGGACACGGTCAGACGTAGATGTCCCTCAGGAGGACACGGTAAGACGTAGATGTCCAACAGGAGGACACGGTCAGACGGAGATGTCCCACAGGAGGACACGGTCAGACGTAGATGTCCCTCAGGAGGACACGGTCAGACGTAGATGTCCCTCAGGAGGACACGGTCAGACGTAGATGTCCTTCAGGAGGACACGGTCAGACGTAGATGTCCTTCAGGAGGACACAGTCAGACGTAGATGTCCTTCAGGAG
The DNA here is from genome assembly GCA_019453435.1 of Rhinogobius similis. Taxonomy (NCBI): domain Eukaryota; kingdom Metazoa; phylum Chordata; class Actinopteri; order Gobiiformes; family Gobiidae; genus Rhinogobius; species Rhinogobius similis. The sequence continues at coordinate 41,859 of CM033635.1, read as the reverse complement.
GACACGGTCAGACGTAGATGTCCCTCAGGAGGACACGGTCAGACGTAGATGTCCCTCAGGAGGACACGGTCAGACGTAGATGTCCCTCAGGAGGACACGGTCAGACGTAGATGTCCTTCAGAGGACACGGTCAGACGTAGATGTCCTTCAGAGGACACGGTCAGACGTAGATGTCCTTCAGGAGGACACAGTCAGACGTAGATGTCCTTCAGGAGGACACAGTCAGACGTAGATGTCCTTCAGAGGACACGGTCAGACGTAGATGTCCTTCAGGAGGACACGGTCAGACGTAGATGTCCTTCAGGAGGACACGGTCAGACGTAGATGTCCTTCAGGAGGACACAGTCAGACGTAGATGTCCTTCAGGAGGACACGGTCAGACGTAGATGTCCTTCAGAGGACACGGTCAGACGTAGATGTCCTTCAGGAGGACACGGTCAGACGTAGATGTCCTTCAGGAGGACACGGTCAGACGTAGATGTCCCTCAGGAGGACACAGTCAGACGTAGATGTCCTTCAGAGGACACAGTCAGACGTAGATGTCCCTCAGGAGGACACAGTACAGACGTAGATGTCCTTCAGAGGACACAGTCAGACGTAGATGTCCTTCAGGAGGACACAGTCAGACGTAGATGTCCCTCAGGAGGACACAGTACAGACGTAGATGTCCCTCAGGAGGACATCTTCATCATTTGGACATGTTCACCTCCTGAAATACCTGCATCAAGCGCCGTAACCAGTTTATGATCCACAACAACAGGAGCTGCTTGTTATGAGTTCAGGTTTGACTTTTCTGTTTTGAGGGTTTGGGTTGTTTTTTGAGGTGTGTCCTAAATGGTTGTTTTCAGTAAAATGTTTATTCAAATGTATTTGTCTCTCTCCCACTTTTGTTGCTTGTTGAAGTTCTACTTGAACCTTGTTCAGATCCAACCATGAAAATGTGACGTTGCCATTTATTCAGCTGGTCTTAAACTTCTGATCAGGACTGAATCTAATGTAGGCTGTATGTGGAGATAAAGGCTCCCTCAGAAAAGCCTAACCCTTGCAATCAGATCAATAATCTTAGTGTAGAAAGTAACACCACTTCCTGGTATGGATAAACACTTCCATTAATAGTTTCTTTAACCATTACAAATCTGCCATCTTTATGTTCCAAAGCTTTTCAGGTTGAAACTAAACTAGCCGCTCCCTTCCATGTTTGCCCTTGTATGAGGAATAGTCTACTTTAACCTCATTTAGTTTGTTGTTCATCTTACAGGTCTTTTTTTTACATGAGTGTCTTGTACGTATACAATATCTGTCTATCTCTGTCTTTTTGGTTGGTATTTTTGATCATTTGCTTGGGTTTAATATGCCGTTGACATTAATGAAAATAATTTGTAATATTTCAGATGCCATTCTATGAACCGAGGGTTAGGGTTAAGCTAACCCTAGGGTTAAGCTAACCCTAACCCTAACCCTAGGGTTAAGCTAACCCTAGGGTTAAGCTAACCCTAACCCTAACCCTAGGGTTAAGCTAACCCTAACCCTAAATTATTGTAGCAAATTTGCCTAACCCTAAAAATACATGAAGAACCCACAACTTGACCGAAAAAAAGATAAAAGGTTGGACAGAAAACCATTGTTAATCTATACAAGCCCCTCCAGGTCACAAAGTGGAACTCATGCTCCACTGGACAAATACTCTAATAAAGTCCCATTTGTCGAAAAGCTTTTGTAGTAGGCAGCAGCTGTCTCTGGTTCAGCTTCATCATAGCAGGACACATTATCCACATTCTTTCTTCTCAGACGAATCTTCACTGCATAAGTGAAGAATATTCATCTTGTCTTCTTAATTAGAATACTTTTGTTGTTTCTTCTACATCAGATAAGAGATGATGTAATTACCTTCACATGTTTCATTTAGAAGCATCTGCAGCAGCTTGATTTTCCCAGCTTTAGTCGTGAGCTTGAGGGGCCAAGTTTCCATCAGGGAAATGGTGTCTCTCTATTCAACCCTGTTCTGGGAGATCAACCTCTTACAAATCATCGATCTGAACTGTCATGTCACTGATCTGCTCCTCTAGTTTCGTCACCTTGACCCGAGTTGTCACAGTCTCGTCAGAGATCCAGCCTCTAAAAATACATGGATCATCTCAAGGGGCTGTCCTTAAGCAAATAAATAAATGTCAGCTGCAGTGGCTGACTGTCCAGTTTGTGATTCTTGGCCACAAATAGCAGAGTTAATTTTAGCGTCAGACAACTTTTTAATATTGTCAGGGTTAGGGTCAGGGTTATCTTGTACAAGATGATTGCCAGGTCTACCATGCTCCTGGTTGCTTGAGCCTTGGGTGAAGCTGTGTCTGAAACGAAGGCGGTGCCGAGAGACGGCGCTTGTAGGTCCATAGCCCTTCCTCACTGGTGGTCTTCTTCTTCTTCTACCTCTTAGTTTGAGGCATTTTTGAAAAATAGTTGTCTAAGCTCATTATATATCAGCTGCCATGTAGAGATTTTTGCGCTTGTACAGAAAAGACTGGATCAGGTAATGTATTTTCTGCATACAGAGAGTAAGTTTCTGCTTCTCTGAGGTCAATAAACACGTTTACAGATTACAGTAATCATTTGTATGTAATTTATTGTCATTTACTAAGATGGTTTGATTGTTGGGTAATCCACGTTCAGTTGGTGTCAGTGACTCCTCTCCTTTTCCTCTCAGGGATCCTGATTGGTCAGCATTCAACTGCAGCACCGTCCAAAGGCTCAGGTAAAGTGAATCTGGGACAAGTGATGCACTGACCTGCTTTCCTGTCACTGTGTTAACGTTAAAGGCGATCTACCTGGTTTTTACTGTTGTGAAACGTGAACAATGATTTTTGTCATGCCATAAAGTAAAAGCTGTGTTGCCCCTCTACAGATATACTGTAAAAGCATCGAGCACACAGCGCTTTCTCTCCATCTATTTATAAAGTGTTTATTACACGAGTGAAGCAGGAAGTGTGCCATTAGCATGCTAATGTTTTCTGAAAAACATTAGCATGCTAATGTTTGTGAAAAACATAACTAGTTGATGTTAAAGTCTTTACATCAGTCACATGTATCTTTCACTTTAATGCAGTCCCATATTCACCTCCATGAGTTTAGAAGCTTTTCAGTCTCTGAGCCCAGCGTGCTAAAGCGCTAGTTATTCTCTTCAAGTTTTACCTGAAACCTTTAATGAGGTTTGAATATAGATTTAATGAGTAGATTATTGAGCTTTGTCAGTGAAGCATCTTTTCATGAAGTTGGTGAGGATTCTGTGAGTCCTAACCCAAATAGAACCCACTGCAAACCACATTAAATCTAGTCTCTGAACCACCTCCTCAGGTCCTGCTGGTTCTTCTGCTGCAGAGTCCGGCCCTGGTACTGCAGAGGGCGTAATCGGGCTGAGTCCTGGTTCAGCAGGTGATTCTCCGGGTGTTTTAGCCGGGCCTATAACTGGCCCAGAGGCTGGCTTTGTTGCATCTGCAGGAGCATCTGAGTCTGCAGGAGCATCTGAGTCTGCAGGACCATCTGAGTCTGCAGGAGCACTTGGATCTGCTGGAGCATCTGGGTCTGCTGGAGCCTCTGGGTCTGCTGGAGCCTCTGGGTCTGCAGGAGCCTCTGGGTCTACAGGAGCCTCTGGGTCTGCAGGAGCCTCTGGGTCTGCTGGAGCCTCTGGGTCTGCAGGAGCCTCTGGGTCTACAGGAGCCTCTGGGTCTGCAGGAGCCTCTGGGTCTGCAGGAGCCTCTGGGTCTGCAGGAGCCTCTGGGTCTGCAGGAGCCTCTGGGTCTGCAGGAGCCTCTGGGTCTGCTGGAGCACTTGGATCTGCTGGAGCACCTGGGTCTGCTGGAGCACCTGGGTCTACTGGAAGTTCAGTGTCTTCAGGAGGTCCTGGTGGGTCTCTGGTGGATCCTGGTGCTGACTCAATCTCTCCCACAGGTAGATGCACCTGATTATAACAGGGTTAGGGTTCATGTATGTCGCTCATGCAACAGGACAAAGACTAGCCTTTGTGTAACAAATCCATATTAAAGACCTGTGTTTGCAGAAGCTCCAGGCCCCGCCCACAAACCTAGTGGTGAGTTCTTATTGGTGCATACTTACAGTGCTTTAACTGTGGTGAACATTTGAATTTGTTTCAGGGTTTGATAGTGTGGACTCTGACTCTAATGGTAAAATACGATGGTTTTATAGTTTACTGCAGTCTAGCTGCTGCTAACGATGTTTGTGTAATTCAGGGAATGGACACAAGTTCATGAACGGAGCACCAGCTGATAACGGACTAATCACAGGTCAGTGCCTGCTGTTTACTGCTCTCTGATTGGCTGCCTGGACTGGATTTCAAGCTGTTTCTGTTGCAGGTCCTGGTCCTGGTTCTGACCATGGTCCTGGTTCTGATTCTGGTACTAATCCTAGTCCAGCTTCTGATCATGGTCCTGATCCTGGTCCTGCATCTGATCCTGGTCCTGATTCTGGTCCCAATCCTGGTCCTGGTTCTGATCCTGGGTCAGACCTGGCCTCTCATGACTTCCTGCTGAGCCTCATGGGTCAGTCAAACATCAGAACTATTATTAACACAGAAATAATAATTATTGGACCAATTTACCAAAACTGAGAAATCAATTTGTTTTTCCACTGAACAGCGCGGCTCCCAGTCACTGCTGTCGAGTTATCTTTATGTGTCCAATAGATAAGCAGCAGTAGCTCAGTGGGCCGGCAGTAGCTCAGTGGGCCGGCAGTAGCTCAGTGGGCCGGCAGTAGCTCAGTGGGCCGGCAGTAGATCAGTGGGCCGGCAGTAGCTCAGTGGGCCGGCAGTAGTTCAGTGGGCCGGCAGTAGCTCAGTGGGCCGGCAGTAGCTCAGTGGTTAGAGCACTCGTCCATCAAGTCAGAGGTCAGAAGTTTGATTCCCGCTCGTATCATGTTCTGTCTTTGTGTCTTCGGGCTTCACACAGACCGCCTTGTGTGGAAGTGCGTGAATGTCTGGTGGCTATAGCACAGACTGGCAGCCTCGTTTCCATCAATCTGCCCCAGGGCAGCTGTGACTACAAAAGTGGCTTATTATTATGGAATGTGAAGTAAAATAATGATGACAACAATAGCATTTTGAGAGGCCTCGACAAGTGTAAGGCACTATGATCTATGATCTTATTTACAGTGGGATCACCTTCTGTCTGGGTCTTTTCCTTATTGGTTTGGTTCTTTTTCAGGAGGTTCTGATCCTTTTGGACCCGACTTGACCTCCAAACCCACAATCTATCAAACAGGTACAGCAGTACTAATGTTATTGTCTATTACTAATACTTAAAGCTAGGGTTAGGTCGTAAACATAAAATATAAAGTTTGATCTGTGCCCTGCTCGGTGTCAGTGTGGTTAGCACTCTCACATCATACAAATTCTAACCCTAACCCAGAGTAGAAGCTTTCAGTGTAACGTGTTCCCCAACACCCAAAATGAACTCCTCCAATAACTCTAACTTCAGAGCTGGACTGGTTGCCTCAGCTCAAGGATGGGTCAAATGAAGCCATGTTTGGACTGACCCTGGCCCCTCAGACCAGACCTTTTGGAGGGTCTCAGGCTGCTTCTGTTTATGGCCAGGCTCACAGGGACCAGTACATGAGCAGCTGACGTCACCTTCAACCTCAGCATACAAATCTTAAGAAATAAAATCAGTGGGTTTGAAGAGAATTAGATACATTATGTACCGTAATACCGTATTTTCTGTATGGACGCCAGTGCTGTGCATCAACAGGAAACAGCTGAGAATCGAGGGAAAAAATGATAGTAATCTTAACTGGAAATGCAACGATTTATTACAAGCTTAAGACAGCTTTTGGTGAGGAATATAATAATTTATATTTGCTTTTTGCAGTTTAGTTTTTCATCTGAGGGTACGTTGTCTCGTGTCCAATCATCTCGCGCTAAAGATGCACCCTTTGCGAGCTAGTTCCTCTCGTGACCCCCATCGGATCCCTCAAATGGTGCGTACGGATCACTTTGCACAGTGGAAACACCATAGAACTACACGGCTCCGCGCCGTACCACTCCTACAGAAACTAGCCACAGGACGAAGACATTCCCCTGTGGAAGATAAATAGTTATCTACAATTAGTTGATGTAAATGGGCTCTAAATGGGCCTTTAACAAAGTCAGAAGAGCCAAGAAACAGGACAAAAGGAACATAGAAGCAAGCAGGAGGTAGTGTTTATCCCTTATGTCTCGGGCCTGTCTGAGAAACTACAAAGGATTTTTAGACAACACGACATCCCTGTTTACTTCAAACTGTACACAGTAAGATGGAAACTGGTCCCTCCGACGGACACAAAAACAGAGCAATGTAGTTTATTTGACAGAGTGCAGTGAGGACAGATGCACAGAACGTTACACAGTGAGACCAAACACGGCACAAAAGGCTGTACCAGCACAGAAGATCAGGTGGACCACAGAGTGCAGTCCATCTGCTCCTAAAAGCAACAAAGCACTCGTTTGAAGACAGAGAGGTGAAGAGTTTGAGCGGAAGAAGAACTGGTTTGAAAGAGGAGTAAAGGAGGCCATTTTTGTAAAAAGAGAGAATCCTTCTCTAAACAGGAACGGGGGTTCGGATTCAGATTCGGTTTAGCTCAGATTTATGACAGGCTCCTGACACCCTGGTCCAAGTCAATAGGCCAGTCACATGTTAATCATATGCTAATCACATGCTAATCACATGCTAATCACACGTTAATCAGGTCCTCAGCAGTGATGAGGGAGCAACAGCTATCAATAGGACAATAGAACAAAGGCTATCATGACAGATTAACCTCAGGTGACACTAGGCAGGGCAACTATTAACCAGTCAAAGACAGGCCATTATCAGTGACTCCTCCCTGTGGGCAGGGCTTTCATAACTCAGAGTAGCATAAGCCAGACTTCTCAGACCAGCTGACTGACTGACAGTGTCTTCTGGATAGAAGTTGAAACGTCTCGATCGTCAAACAGCGTTCGGATGAAAACCCTGTGACCTTTTCTAGGATGTTAAGTACATGTCATAAACAGATAAGAACCAACAAGTCCTCCAAATCCAAACAACTTATTTGGTCATTTGTTTAGATCCCAAAAAATGACAGAAACAGATGTATGGATGGGATGCGTGGTCAGATCAAAATGACATTCATTATAAGCCAATGGCGACGTGACTTACCAGATTCACTCTGTGTTCAATGTTTAGATCCAGAGTAAAACCTCTTTTCTGATTATGACATCCACTCATTCTGGTCACCAACAGCAAAATCCACAATCAAAGCGCTAACGCTAAAGTTGTGTGGTTTGTTTATATCTGTAACAAGAAGTGATCAGATTTGTAAATGCATCTTTTTAAATGATTATTATCTGTTATTTACTTTGATCAATGAATTTCAGATTTAGGTTTATGTAATACTAAATAGAAAACATAATTATTTATATAAAAAAATGAATTCCAATAATAATCTGCACGCGTCCACGCACACTTCCTCCAGCTCCTCTGGGTGGAGCCCGAGGCGTTCCCAGGCCACAGAGACATGGAGTCCCTCCAGCGTGTCCTGGGTCTACCCCGGGGCCTCCTCCCGGTGGGACATGCCCAGAACACCTCCTGAGGGAGGCGTCCAGGAGGCATCTGGAGCAGGTGCCCAAGCCTCAGCTGCTCCTCCTGTGTGACTGAGCTGCTTTGAGCCCCAGGACTGGGCGGTGGAGGCCGGGTGCCTTGACGACCCAGTCCACGGACACAGCGTCTAGCTGTTGGGACATGGACTTTAACAACTCAAAATATGAAAATCACCAATATCACAAAAATAAAGCACAGATCTGATTTCATCTGAAGGTTTATAGATGTTTTTAAAGGTCTTTCCCCTTTTTTTGTATAAACATTTGCAATTCCTTTCATAGAAATGCAAGAAGCGCAACGAGGGAAAAGGAGTATTATCATGTTCATGTGTCAATCAGTCAATTCATTTTTTCCTTGAGGGTCATAATCGAAAGGCAGATCACATTTATGCAAAATATAACAAAATAGCCACACGCAATAAAAAAGATAGAATGGAGAGTAATAATTCTTGTCAAAAACTTTCAGGGTGGTCAGATTAAAACAGGAGGAGGGCCGAATCCGGCCCCTGGGGGCCTCAAACAGCCAGGTCTGATTTAAGCCGTTGGACTGGTCAGGAGTTAGGTCCCGCCTCGGGAGAAGGAACAGACTTTGAGACAAAGATGTCCTGGACATCGCAGACGTCCCAGACTCTGGGACGAGGATGAGCCACGTGTTCTGAAGTGTCCAGGTGTAAGTCGACAACCTCTGAAACCCTTTCTACGATGTCCAGGTGTAAGTCACATTCTGCCCCAGATGAAGGGCTCTTAGTACAACGTCCGATTGTACAAACACAGACCGTACGACGGACACAAGGCTGCAGGAAATACATGGCAACTTTATTTAATGAGCACAATTCATACACAGGCAATTCTAAGTGTAATTGTTCACTTATTGTCTTGTACTTCTCAGGAAGCTGTTGTAAAGGAGAGCCAGACGCTCAACAATGAATAATAATAATAATAATAATAATAATAATAATAATAATAATAATATTCATTCTAATGCGGTTCCAGTTGCGCCTCCAGCTGAGAGCCTGGCGCCAGATCCTGGTCCTGCCCTGGAGTCAGGTAAATCCTGTTTTGAGATTTGAACCCTGGCAGCAGTAACTCAGAAAGAGTTCAAAGGTCGACTGTTCTAATCCCATGATCAACATGATGTTTGTTCAAGTGGTCCATGTAGTGAATGAAAGTAGTTCTCACATTAGGGCTCCGCCCCTATGACAGAAGTCCATTAGGGCTCCGCCCCTATGACACAAGTCCATTAGGGCTCCGCCCCTATGACACAAGTCCATTAGGGCTCCGCCCCTATGACACAAGTCCATTAGGGCTCCGCCCCTATGACACAAGTCCATTAGGGCTCCGCCCCTATGACACAAGTCCATTAGGGCTCCGCCCCTATGACACAAGTCCATTAGGGCTCCGCCTCTATGACACAAGTCCATTAGGGCTCCGCCTCTATGACACAAGTCCATTAGGGCTCCGCCCCTATGACACAAGTCCATTAGGACTCCGCCCCTATGACACAAGTCCATTAGGGCTCCGCCCCTATGACACAAGTCCATTAGGACTCCGCCCCTATGACAGAAGTACATTAGGGCTCCGCCCCTATGACACAAGTCCATTAGGACTCCGCCCCTATGACACAAGTCCATTAGGGCTCGGCCCCTATGACACAAGTCCATTAGGACTCCGCCCCTATGACACAAGTCCATTAGGGCTCCACCCCTATGACACAAGTCCATTAGGGCTCCGCCCCTATGACACAAGTCCATTAGGGCTCCGCCCCTATGACACAAGTCCATTAGGACTCCGCCTCTATGACAGAAGTACGGATCAGGTAAAGTTTATTCTCCACTGATGGCAGAACCTCAGACGCCTCCTCTCCCCCCTCCTCCTCTCCTCCTCTCTCCTGTCCCCTCTCCCTCTCTCCCCCTCTCCTCCTCTCCCCCTCTCCTCTTCTCCCCCCTCCTCCTCTCCTCTCTTCCTTGCCTCCTCTCCCTCTCTCCCCCTCTCCCCCTCTCCTCCTCTCCCCCTCTCCCCCTCTCCCTCTCTCCTCCTCTCCTCTCTTCCTTGCCTCCTCTCCCTCTCTCCCCCTCTCCCTCTCTCCTCCTCTCTCCTGTCCCCTCTCTCTCTCCCCCTCTCTCCCTCTCTCCTCCTCTCTCCTGTCCCCTCTCTCTCTCCCCCTCTCCTCCTCTCCCCCTCTCTCCCTCTCTCCTCCTCTCTCCTGTCCCCTCTCTCTCTCCCCCTCTCCTCCTCTCTTCCTCTCTCCTGTCCTCTCTCCCCCTCTCTCCTCCTCCTCTCCCTGTCTCTCCCCTCCTCCTCTCTCTCCTCTCTCCTCCTCTCCCCTCTCCTCCTCTCCCTCTCTCCCCCACTCCTCTCTCCTCCTCTCCTCCTCTCCTCTCTTCCTCTCCTGTCCCCTCTCTCTCCCTCTCCTCCTCTCTCCTGTCCCCTCTCTCTCCCTCTCTCCCTCTCTCCTCCTCTCTCCTGCCTCTCTCCTCTCCTCTCTCTCCTGTCCCCTCTCCTCCTCTCTCCTCCCTCTCCCTCTCTCTCTCCCCTCTCTCTCTCCTCTCCTCTCTCTATCTCCTGTCTCTCTCCTCTCTCCTCTCTCCCCTCTCTCCTCCCTCTCTCCCCCTCCCTCTCTCTCCTCCTCTCCTCCTCTCCCTCTCTCCTCTCTCCCCTCTCTCTCCTGTCCCCTCTCTCTCCCTCTCTCCCACTCTCCTCCTCTCTCCTCCTCCTCTCCTCCTCTCCCCTCTCCCTCTCTCTCCCCCTCTCCCTCCCTCTCTCCCTCTCTCCCTCTCTCCCTCTCTCCTCCTCTCTCCTCTCCCTCTCTTCTCCTCTCTCCTGTCCCCTCTCTCTCCCTCTCCTCTCTCCCCTCTCTCTCCTCTCCCTCTCTCTCCTCCTCTCCCCTCTCCTCTCCTCTCCTCCTCTCCTCCCTCTCTCTCTCCCTCTCTCCCTCCTCTCCCTCTCTCCTCCCTCTCCCCTCTCTCCTCCTCTCCTCTCCCCTCTCCTCTCTCCTCCTCTCCCCTCTCTCCTCTCCCTCTCTCCCCTCTCCTCCCTCTCTCTCTCCTCTCTTCTCCTCTCTCTCCCTCTCTCCTCTCTCCCCCTCTCCTCCTCTCCCCTCTCTCCTCTCCTCCTCTCCCCCTCTCCTCCTCTCTCCTCCTCTCCTCCTGTCCCCTCTCTCTCTCCCCCTCTCCTCCTCTCCCTCTCTCCCCCTCTCCTCCTCTCCCCCTCTATTTGATTTGTTTTGTTGTCTGTTGTTTGATTTTCCATTTTTTATTTCATGGCGACTTTTAAAGGCTGTGAATGTGAGTTTATTTGACTTGATTCCATAAACATGACAAATACAATCATTTTATTCTTATCTACTCATTTACAATCGTGGAAATGTTTGTTAATATATTGGATATGTGTGCCATTTTGTAAACTGTCACTTTACAATGAAACATTTAACAGGAACAAATAAATGAGTAAAGAATGACCCACAAATTGGAGCAAAACTGTGCCGTCTGCTGTGTTTTGTGGTTGTTGCGTGGATCCACGCCCTGCACACAGGACCTGAAAAACCTCCTGAAGGGCGCGGCTTGGTCCTGGGCGGTGGATTTTTCTGTTGGCTGTTGGTAAATATGTTTTTAAATGTGTTTTTTAGGAACTGACCAAGCCCCTCTGCCTCCTCTCGGCCAATCAGCTGTGAGCTCTGTGGTAGACCCCGCCCCTCCAGGTTTAGTCTGATATTCTTTATTAAAACTTGATTTAAACTGAATCTAAAACCCAAACAATTTCGAACCCTGATTGTTGCAGATGCAGCCGTGTCAGCCGACTCTCCGGACTCTCCGGACTCTCCGGACTCTCCGGACTACAACGGTCAGTCCCGGGTTAGTCCTGGTTCAACCCCGGTCTTGTCCTCTTTTACAGTGTTCTTTTCAGTCCTTGTTTAGTTGTAATGTTTCTTTCTCTTCCAGGAAATGGTCGACTAACAGTGATCTCCCAGAGTGGTGAAAACACATTTGAACATCAGTGCTTTGTGTTTCCTCAAAGTGAGAATCGTTAGTATTTGTTTTGGTTCTGTCTGTTTCAGTGACACAGCGAGTTCCTGAAGTCCGGACCATGGATCTCCCTGTGTCACATGATCTCAACGGTAACGTCCAATTAGCTTCTCTCCGATATGTCCTGATTGGTTCATGGCTGTCGTTTCTCGGTCTGATTCAGGAAACATGGATGCCGTCACCAGTTTTCCATTTGAGCTCACAGGTAAAGTAACACTTTTTCTCTCTTTAAACCTGTTGGTCTTGTCTTACACTTTGCTTTCTTCGTACATCCTGTTACGAGCTCGTCTTCTCTGCTCCTTCTCTGAGCCTCACAAAAACGCCGCCTTATCATTTCATTCCACCGACTCGTTGTCAACGTTTCTGTCTCAAATCACCTTCACTACAACGGCCTGATGTGCCAGACATGATAGTGCCCTCTGGTGTCAGTAATGTGTGCTAACAGGTGTGCGTTTGGTGGAACACGTGAGATGATTTAAGGTTGTAAAACATGGGATGTCAAATAAATCTACTCAACAATGTGTGTCAATAAAAAACAAACAATGAAGAATATGTGCCCTTTCACTGTTTTGGCCCAAAATGGTCTTTAATGTTTAACAAAGCCAGCATGGTTTATATTTTTATGGGTTGGAGACATTTTTATTAAATGCTTCACAATGAACTAGAACAAGACTGTATTGTAGGATTTTAAGAGTTATTATGAATGTAATATTTTCCTTCTAACATGAGTGAGTACTTGGACCCCAATAGTCTTTGGTTTAATAAATACCTAAACAAACAGAGCTTATCCTAATTCTAACCCCTGACCTCATTTCAGAACTTGTAAAACACGTGTCTAAACTGTGGACTGAAGTCTGCTTCTCTGTTTCAGCCTCAGGACTTGGTGTTGGACCTGACGCCACAGGTAAAACTCACCTGAACTGAACTTTATCTGACATTTATGCTGATTTTAAGTACAGAACAACTTAATACCTAGAACTAACTTGACCCTCTTTGTGATTCAGAGCCAGCTCATGTGCTTCTTCATACAGAATCTGTGGATCATGTCACTCATCTGCTGTCAACAGGTAAACATGGACACATTTGGTACAGAGAGGTATTATAAATGCCTCTTCTTTTATTTTTAAACGCCCTGAGCAAAGGGCGCCGGGCCCCATACTCCCGGAGCACCCCCCACAGGGCGCCCCGGGGCACACGGTCAAATGCCTTCTCCAGATCCACAAAGCACATGTGGACTGGTTGGGCAAACTCCCATGAACCCTCGGGCACCCGATGGAGAGTCTAGAGCTGGTCCAGTGTTCCACGACCGAAACCACAGGCTCCTCCTGAATCCGAGGTTCGACTATCGGTCGGATTCTCCTCTCTAGTCCCTGGAATAGACCTCACCGGGGAGGCTGAGGAGTGTGATCCCCTGTGGTTGGAACACACCCTCCGGTCCCCCTTCTTAAACAGAGGGACCACCACCCCGGTCTGCCAGTCCAGAGGTACCGTCCCAGACCAACACGCCAAGACAGTCTCACAACATCCAGAGACTGAAGATACTCAGGAGGATCTCATCCACCCCCGAAGCCACCAAGGAGCAACAACCTCAGTGACTTTGGCTTGGGTGATGGATGAGTCCACCTCCGAGTCCTCAGCCTCTGCTTCCTCCTCGGAAGACGTGACAGTGGGATTGAGGAGATCCTCAAAGTATTCCTTTCACCGTCCGACAACATTCCCAGTCCAAGTCAACAGCTCTCCACCCGCTCTGTAAACAGTGTTAGTGAAGCACTGCTTCCCCCTCCTGAGGCGTCGGATGGTTTGCCAGAATTTCTTTGAGGCGACCGATAGTCCTCCTCCATGGCCTCCCCGAACTCCTCCCAATCCCGAGTTTTTGCCTCCGCGACAGCAAAGGGCTGTCCAGTCCCTGTACGACCGGAGCAGGAGCTGAGCTGCTGCAGTAAGTCAGACCTGTTCAGTGCATGTTGGACTCCGCCAGGGCTGCCCTGTCACCGGTTCTGTTCATTCTTTTTATGGACAGAATTTCTAGGTGCAGTCAGGGCGTGGAGGGTTTGGGAACCACAGGATCATCTCTGCTGTTTGCAGATGATGTCGTCCTGATGCTTCTTCAAACCAGGACCTACAGCTCTGGGACGGTTTGAGCCGAGTGTGAAGCGGCTGGGATGAGGATCAGCTCCAAATCCGAGGCCATGGTTCATGACCGGAAAAAGGTGTCTCTCCCTCTCCGGGTGGAGAGTCCTGCCTCAAGTGGAGGAGTTAAAGTATCTCAGGGTCTTGTTCACGAGTGAGGGAAGGATGGAGCGTGAGATTGACAGATCGGTGCAGCATCTCAAATGAAATCAATTTATTTTTAAAAATGCCCAAAAACACAACAGTTGCCTCGATGGGCCACATCGACTGCCACACTGCAGTGATGGGGCCTGTATCGGACCGTTGTGGTGAAGAGAGAGCTGAGTCGAAAGACAAAGCTCTGGATTTACCTCAATCTACGTTCCTCCCTCACCTGGTCATGAGCTCTGGGTAATGACCCAAAGAACGAGATCACAGATACAAGCGTCGACATGAGCTTCCTCCTCCGGGGGGCGCTCCCTCAGAGACAGAGGAGATCAGTCACACGGGAGGAGCTCGGAGTAGAGCCGCTGCTCCTCCACGTCGAGAGGAGCAGCTGAGGCTTGGGCACCTGCTCCAGAGCCTCCTGGACGCCTCCCTCAGGAGGTGTTCCGGGCATGTCCCACCGGGAGGCGGCCCCGGGGCAGACCCAGGACACGCTGGAGGGACTATGTCTCTGTGTCCTGGGAACGCCTCGGGCTCCCCCCCAAGGAGCTGGAGGAAGTGTGCGTAGAATTATAAATTATAACCTGACAGCCCAGGTCCCACAACAACCCTGAGACTCAAACATCGAGAGACTTGTGAAGGTCAGTGAAGAAGAAGGTCCATAAAACAGACAGACTGCATCGATATTTGTGCAGTGTCTCTGTTCATGTGGTGCAGAGGGTCATGTTTCTGTTTGTCATTTACAGCAGCGCACACTGTACACACACACACACACACACACACACACACACACACACACACACACACACACACACACACACACACACACACACACACACTGTACACACACACACACACACACACACACACACACACACACACACACACACACACACACACACACACACACACTGTACACACACACACACACACACACACACACACACACACACACACACACACACACACACACACACACACTTCTTTTTCATCTCTGATTCTTTGGTTTCAGGCATGTTCTCTCAGACAGAGTTGGTTACCACAGTAACAGAGACAGCTACAGACTCAGGTGAGTTCACAGATCACAGACAGAACAATCAGCGTCGTACTTGTTAAATGGTTAGCACTCTTGTCTTGTACTTGTTAAATGGTTAGCACTCTTGTCTTGTACTTGTTAAATGGTTAGCACTCTTGTCTTGTACTTGTTAAATGGTTAGCACTCTTGTCTTGTGCTTGTACTTGTTAAATGGTTAGCACTCTTGTCTTGTACTTGTACTTGTTAGAAATGGTTAGCACTCTTGTCTTGTACTTGTTAGAAATGGTTAGCACTCTTGTCTTGTGCTTGTACTTGTTAGAAATGGTTAGCACTCTTGTCTTGTACTTGTTAGAAATGGTTAGCACTCTTGTCTTGTACTTGTTAAATGGTTAGCACTCTTGTCTTGTACTTGTACTTGTAAGAAGTGGTTAGCACTCTTGTCTTGTACTTGTTAGAAATGGTTAGCACTCTTGTCTTGTGCTTGTTAGAAATGGTTAGCACTCTTGTCTTGTACTTGTTAAATGGTTAGCACTCTTGTCTTGTGCTTGTACTTGTTAAATGGTTAGCACTCTTGTCTTGTACTTGTTAAATGGTTAGCACTCTTGTCTTGTCTTGTACTTGTTAGAAATGGTTAGCACTCTTGTCTTGTACTTGTTAGAAATGGTTAGCACTCTTGTCTTGTGCTTGTTAGAAATGGTTAGCACTCTTGTCTTGTCTTGTACTTGTTAAATGGTTAGCACTCTTGTCTTGTACTTGTTAAATGGTTAGCACTCTTGTCTTGTGCTTGTACTTGTTAGAAATGGTTAGCACTCTTGTCTTGTACTTGTACTTGTTAGAAATGGTTAGCACTCTTGTCTTGTACTTGTTAGAAATGGTTAGCACTCTTGTCTTGTGCTTGTTAGAAATGGTTAGCACTCTTGTCTTGTACTTGTACTTGTTAGAAATGGTTAGCACTCTTGTCTTGTACTTGTACTTGTTAGAAATGGTTAGCACTCTTGTCTTGTACTTGTTAGAAATGGTTAGCACTCTTGTCTTGTGCTTGTACTTGTAAGAAGTGGTTAGCACTCTTGTCTTGTACTTGTACTTGTTAAATGGTTAGCACTCTTGTCTTGTACTTGTACTTGTAAGAAGTGGTTAGCACTCTTGTCTTGTACTTGTACTTGTTAAATGGTTAGCACTCTTGTCTTGTACTTGTTAAATGGTTAGCACTCTTGTCTTGTGCTTGTTAGAAATGGTTAGCACTCTTGTCTTGTCTTGTACTTGTTAAATGGTTAGCACTCTTGTCTTGTACTTGTTAAATGGTTAGCACTCTTGTCTTGTGCTTGTTAGAAATGGTTAGCACTCTTGTCTTGTGCTTGTTAGAAATGGTTAGCACTCTTGTCTTGTACTTGTTAAATGGTTAGCACTCTTGTCTTGTGCTTGTTAGAAATGGTTAGCACTCTTGTCTTGTACTTGTTAGAAATGGTTAGCACTCTTGTCTTGTGCTTGTACTTGTTAGAAATGGTTAGCACTCTTGTCTTGTACTTGTTAGAAATGGTTAGCACTCTTGTCTTGTGCTTGTACTTGTTAGAAATGGTTAGCACTCTTGTCTTGTACTTGTACTTGTTAGAAATGGTTAGCACTCTTGTCTTGTACTTGTTAAATGGTTAGCACTCTTGTCTTGTGCTTGTACTTGTTAGAAATGGTTAGCACTCTTGTCTTGTTCTTGTTAGAAATGGTTAGCACTCTTGTCTTGTACTTGTACTTGTTAGAAATGGTTAGCACTCTTGTCTTGTCTTGTACTTGTTAGAAATGGTTAGCACTCTTGTCTTGTTATTGTACTTGTTAGAAATGGTTAGCACTCTTGTCTTGTACTTGTTAGAAATGGTTAGCACTCTTGTCTTGTGCTTGTTAGAAATGGTTAGCACTCTTGTCTTGTCTTGTACTTGTTAGAAATGGTTAGCACTCTTGTCTTGTACTTGTTAGAAATGGTTAGCACTCTTGTCTTGTCTTGTACTTGTTAGAAATGGTTAGCACTCTTGTCTTGTGCTTGTACTTGTTAGAAATGGTTAGCACTCTTGTCTTGTGCTTGTACTTGTTAGAAATGGTTAGCACTCTTGTCTTGTGCTTGTACTTGTTAGAAATGGTTAGCACTCTTGTCTTGTGCTTGTACTTGTTAGAAATGGTTAGCACTCTTGTCTTGTACTTGTTAGAAATGGTTAGCACTCTTGTCTTGTGCTTGTACTTGTTAGAAATGGTTAGCACTCTTGTCTTGTGCTTGTACTTGTTAGAAATGGTTAGCACTCTTGTCTTGTGCTTGTTAGAAATGGTTAGCACTCTTGTCTTGTACTTGTTAGAAATGGTTAGCACTCTTGTCTTGTGCTTGTACTTGTTAGAAATGGTTAGCACTCTTGTCTTGTGCTTGTACTTGTTAGAAATGGTTAGCACTCTTGTCTTGTAGCGAGAGCGTTTCAGGATGGATTCTAGGGTTATCGTAACTCGTCTTTGGTTATAAGGAGGGTTAGAGGGTCAAAGGAGCAGAGGGTTAGAGGAGCAGGTGTGTGTGTGTGTGTATGTGTGTATGTCTGTGTGTATGCGTTTGTGTGTCTCTGTGTGTGTGTGTGTCTGTGTGTGTAGGTGTGTGTGTGTATGTGTGTGTATTATATATGTGTGTGTAGGTCTGTGTGTTTGTGTATGTCTGTGTGTTTGTGTATGTGTGTGTATTATATATGTGTGTGTAGGTCTGTGTGTTTGTGTATGTCTGTGTGTTTGTGTATGTGTGTATGCGTTTGTGTGTATGTGTGTGTTTGTGTATGTGTGTGTCTGTGTGTGTAAGTGTGTTTGTGTGTGTGTGTATGTCTGTGTGTTTGTGTATGCGTTTGTGTGTCAGTGTGTGTATTTGTGTATTTGTGTGTTGTGTGTGTGTGTCTGTGTGTGTGTGTGTATGTGTGTATGCGTTTGTGTGTCTGTGTGTGTATTTGTGTGTTTAGTGTTCACTCTGCTGATTTTCTTGAAGCTAATTTTCTATTTTGAGGAGAAAAGTCCTGACTGTGACTTCTGTTCTTACTCCGGACGTTTGCGTGAGGCGCTGCCGTCTTTTTGTCCGTTGTTAGTTTATTCGGGGCAGAGCTCAACAGAAAACAAGTTCTACTCAGACACAAAGATGCTTCCCGGAAATCGGTGCAGTGTGACGTGTTCATTAAACATTTGAAAAAAATCTATCAACTGCATGTACTATTTTAGTGGCAAGACTTTTCCCTCGTTCACCTGTTACGAATGTAGTTCACACAAAAGCAGAAGTGACAAAAGAGACAAAAGGGAGTGAAAAAAGAGACAAAAGGAAGTGCAAAAAGAGACAAAAGGAAGCGAAAAAAGAGACAAAAGGAAGTGACAAAAGAGACAAAAGGAAGCGAAAAAAGAGACAAAAGGAAGTGACAAAAGAGACAAAAGGAAGCGAAAAAAGAGACAAAAGGAAGTGCAAAAAGAGACAAAAGGAAGTGACAAAAGAGACAAAAGGAAGTGACAAAAGAGACAAAAGGAAGTGACAAAAGAGACAAAAGGAAGTGACAAAAGGTAAAAAGGTGCTGAGGCTTTTGTCTCTTTCAGGAGCCGCAGCAGTAACTGATGTTCCTTTCACAACCTCCCAGCCTGGTGAGTCCCTAAAGCTCTGCATAGATCCAACCCGGGTCTGAACCGGGTCTGAACCAGGACTAACCCGGGTCTGAACCGGGTCTGAACCTGGGTCTGAACCAGGACTGAACCAGGACTAACCCGGGTCTGAACCAGGTCTGAACCAGGACTGAACCAGGACTAACCCGGGTCTGAACAAGGACTAACCCGGGTCTGAACCAGGTCTGAACCAGGACTGAACCAGGACTAACCCGGGTCTGAACAAGGACTAACCCGGGTCTGAACTAGGACTAACCCCGGTCTGAACCAGGACTGAACCAGGTCTGAACCAGGACTAACCCGGGTCTGAAGCAGGACTAACCCGGGTCTGAACCGGGTCTGAACCAGGTCTGAACCAGGACTAACCTGGGTCTGAACCAGGACTAACTCGGGTCTAAACCAGGACTAACCTGGGTCTGAACCAGGACTGAACCAGGACTAACCCGGGTCTGAACCAGGACTAACCCGGGTCTGAACCAGGACTAACCCCGGTCTGAACCAGGACTAAACTGGGTCTGAACCAGGACTGAACCAGGTCTGAACCAGGACTGAACCCGGGTCTGAACCAGGACTAACCCGGGTCTGAACCAGGACTAACCCGGGTCTGAACCAGGACTAACCCGGGTCTGAACCAGGACTGAACCAGGTCTGAACCAGGACTAACCCGGGTCTGAAGCAGGACTAAAGCTGGTACTAAAGCTCTGCAGACTGACACTACTCAAAGTAGTCGTTATTACATTTTAATTCAATCATTTTGGTAGAATTTTGGATCAGCCTTCTATAAATAAGATGAGAAATAAAAGTTTTAAAATGTTTTTGTCCCAAAGGCTTTATTTTTGTGGACAGTTTGGTGAAAGGCCAGGGTAAGGTCAAGAGGGTTAGGCTAAAGGAGAAGAAACACATTTCTAAATGTAAACCACAATTCAACAACTTATTTTCTGAGCTACAAATAATCCGAGCAATCACTGCATTTACAGTTGACGTGTTTGACAGAGCACAAAGGACAAAAGACAGTGTAAACCCTAACCCTAAGACAGCGTAAAAACAGCGTAAAGACAGTGTAAAGACAGTGTAAACCCTAACCCTAAGACAGCGTAAAAACAGCGTAAAGACAGTGTAAAGACAGTGTAAAGACAGTGTAAAGACAGTGTAAAGACAGTGTAAAGACAGTGTAAACCCTAACCCTAAGACAGCGTAAAAACAGCGTAAAGACAGTGTAAACCCTAACCCTAAGACAGTATAAAGACAGTGTAAAGACAGTGTAAACCCTAACCCTAAGACAGTGTAAAGACAGTGTAAAGACAGTGTAAACCCTAACCCTAAGACAGTGTAAAGACAGTGTAAAGACAGCGTAAAGACAGTGTAAACCCTAACCCTAAGACAGCGTAAAGACAGTGTAAAGACAGTGTAAAGACAGTGTAAACCCTAACCCTAAGACAGTGTAAAGACAGTGTAAAGACAGTGTAAAGACAGTGTAAACACATTCACTAAGAAATTGTAAAGACAGTGTAAAGACAGCGTAAAGACAAGTGTAAAGACTAAGACAGTAAGACAGTGTAAAGACAGTGTAAACCCTAACCCTAAGACAGTGTAAAGACAGTGTAAAGACAGTGTAAAGACAGTGTAAACCCTAACCCTAAGACAGCGTAAAAACAGCGTAAAGACAGCGTAAAGACAGTGTAAAGACAGTGTAAAGACAGGTGTGCAGTGTAAAGACAGTGTGGACAGTGTAAGCCTAACCTAAGACAGTGTAAACAGCGTAAGACAGCGTAAAGACAGCGTAAAGACAGTGTAAAGACAGTGTAAAGACAGTGTAAAGACAGTGTAAAGACAGTGTAAACCCTAACCCTAAGACAGTGTAAAGACAGTGTAAAGACAGTGTAAAGACAGTGTAAAGACAGTATAAAGACAGTGTAAAGACAGTATAAAGACAGTGTAAATACAGTGTAAAGACAGTGTAAAGACAGTGTAAAAACAGTGTAAAGACAGTGTAAAGACAGTGTAAAGACAGTGTAAAGACAGTGTAAAGACAGTATAAAGACAGTGTAAAGACAGTATAAAGACAGTGTAAACCCTAACCCTAAGACAGTGTAAAGACAGTATAAAGACAGCGTAAAGACAGTATAAAGACAGTGTAAAGACAGTATAAAGACAGTGTAAAGACAGTATAAAGACAGTATAAAGACAGTATAAAGACAGTGTAAAGACAGTGTAAAGACAGTATAAAGACAGTGTAAAGACAGTGTAAAGACAGTGTAAAGACAGTGTAAAGACAGTGTAAAGACAGTATAAAGACAGTGTAAAGACAGTGTAAAGACAGTGTAAAGACAGTGTAAACCCTAACCCTAAGACAGTATAAAGACAGTGTAAAGACAGTATAAAGACAGTGTAAAGACAGTATAAAGACAGTGTAAAGACAGGACAGGGTAGACAGTGTAAACCTAACCTAAGACAGTATAAAGACAGTGTAAAGACAGTGTAGACAGTGTAACAGTATAAAGTGTAAAGACAGTATAAAGACAGTGTAAAGACAGTAACACTAAGACAGTATAAAGACAGTATAAGAAACAGTGTAGACAGTATAAAGAGACAGTGTAAAGCAGTATAAGAGACAGTGTAAAGACAGTGTAGACAGTATAAAGACAGTGTAAAGACAGTATAAAGACAGTGTAAAGACAGTATAAAGACAGTGTAAAGACAGTGTAAAGACAGTGTAAAGACAGTAAAAGACAGTGTAAAGACAGTGTAAAGACAGTATAAAGACAGTGTAAAGAAGACAGTGTGTAAAGACAGTATAAAGACAGTGTAAAGACAGTATAAAGACAGTGTAAAGGACAGTGTAAAGACAGTGTAAAGACAGTGTAAAGACAGTGTAAAGACAGTATAAAGACAGTGTAAAGACAGTATAAAGACAGTATAAAGAGCAGTGTAAAGACAGTATAAAGACAGTGTAAAGACAGTAAAAGACAGTATAAAGACAGTGTAGACAGTATAAAAACAGTGTAAAAAGACAGTATAAAAAGACAGTGTAAAGACAGTGTAAAGACAGTATAAAGACAGTGTAAAGACAGTGTAAAGACAGTGTAAAGAGCAGTGTAAAGACAGTGTAAAGACAGTATAAAGACAGTGTAAAGACAGTGTAAGAAAAGACAGTGTAAAAGACAGTGTAAAAGACAGTGTAAACCTAAAGACAGTATAAAGACAGTGTAAAGACAGTGTAAAGACAGTGTAAAAAGACAGCGTAAAGACAGTATAAAGACAGTGTAAAGACAGTATAAAGACAGTGTAAAGACAGTGTAAAGACAGTGTAAAGACAGTGTAACAGTAAAGACAGTATAAAGACAGTGTAAAGACAGTATAAGGAGCAGTGTAAAGACAGTATAAAGACAGTGTAAAGACAGTATAAAGAAAGACAGTATAAAGACAGTATAAAGACAGTGTAAAGACAGTGTAAAGACAGTGTAAACCCTAACCCTAAGACAGTGTAGACAGTATAAAGACAGTGTAAAGACAGTATAAAGACAGTGTAAAGACAGTGTAAAGACAGTGTAAAGACAGTGTAAAGACAGTATAAAGACAGTGTAAAGACAGTATAAAGACAGTGTAAAGAGACAGTATGTAAGACAGTGTAAAGACAGGTATAAAGACAGTATAAAGACAGTGTAAAGACAGTATAAAGACAGTATAAAGACAGTGTAAAGACAGTATAAAGACAGTGTAAAGACAGTGTAAAGACAGTGTAGACAGTATAAAGACAGTGTAAAGACAGTATAAAGACAGTGTAAAGACAGTGTAAAGACAGTGTAAAGACAGTGTAAAGACAGTATAAAGACAGTGTAAAGACAGTATAAAGACAGTGTAAAGACAGTGTAAAGACAGTGTAAAGACAGTATAAAGACAGTATAAAGACAGTATAAAGACAGTGTAGACAGTATAAAGACAGTGTAAAGACAGTGTAAACCCTAACCCTAAGACAGTATAAAGACAGTATAAAAACAGTGTAGACAGTATAAAGAAAGTGTAAAGACAGTGTAAAGACAGTGTAGACAGTATAAAGACAGTGTAGACAGTATAAGACAGTGTAAAGACAGTGTAAAGACAGTGTAAAGACAGTGTAAAGACAGTGTAAAGACAGTATAAAGACAGTGTAAAGACAGTATAAAGACAGTGTAAAGACAGTGTAAAGACAGTATAAAGACAGTGTAAAGACAGTATAAAGACAGTGTAAAGACAGTGTAAAGACAGTATAAAGACAGTATAAAGACAGTGTAAAGACAGTATAAAGACAGTATAAAGACAGTGTAAAGACAGTTTAAAGACAGTGTAAAGACAGTGTAAAGACAGTGTAAAGACAGTGTAAAGACAGTGTAAAGACAGTATAAAGACAGTGTAAAGACAGTATAAAGACAGTATAAAGACAGTGTAAAGACAGTATAAAGACAGTATAAAGACAGTATAAAGACAGTGTAGACAGTATAAAGACAGTGTAAAGACAGTGTAAAGACAGTGTAAAGACAGTGTAAAGACAGTGTAAAGACAGTGTAAAGACAGTATAAAGACAGTGTAAAGACAGTATAAAGACAGTGTAAAGACAGTATAAAGACAGTGTAAAGACAGTGTAAAGACAGTGTAAAGACAGTGTAAAGACAGTGTAAAGACAGTGTAAAGACAGTATAAAGACAGTGTAAAGACAGTATAAAGACAGTATAAAGACAGTGTAAAGACAGTATAAAGACAGTGTAAAGACAGTATAAAGACAGTGTAGACAGTATAAAGACAGTGTAAAGACAGTGTAAAGACAGTGTAAAGACAGTGTAAAGACAGTGTAAAGACAGTGTAAAGACAGTGTAAAGACAGTATAAAGACAGTGTAAAGACAGTGTAAAGACAGTATAAAGACAGTGTAAAGACAGTGTAAAGACAGTGTAAAGACAGTGTAAACCCTAACCCTAAGACAGTATAAAGACATTTTAAATACAGTGTAAAGACAGTGTAAGACAGTATAAAGACAGTGTAAAGACAGTATAAAGACAGTGTAAAGACAGTGTAAAGACAGTGTAAACCCTAACCCTAAGACAGTGTAAAGACAGTATAAAGACAGTGTAAAGACAGTATAAAGACAGTGTAAACCCTAACCCTAAGACAGTATAAAGACAGTGTAAAGACAGTATAAACCCTAACCCTAAGACAGTGTAAAGACAGTATAAAGACAGTGTAAAGACAGTGTAAAGACAGTATAAAGACAGTGTAAACCCTAACCCTAAGACAGTATAAAGACAGTATAAAAACAGTGTAGACAGTATAAAGAAAGTGTAAAGACAGTGTAAAGACAGTGTAAAGACAGTGTAGACAGTATAAAGACAGTGTAAAGACAGTATAAAGACAGTATAAAGACAGTGTAGACAGTATAAAGACAGTGTAAAGACAGTGTAAACCCTAACCCTAAGACAGTATAAAGACAGTATAAAAACAGTGTAGACAGTATAAAGAAAGTGTAAAGACAGTGTAAAGACAGTGTAGACAGTATAAAGACAGTATAAAGACAGTATAAAGACAGTGTAAAGACAGTGTAAAGACAGTGTAAAGACAGTGTAAAGACAGTGTAAAGACAGTGTAAAGACAGTATAAAGACAGTGTAAAGACAGTATAAAGACAGTGTAAAGACAGTGTAAAGACAGTGTAAAGACAGTGTAAAGACAGTATAAAGACAGTGTAAAGACAGTATAAAGACAGTGTAAAGACAGTATAAAGACAGTGTAAAGACAGTATAAAGACAGTGTAAAGACAGTGTAAAGACAGTATAAAGACAGTGTAAAGACAGTATAAAGACAGTATAAAGACAGTGTAAAGACAGTGTAAAGACAGTGTAAAGACAGTGTAAAGACAGTATAAAGACAGTGTAAAGACAGTATAAAGACAGTGTAGACAGTATAAAGACAGTGTAAAGACAGTGTAAAGACAGTGTAAAGACAGTATAAAGACAGTGTAAAGACAGTGTAAAGACAGTATAAAGACAGTGTAAAGACAGTGTAAAGACAATATAAAGACAGTGTAAAGACAGTATAAAGACAGTATAAAGACAGTGTAAAGACAGTATAAAGACAGTGTAAAGACAGTGTAAAGACAGTGTAAACCCTAACCCTAAGACAGTATAAAGACAGTATAAAAACAGTGTAGACAGTATAAAGAAAGTGTAAAGACAGTGTAAAGACAGTGTAGACAGTATAAAGACAGTGTAGACAGTATAAGACAGTGTAAAGACAGTGTAAAGACAGTGTAAAGACAGTGTAAAGACAGTGTAAAGACAGTGTAAAGACAGTATAAAGACAGTGTAAAGACAGTATAAAGACAGTGTAAAGACAGTGTAAAGACAGTGTAAAGACAGTGTAAAGACAGTATAAAGACAGTGTAAAGACAGTGTAAAGACAGTGTAAAGACAGTGTAAAGACAGTGTAAAGACAGTATAAAGACAGTGTAAAGACAGTGTAAAGACAGT
Source organism: Rhinogobius similis (assembly GCA_019453435.1). Taxonomy (NCBI): domain Eukaryota; kingdom Metazoa; phylum Chordata; class Actinopteri; order Gobiiformes; family Gobiidae; genus Rhinogobius; species Rhinogobius similis. Next base: position 16,769 of record CM033635.1, on the reverse strand, counting down.
ATAAAGACAGTGTAAAGACAGTATAAAGACAGTATAAAGACAGTGTAAAGACAGTGTAAAGACAGTGTAAAGACAGTGTAAAGACAGTATAAAGACAGTGTAAAGACAGTATAAAGACAGTGTAAAGACAGTATAAAGACAGTGTAAAGACAGTATAAAGACAGTGTAAAGACAGTGTAAAGACAGTATAAAGACAGTGTAAAGACAGTGTAAAGACAATATAAAGACAGTGTAAAGACAGTATAAAGACAGTATAAAGACAGTGTAAAGACAGTATAAAGACAGTATAAAGACAGTGTAAAGACAGTGTAAAGACAATATAAAGACAGTGTAAAGACAGTATAAAGACAGTATAAAGACAGTGTAAAGACAGTATAAAGACAGTGTAAACCCTAACCCTAAGACAGTGTAAAGACAGTGTAAAGACATGAATATATACAGCAGTCATATAACCAGGAGCAGGGACATCATAAATTAAAGTAAATAGAATTACATGCCAGAATTATACAAAATTACAACGTATAAAAAACAAAATATAATATGCATTTTTGTGTTGTTTTAGCCTGTTTCTGTTGAAACGTGATCCCGACAGCTGCTGTGTTGATAACTGCGTGTAGCATTCTCCTCAAGAGCTAATATAGCTAAGCGCTTGGTGCCGTTTACTTTGCTGGATGCAGCAATGAAGTGTCTTGACGGAATGATGAGAAAAGCTTTAATTATTCAATGTTAAACTTTTCAAAATATGAGCTGGCAAATTGAAGTTCCTCAAGAGCCTTTTTAAAGGATAATAACAATCAGAAACATGTATGCTATTTGTATGATATATACATATACATATACATATACATATATAGTATTGTATAATCACATATATTAACCCTAACCCTAATGAGTTCACACAAACACACAAGTGTTCTGTGTTAAAGTTTTGTCCTCATTTGTTTCAGGTTCTCTGTAGATCTAACTGTGATTGTCTGGTGTAGAACAAAATGTAGAATTATGTTGTAAAATAGATGTATGAATGTAGACATGTAGAAAATAGATTTATAGTGTTCGTTCTGGTGGATCTGGTTCTTGTTCTCCTCAGGTCCAGAGCCAGGTCCAGCCACAGAATCGTACAACTCTCAGGGTCCTGAAGGTGAGTGACACGAGAACTGCTCAGGATCTTTTGAAATTGGTGAACGATTGTCATCGTGTGGACGGTGGTTCTATTCCTTCTTGAGAGCACTTTAGCCAGTGTTCAGTTTGAGTGAATACAGAGGGTAGTTTGAGTTAGGGCATCTGGTGTAAAAGTATTTGTGATTGATTGATCTTGTTTTGGTGTCGTCAGGTTCAGAAAATGTGGAACTGGAGGATTCCTGCTGATTTTCACATCAAACCCAAAGTTCACTTCCTCAGATTCCGCTTCCACTGCACCAGCCAATCACAGAGCCCCCTGCAGCCCGCTGGCCAATCCCAGAGGACCACACTGTAACTATCCAATTACAGAGCCCTGTGCACACAACTGGCCAGTCACAGATGGCATCACTGGTACCAGCCAATCACAGAACTCCACCAGAATATGGACCAATCACAAGCCTCTTCAGATGGTGCTTTTGTTCAAACAGATGAAACCCTTCGAGAAAAATGAATGTTAAGATTTATTTTAAAAAAAGTACAGATAAGGATATAAATGCCACATGGCTCAGCTGTAGAGTATTTAATAAGGTCAGAGGTCAGAGGTAAATGTGTAAAATGTGATTCTGGTGATTAATAAAGTTTATTTTGAAATCAAAGTATGGACCTTTCAATTTTGGTTATAGAATTCTTTGACTGTTTTGTCCTTGGTTCAAATCAGTTTTGTGTATACAGCCCAATATTGTAGATAATGTGGAACGAGTTATTATTTAGGAGGAGTTCTTTGAAGCCGTGATCAGGTTCAGGGGCAGAGTAAGGTCCCAATGTGTTTCTATTCCATTGGCCCACTGCTAACCCTGAAGGTAGCGTCATCCAATGATGTGCTTTTAACAATCAATTACGTCCATCCATCCATCTTCCCCCTAACCCTAACCCTGTCGAGAAATTCTGAAGGCAAATGTGTGTATTGTGTCATGACTGCCTGTACTTGCACAATGTGCTTTTCGTGACTAGTCCCCCACTGCTGGCATCCACCCGATCGGAGGACACTGGCTGAATTGTCTTGGGATAAGAGGTAAATGCCTGTCTCCTTGTGGGGACAGGCGGTGCACTGATCACACCCCGCGTAGAGTACCCCGGAGTGTACGGATACCAAGGCCATGGAAAAATCTTCTCATTGTGCTTTTCTGTACAACAGTTCTGTGTAAGCCATGTGTTCCTATTAAAAGTATGAACCAGATATTGTACGTGATATTGTGCTTGTGGCATCATAGTTAACCATAGGTCCATATTTTTGACTTTGACCTTGAGTAGCTGCCTAGCCGGGCTCGCTTACGTGGCACGTGGCCCTCGCGTGTTGCTGAAATTCTCCTCTAAATTCAGCTGGGGTTTATCTTTGAAATTATCAAGTAAATTAACTGAAATAAGAACAAAAGTGAACTTAAATGAAAGAAAATTAACTTTTGGTAAAGTTGCGTGCTATTGGCGGCGACGTTTCGGACTGTCCGTCCTTCTTCAGGCCTAGCACGCAGCTAACGGTGGCTCCTTTGGCAGACCGTGTTGACTCTAGTTGGGCTTGAGTGAAAATGAGGAGAGAAGCAATTGTCAGTGCTGTCCTGTGATTGGTTGATAGGTCGTGTGTCGTGTGCGTTAACCCTAACCCAATAAAGTCTGTCACTGCAGTACTTAAGGTCCTGTTTAAATTTAATTTGGTTTTAAGTTTATTTTATTGTATGACCAGTCCTTTTGGCTTGTCCAGTCCACAGTGGCTTGTCCAGTGAGCATATTAACCCATTAATCCCCTAATTATATTTGGATGTTATTATGACAATCAGAAGTATGTCCCATATAAACAATGTCCCGTTTGGATCATGAAATGGTTTCAATAGACGCTTATGGCCTTTTATTTTGATCTTGAAATGGTTTAATAGGTGTCTATGACCTTTAGTTTCAGATATTGACCCTGATTGGATCTTTAACTGGTTTAGTAAGTACCTCTGGCCTTTTGTTTTGACCCCGATTGGATCCTAGAAAGGTTTAAGAATGGTTTAAGAAGGATAAATGTCTTTTAGTATTGATTTTTCTTGAAATATTGACCCGGATTGGATCTTGAACTGATTTAATGATGGTTTAAGAAGAGGTAAAGTCCTATAGTATTGATCCCGAGTGGATCTTGAGGGATTTTTTGAGGTGTGTTGTCCAGTCCTGTAGAATATAGTTCCGTCGATAAGGATCTTAAAGGGTATAGTTCCGTCACTAATGACCCCGCTTGGATCTTATTGGGTGTCTTGTCCCGTCCTGTAGAGTATAGTTGCGTCGATAATGACCCCGAATGGATCTTATTGGGTGTCTTGTCCCGTCCTGTAGAGTATAGTTCCGTCGATAATGACCCCGAATGGGTCCACATGTAACTCAATTGACTCAGATTGAGTCTGCAAAACTAATTTTTAACCCTGATTGGGCCTGAATTTCAATCTGTTGACCCCGATTGGGTCCAAATCTCTTCTGATTGTCTAGAACATCCTGTCAATTTCCTCAGTACTCATCCCTTATGGGTTAGTATGTGAGTTTCTTCTTGTCCGAAATGGGTTAATATGTCAATATCCACAATGGGTTAATGCCTATCTATCCTCCAGTGGGTTTCCACTAAGGTTAGGGTTAGGATAAGGGTCTGGGTTAGGGTTAATTTTCTCTGGTACAATGGTTAAGTTTAGGTCCGTCCCTTTTGATGGCTAGGTTTAGGTCAGTCCTCCTGTATCGGTTAAGTTTAGGTGTTGATCAATGTGCCTCACTGCCCTTTATAGCCTCAAAATAACATCTTTGGAGTAACATGAAAATGAAATATAATGGACTTTAATAACTGAAATGGACTCTTAGTTATGAAATGAAATGGACTTTTCAAAAACAAGCCTTGCCTTGAGATGAAATGAAATGAACTGAAATGGACTTTTCAAAAACAAGTATCTCCTTTTAAATGGGTTTTCTTTCAAAACAACTGTACTTTCACTTTCCAGATGTCTTTTCACTTTTTGTTCTCTTGTAACTCCAATGTATTGTCACTTTTAAAATGTAGTTTCACTTTTAAAATGTATTTTCACTTTTAAAATGTATTTTCACTTTATTTTCTTTGTCTGTCAAAACCATTGTATTTTTTGTTATTTCCAGTCAGATTCTTTCTTGGTTCAAACATGGATTTAAGGTCATAGCCTTGACTCTGCAATCTGTGAGTTGACCCAAGAAACCCTGAAGTTTGATCAATATCTGTTCTGCAGTTTCTTGCAGCACCTTCTGTGGTGTCCGTTCTGGTCCAAGTGTACTCAGTTCTTCTGCAACCGGTGGGCCTTCCTGTGCGGCCTCCCCTTGTGTCAATGCATTCTGAGTAATACAGTCTTGAGCCCATTCCAAAACTTGTGGGGACAACCTGGTCTTATTACGGGTGGCCCATCTTCCTGCCACGGCCAGTGCGTTCTTCCATTCATAATAGTCATTAGACTTCAATTAAAGTAAAGCATCTTTAATAACTGCTTGATAATGCTGTTCAAGCGCCAATAATGCTGCATGTCCCCATGTCTCCGCTGCATTGGTCAAATATTCCTTGACTGCTGGACAGGGTATTGTCGGTCGAAGAAACTTGGCCTGGTAGTTTACCCTATTGTTAAGCCTCTTGTGACCCCACTTGACTTCCTTTAAATCATCCCAATATTGTTTCACTGTAATCAACTTGTATATGCTCCGAATTGATTGTCTCATCTCTGGAGGAGCCGCTTGTTTTGGATAGTCCTGCATGGTTGCATCGTAAACTGATTGAATACTATCTTTTCTTTGTCTTGTCCATGTATATTTTGCCTGTGACCATGACCGTGAGCTTATGGTGGGTCTACGTGACTGCTCTGACTCTGTTAAGTAGTCACTGCCTTGCCGTAACCTTACGTTAGGTTTACTTGACTGTCCTGTTCTTGTACTGTCTTGCCGTAACCCTATGTTTACGGTCTTGAAAAATCCAGTCTGATTGACCTTGTGTTTTCCTAGACATTCCCTGGTCCGGCCTTCCATAACACTCTGCCCGTTCTGCCCCCTTCTCCCAGTCCTGGCTGGAAGCTCTCGTGAACGGGGCGGTGAGCCTTGACTGCCTGTACTTGCACATGTGCTTTCCGTGACTAGTCCCCCACTGCTGGCATCCACCCGATTGGAGGACACTGGCTGAATTGTCTTGGGATAAGAGGTAAATGCCTGTCTCCTTGTGGGGACAGGCGGTGCACCCCGCACGGTGGACACTCGCTGACTTAGTCTTTCTTTGTATATAGGTGCCTGTCCCCTGATCGGGGAAGGCGGTGCACTGATCTCACCCCACGCCAAGCACCCCGTTGCATAAGGCGACCCAGACCTGGTCTCTCTGCCCTTAAATCTCCTGGAGTCAATGCAGTCATTTCGTGAGGCATTCTCTCTACGTGAGGCGTCTGCTCTACGCGAGGTACACTCTTCAAGCATTGCTCGAGCTCTACGTGAGGTTCTGTCTCTACGTGAGGTTCTGTCATAATAGGTGGGTTGGTCCCCGTAAGTGGTTCTATCACCGTTAGGGTTAGGGTTAGGGTTAGGGTTAGGGTTAGGGTTAGGTGTTATAAGTTATCACGATGACCCTCCCCGTCCGAACTAAACGTAGGGACGGTTTGGAGTAGAGGGTCAAAGGTTTGGCACTGGCCCACGTCGTCGTAGGAGAACATTCCTCTTTCTTTCCAATGTCCTTGCCATGGGGTCTTTTGTTTAAATGAAAACCGTTGTAAGTCCACCGAGGGATTTTTCAAGGTCGATCTTGGCCAATGGACATACGGTCCTTCTTTCCGACGTGTGGCCTTCAGAGAGACCAGTTGGGAGGTGGACGGGAAAAGCCTTCCTTTAAGCATTGTTTAAGTGAGGTGAAATCTGAAGCATATGTGAATCAGTGTTGTGTATAATGTGGTAAAAGGCCTTGTTCAGCCCCTTTTGTTGGCATATTTTGTCAGCCTGTTTGGCATGTGTCTTGAATGGCTAAGGTTAGGGTGAAGGTCAGGTTTGGTGTTATGAAGCATTAAAGGAGACGTGCCGTCTTTGTGGAGGGCTTTTTTCAAAGAAGAGTTTTAAAGACTGGAAGGAGAAACCTCAAGGAATTAGTAAGTGATTTTGTCACTCAAACTGAAGCAAAAAGCAGAGAATTGGGTGGAAGTTAGGACTTTAGTAGACCCTGTGTCCGGTTAGGTTTAGGCATAGGTCTTGAATGGCTAAGGTTAGGGTAAAGGTCAGGTTTAGGGTTATGAAGCATCATTTTAAGGACGCATGGCGGTATTAAAGGAGACGTGCCGTCTTTGTGGAGGGCTTTTTTCAAAGAAGAGTTTCAAACACTGGAAGGAGAAACGTCCAACTGAAGCGAAAGGCAGAAAATTGGGTGGAAGTTAAGACTTAAATAGACCCTGTGTCCGGTTAGGTTTAGGCATTGGTCTTGAATGGCTAAGGTTAGGTTTAAGGTCAGGCTTGGGGTTATGAAACATGAACGTTGTTCAGCCTGTTTTATTGCCCTATTTTTTGGAGATTTTAAAGTTAAGGTCAGTGAGAATTTGGAACACATCTTCAGCAGTAGACCTTGGTGTCATCGAGTGTTTCGGCCATTTAACTCTGGACACTCTCTTCCAAGGCTGGCCCCACGTAGAGTGATCAGTTCTCGTGGTGTGTCCCTCGTCCAATCAGGGTTTTGGGCTGGGTTTTAGAGTCAGATGCTCCAGGTCTAAGATCAGCCGCGCCAGGCAGCCACCGTCCAAGAACCAACAGACGCCATGCCAGAGATCCCCCCCAGAGGCGAGCGGAGTCACCTCCAGAGAAAGAGCGGCCCCGGAGAACAGCGATCCAGCACTGACCCTAGCCGCTCAAGGACCCCAGCCTAGGCATCAGAGGGACCGCAGGCGGCAGAGCCAGGGACAGCCAATCCCAGAACCCAGACGCACCCGAGTCTGTCTGACTTTTAATTTGAGGTGTTATTTGACTTGTTTAAAGTTGAGTTGATATTTTTAACCGTGTCCTTTTACAATTTTAACAGATGGCTGTACTCACCGCCTGGTCAGCTGTTTGTTTGGACTGGGGCGTGGTCACCTGGCGCGCGAGTCCTCCGATGACACTGCTCCAGTGTCTCATACACCGCATGACTCCTGGAGTGCACCCAACAGGGATGGTGTGGCTGAAATGATAAGCCCGTGCGTCTTGGTATGTGGAGTGACATGCCCTCCTCATTCATGGTGTCCCTGGGGTCGACTCCCAAAGTGTGTTTGTAACTCTGACATAAGAAAGAACTGATGAAGACAATTCTAGCAATGTATCACATGTGTATACTTGAACTTTGATATTAAGAGGAATGAGGAAAAAATGAAGAAAAACGTTCTTCCCATGATGCTTTGCACTTTATTTAAAGGGGCAGTGTTGCCTTTTTTTGTTTTTCTGAATTTTGTCAAAAAGAGTGTCCCAATAAATAGTTTTGCTGCTACTTGGGGTTTTCTGAATCCAAGTGGAAAAGTAGTCCCTTCAGTGGAAGTTCAGACGTAACTAGGTCCAGTGTCCGGTTAAGTTTAGGGTTAGGGGTTAGGGTTAGGGTTAGGGTTAGGGTTAGGGTAAGGGTTAGGGTTAGGGTTAGGGTTAGGGTAAGGGTTAGGGTTAGGGTTAGGGTTAGGGGTTAGGGTTAGGGTTAGGGGTTAGGGTTAGGGTTAGGGTAAGGGTTAGGGTTAGGGTAAGGGGTTAGGGTTAGGGTTAGGGTTAGGCAAAGGGTTAGGGTTAGGGTTAGGGGGTTAGGGTTAGGGCTAGGCCAGAGGGTTAGGGGTTAGGGGTTAGGGTTAGGGTAAGGGTTAGGGTTAGGGTAAGGGTTAGGGTTAGGGTTAGGGTTAGGGTAAGGGTTAGGGTTAGGGTTAGGGGTTAGGGTTAGGGCTAGGCTAGAGGGTTAGGGGTTAGGCCAGAAGATTAGGGCTAGGCTAACCCAAACCCTAGGCCTCAACCCATCCAAAGGGAAATACTTACCTAAAGGGGTGGTAGCTGGTAGGGAGAGGTCGAAGAGTCGTGAAAGTTCAGACACACAGAGTGTAAGAAAACACGAATATAAGAGGGTGAAAGAGAGAGAGAGAGGGACAGAGGGAAAGAGAGAGAGAGAGAGTGTGAGGGACAGAGAGAGAGAGAGATAAAGAGAGAGAGAGAGAGAGAGAGACAGAGGGAAAGAGAGAGAGAAGGAAAGAGAGAAAAGAGGGTGAGGGAAGGAGAGAGATAAGAGCGAGAGAAAGAGGGAGAGAGAGAGAAAAAAAAGAAAGTGTAAGTGAGAAAGAGAGCGAAAAAGAGACAAGACAGAAAGAGAGAGAGAGAGAGAGAGAGAGAGAGAGAGAGAGAGAGAGAGAGAAAGAGGGAAAGAAAGGAAAAAAGAGGTTGAGAAAGAGAGAGGGAGGGAGGCTTTTGGAGAAGAGGAAATAAATGAAGAGGAAAGAAGGAGGAAGAAGAGAGGTAAGGATTCAGAGAAGGAAGGACCAAGAGGAGGCATCCGGGGTCTGGATTGCACATCCTCTCTGCCGGGTCTGGCTTTGGTCCAACCCTCTCCTCCTCCCCACCAAAACCCGTAGTGGACGGATGAGCGGGGGAGGAGGAGGGGCGGGGGAGACAATAAAAGAGAGAGCGAGAAATTTGTTGCTGGAGTTAAGACGATTTTGGTGGTTAGAAGGATGGTGAACTAGAACTGAAGGCATGGGCAAAAGTGCAAGGACAAAAGTGCAAGGACATAGCGTGATTTTAAGGAAGTCTCTGGTCCGGCGGCGGCTGGCTAGTTAGGTGTTATAAGTTATCACGATGACCCTCCCCGTCCGAACTAAACGTAGGGACGGTTTGGAGTAGAGGGTCAAAGGTTTGGCACTGGCCCACGTACGTCGTAGGAGAACATTCCTCTTTCTTTCCAATGTCCTTGCCATGGGGTCTTTTGTTTAAATGAAAACCGTTGTAAGTCCACCGAGGGATTTTTCAAGGTCGATCTTGGCCAATGGACATACGGTCCTTCTTTCCGACGTGTGGCCTTCAGAGAGACCAGTTGAGAGGTGGACGGGAAAAGCCTTCCTTTAAGCATTGTTTAAGTGAGGTGAAATCTGAAGCATATGTGAATCAATGTTGTGTATAATGTGGTAAAAGGCCTTGTTCAGCCCCTTTTGTTGGCATATTTTGTCAGCCTGTTTGGCATGTGTCTTGAATGGCTAAGGTTAGGGTGAAGGTCAGGTTTGGTGTTATGAAGCATTAAAGGAGACGTGCCGTCTTTGTGGAGGGCTTTTTTCAAAGAAGAGTTTTAAAGACTGGAAGGAGAAACCTCAAGGAATTAGTAAGTGATTTTGTCACTCAAACTGAAGCAAAAAGCAGAGAATTGGGTGGAAGTTAGGACTTTAGTAGACCCTGTGTCCGGTTAGGTTTAGGCATAGGTCTTGAATGGCTAAGGTTAGGGTAAAGGTCAGGTTTAGGGTTATGAAGCATCATTTTAAGGTCGCATGGCGGTATGAAAGGAGGCGATGCCGTCTTTGTGGAGGGCTTTTTTCAAAGAAGAGTTTCAAACACTGGAAGGAGAAACGTCCAACTGAAGCGAAGGCAGAAAATTGGGTGGAAGTTAAGACTTAAATAGACCCTGTGTCCGGTTAGGTTTAGGCATTGGTCTTGAATGGCTAAGGTTAGGTTTAAGGTCAGGCTTGGGGTTATGAAACATGAACGTTGTTCAGCCTGTTTTATTGCCCTATTTTTTGGAGATTTTAAAGTTAAGGTCAGTGAGAATTTGGAACACATCTTCAGCAGTAGACCTTGGTGTCATCGAGTGTTTCGGCCATTTAACTCTGGACACTCTCTTCCAAGGCTGGCCCCACGTAGAGTGATCAGTTCTCGTGGTGTGTCCCTCGTCCAATCAGGGTTTTGGGCTGGGTTTTAGAGTCAGATGCTCCAGGTCTAAGATCAGCCGCCAGGCAGCCACCGTCAAGAACCAACAGACGCCATGCCAGAGATCCCCCCCAGAGGCGAGCGGAGTCACCTCCAGAGAAAGAGCGGCCCCGGAGAACAGCGATCCAGCACTGACCCTAGCCGCTCAAGGACCCCAGCCTAGGCATCAGAGGGACCACAGGCGGCAGAGCCAGGTACAGCCAATCCCAGAACCCAGACGCACCCGAGTCTGTCCGACTTTTAATTTGAGGTGTTATTTGACTTGTTTAAAGTTGAGTTGATATTTTTAACTGTGTCCTTTTACAATTTTAACAGATGGCTGTACTCACCGCCTGGTCAGCTGTATGTTTGGACTGGGGGCGTGGTCACCTGGCGCGCGAGTCCTCCGATGACACTGCTCCAGTGTCTCATACACCGCATGACTCCTGGAGTGCACCCAACAGGGATGGTGTGGCTGAAATGATAAGCCCGTGCGTCTTGGTATGTGGAGTGACATGCCCTCCTCATTCATGGTGTCCCTGGGGTCGACTCCCAAAGTGTGTTTGTAACTCTGACATAAGAAAGAACTGATGAAGACAATTCTAGCAATGTATCACATGTGTATACTTGAACTTTGATATTAAGAGGAATGAGGAAAAAATGAAGAAAAACGTTCTTCCCATGATGCTTTGCACTTTATTTAAAGGGGCAGTGTTGCCTTTTTTTTGTTTTTCTGAATTTTGTCAAAAAGAGTGTCCCAATAAATAGTTTTGCTGCTACTTGGTGTTTTCTGAATCCAAGTGGAAAAGTAGTCCCTTCAGTGGAAGTTCAGACGTAACTAGGTCCAGTGTCCGGTTAAGTTTAGGGTTAGGGGTTAGGGGTTAGGGGTTAGGGTTAGGGTAAGGGTTAGGGTTAGGGTAAGGGTTAGGGTTAGGGTTAGGGTTAGGGTTAGGGTTAGGGTAAGGGTTAGGGTTAGGGTTAGGGTTAGGGTTAGGGTTAGGGTTAGGGTTAGGACCTGGGTAGACTGCCCGTCCCCGAGGGGGAACAGGGGACTGCCTCCTGCTGGTGGCAGCCTGTGCTCTGGCCCTCCTAGTCAGTGTAGTGGCTCCCGGTCGTGTCCCAAGAGTTTGTCTAGGACGGCTGTCCTGACGCCTCTTGGGCCAGTCATACGCCATACCCCGAGGGTATGTGGTTTTGAAAACAGTTGTTTTGTTCATCAATATTTTTTTGTTGTTTTTACTGGTTTATTTGTTTTTTTGGTAATTTTTATTTTATAGAAAAATAAAATGAAACAAAATGAAAAAAGTAGCGCTATGGTTGTGTGCTCTGACAACGTTTCGACTCTACGGAGTCTTCTTCAGGTCTACGCACACAATTTTTGAAAATAAACAACGGATCTCAGTGGCTCTGTGGCTGACAGTGAGCATCCGCGTCAGGAATGAGAGAAGGAGAGCCCGTGCGGCTTTTATAAGTCCCACACAAGCTCCGCCCCTCTGCATTCTGGCTTAGGCCTGGGTGTCTTCCCATTGGCTACCACTAAAATTTGAATTTAAAGAACTAAAAAAGCTTCCAAAAATGTGAAAGTATTATATGTTAAAAGCAGAAAACATTCTGAACTCTAAAATTGCATTTTTTGAATTTTAAAATACTGGGAACAAAATAAAAATGGGTTAGACAAGGGGTCCAATTGGTTAGGGTTAGTGTGAGGGTCCTGTGTAGGATGTATAAATAAAATTAATTTTCAGTCCTAGGGTTAAGGTTAGGTTTAGGCGAGAAGTCCGAATGGTTAGGGTTAGGGTAAGGGTTAAGGGTTAGGGTTAGGGTTAGGGTAAGGGTAAGGGTTAGGGGGTTAGGGTTAGGGTTAGGGTTAGGGTTAGGGTTAGGGTTAGGGTTAGGGTTAGGGTTAGGGTAAGGGTTAGGGTAAGGGTTAGGGTTAGGGTTAGGGGGGTTAGGGTTAGGGTTAGGGTTAGGCAAGGGGTCCATTTGGTTAGGGTTAGTGTGAGGGTCCTGTGTAGGATGTACAAATGAAATAATGTTAAGTCCCGAGTCCTGGTTAGGTTTAGGCAAGGCCTCCGAATGGTTAGGGTTAGGGCCAGGGATCTGTGTAGGATGTATAAATAAAATTAATTTTCAGTCCTAGGGCTAGGGTTAGGTTTAGACGAGAATCCGAATGGTTAGGGTTAGGGTCAGGGGTCTGTATAGAGGTAAGTCCGTCAGTTGTATTTAACGTTGAGTCCTAATGGTTCCATTGTGTCCAGTAACATAATCCACTTTCTCTCTTGCTTTTTCCTTTCAAGGTCCGTCCAGGAGGAGTTGCTTTGTAGGCCTACCATTCTGACCGCCTGAAGGCCGTGCAGAATGAAATGCCTCACAAACGGTGTTGTGGTGTTTACCTGGTTGGTTATGTTGTATCTATGTTGTGTCATGCGGAGAGCCAAGCTGTTTCTGGTCTCACCCACGTACTGTATGTGACACGCGGAGCAATAAATGAGGTACACAATATTAGAAGAATGAGAATCAAATTTTTGTTGGATCTTATAAATGATTTGTGTATTTCTATTTTTAATAAACAGTCTGTTAGTGAACACTCCAGTCATGGAACTGATTTTGGTGCTGGGTGTCAGGCTGGGTAATCTGGCTCTAACCAAGTAATCTTTTAAATTTGGGTTTCGTCGGTGGGCCGAGATGACCCTGTGGGTCTGCAATAAGCCCTGCTCAAAAATAAACGACCTATAATTTTGTTTGAAGATGCGGTGTAACCTAGTACTAATTGTGGAAAATTTGGTGATCAAAGGGATCATTAGTTGGTCTGACTTCTCTTTTGTGTTTCCTTCAAAGGTTTTAAGGCAAGATCTTAGGAAACTTCTGGAGTAGCCTCTCCGTCTTAAAGCCTGAAACAGGAGATGGACTGCAGTCGAAAAGTCCTCGCGATGGGAGCAAATCCTTTTGAATCTGGTCAGTTGTGAACATACCAGGCCCCTGAATGTGTGTTTTGGATGAAAGCTATTTTTGTGTAGTAGTGCATGGGTGTCTGTTTCCTTAAAATACACTTTAGTGCTGAATGTGTGTGTTTTGTCAAAGTCAGGTCCCTTGGAAATGGTGACGTCTAGGAAATCAATGGATTCCTGAGTCAGTACGTGTTTCAGTTTGATTGAGGGGTCCATGCTGTCCAGTGTGGTCACAAAGGTCATAAAGTCCTGTTCCGAATAAGTCCAAATGCCAAAAATGTCATCCAAGTAACGTAAATAATAAAGAGGCTTTTTGTCACATGCTGCTAGGGCCTTCTCCTCCCAGCTGGCCATGAAAATATTTGCATAAGAGGGGGCAAACCGTTTTCCCATTGCTGTACCTTTAATTTGTAAGTAGAACTCTCCATTAAACTCAAAATCATTCTTGGTCAGATTGATTTCTAATAGTTGGAGTAGCTCCTGGTCAGGTCTAGCTGGGTCAGGGTGACGTAGGAACACTTCCGACACTGTTTTAATTCCTGCAGGTATATCAATGTTGGTGTATAAGGAGTCCACATCCATGGTGAAAAAGAAAGCGTCCGAAGGCACTCTCATGTCTCTCACCATGGACAGGAAGTGGTAAGTGTCTTTCACATAAGCAGGATGTAGGACAGAGAGTGGAAAAAGAAAATGTTCAATGTATTCGGCCGTGTGGTAAGTCTCACTCCCACAGTCAGATACGATAGGCCGGCCCGGTGGCAACACATTGGGTATAGTCCACTTGTCTGTTGCTTTATGTATTTTAGGGAGGATGTAAAATCTCCGTGGTTGAGGTTCCTGGTCACCTTTAAGGTAAGCTCTCTGCCTACTATCAATAAAATGTTTATCATATAATGAATCTAATATCTTATGGACTATTGGGACTGTATTCTTATAGATAGGCCCTTTTAATTTAATATAATATTTTGTATCATTAAGTTGTCTGCTGGCCTCCTGGATGTACAATTCACGGCTGAGGATGACCACAGCACTGCCCTTATCCGCAGGTTTGATGACAATATGTTTGTTTTTAGTCAGTTCAACAAGGGCTCCTTTTTCTTCCTCTGTGAGGTTGGACTTTTCTTCCTGCCATCTATAATGTTCCTCTAAGTCCTTTCTGTCTTTTTTGATCAGAAAAGGGACTTCTGGAGGAAGACGGTCTAAGGGTGGAGTCCATGTGGAAGCTAGTCTGAAGGGTCGTGCTGGGCCCCGAGCCGTCCTGTTGTTAAAGTAGGTGGCCCACTGTACACGTCTGTGGTAAGTCTGCAAGTCAAATTCTAATTCCATTTTTTGATGTTTTCTCAGGTTAGTGGTTGGAGTAAAGGTCAAACCCCTGTTCAACACCTGGGTCTGGGCTGGAGTAAGGGAGAAGTTTGGAGCCAGAACAATGACGTTCTGTGTCCAAAGAGGTCCCGTAGTTGTCTGCCCCTCCGGTGGCAGGCTCACGGGGCTTGGAAGTTTAAAGCCTGTGCCCAGTGGGCCAACATGTCACGTGCAGAGCCGGAAGTCCAGTGAACGTGGTCTGCTTTTGTGACAAACTGAGTTTTGGGCAGGTGTGGGATGTAAGGTATGTTCCGTTTTATGTACTCATTGAGTGTGTGTATAGCCAGCTTCTCAGACTCTGAGAGTGAGTCGGAGTAATTTAGAAGTGGGACCCAAATTTCAGCATGAGGAAAGCGTCTCTTTGCACTCCTGACAGCTGCCTGTACTTGTTTAATTGTGGTTTCTTTTATTTTTTGATTTCTACAGTTAATGCCAAACGAGAGGATGACCTTTTGGGGCTGAGAAGTGATGGTGGCTTTCTGAATCAGTGCCTGTGCATGTCTGAAATTGGCCCCAGGGAAGCTCTCAATCTGTAGGTCTGGAAAAACATGAGGTGGGATCCTGGCTACGTTGGAATCACCTAGGATGAGCCACTTCTTTTCCACAGTGAGAGTCCAGTCCACTAACTTCCGGTTGGAGTTCATATGTCTAGTGGGTCTGAATTTGGGTCCACTAGGTGACGCGACAAAGGTGGTAAGTTCTATGCCTGTAGCTGAACCCCAGATACCCCTTGGAGTAAACGCCTGATTAACAGTCGTTTCTTGTAGTTCAACCAGACGCTGGGCAGGATGTGGGGTGGAGTCTCCCACCTCTGTATGAGTGGTCATAACCAGGCCCTGTGTGGGGACTGCAGTCGGAATGAGGACAGGAGTTGTGTCCTGTACTGGTGCGGTCATTGGGCTGTTGGCAGGAGGTGTGAGTGGAGCTGCCGTAATTACTGACAATTCCGTGTCAAAGAGACTCTGTGGGACGACATTTGGAAGACGTCTGCGTGTTACACGTCTAGGTCTAGGCTCCAGAGGGGCTGTCTCCGGGGTGCTGAAGAGCACAGGGCTAAGCTCTGGCTCTCCTTCCCCTGGGTCAGGTGGTCCGCCCTCTGCTGGTGAAGTCATGGTACTAACAGTGTTGGTACTGACAGTGTTGGTTCTGTCACTCCTCCTCCGTTGTTGTGGCTGTTGTATAGGCGGGAGTGTCCGTACTGGGACTGCAAGGGGCAGTGTAGGCGTTTGAGCTGGAGGGGGCTGTGGTGTATCCGGAGGTGCTGGCAGTGGGTGTATTAATGCTTGTGTTTCTAGGGCTGTTTGAGTTTCCACAGTGGGTGCCGCGGTGAAAAAAAACTGATGTTTTTTACGGGCGTGAGTAGAGGGCTTGGTCACGTTTGGTGCAAAGCGGACACGAGGCTTTGACCTCTGTGACTTTTGTTGTTCAGTACTTAAAGGTGGGTACTCTGTTTGTGTGGTGCGACGTTGTTTGTTTGTGTAAGACATGAGTTGTGCTTCAATGTGGTCAATCACGTCTTGTGAGATACGGGGTAGGTTTCTCCTAGCCCATCTGACTGCAATCTCAAATGCCTGCTCCCAGTCATCAGGCAGTTCAGACTCCAGCTCAGTCAACAGCACATCTATACCCTCCGTGTAGTGATCTTGGAGGATGAGCAGAGTAGTGTGACCCCAATTCTGGGCGTTTGCTCTAATAAAATCTGTTGTTTTATTTGTAGGGGAAGCTGGTTTAATGAAGGTGGACAAGTTGTCAACTGTCCTCATGATGCCACGAGGGCCTGGCTGCTCTGGAAGAGGTGAGACATTCTGCAGATGGTGAGCCATTTTAAGGAGTGAATGTATTTTTCTAATGAGTTTTCCCATTGCAGGGTCTGCCGGTTCATACTGCGGGTTTCTAGGCGGGGGTCCCCGGCGGCCACGTGGAGGTCCCCGTCCGGTGACAGAGGCATACGTGGCCCCCGGCTCTCCCCGGTGTCGGGGGCCCACTGAGCGAGGAGGCACTGGCGGGTTAGGACCTGGGTAGACTGCCCGTCCCCGAGGGGGAACAGGGGACTGCCTCCTGCTGGTGGCAGCCTGTGCTCTGGCCCTCCTAGTCAGTGTAGTGGCTCCCGGTCGTGTCCCAAGAGTTTGTCTAGGACGGCTGTCCTGACGCCTCTTGGGCCAGTCATACGCCTATACCCCGAGGGTATGTGGTTTTGAAAACAGTTGTTTTGTTCATCAATATTTTTTTGTTGTTTTTACTGGTTTATTTGTTTTTTTTGGTAATTTTTATTTTATAGAAAAATAAAATGAAACAAAATGAAAAAAGTAGCGCTATGGTTGTGTGCTCTGACAACGTTTCGACTCTCACGAGTCTTCTTCGAGGCCCTACGCACACAATTTTGAAAATAAACAACGGATCTCAGTGGCA
>CM033634.1:35966980-36056365 GCA_019453435.1 Rhinogobius similis | reverse complement strand
AAGGGTTCGAGAAGAAAACGCGTGTCTGCGGAGGCAGCCTCCGCTGGGTGGGAGGGTGGGCACCGCTGCCCGCGCCTTTCCTGGCGGAGGGCCTCCGTGGGGACCCTGGGTGAGGCAGGGCGCCTCGGCCTCGCTTCGACCTGACCGGCGTGGCGGGTGAGCCAGAGCCCGCCCGAGCCGCATTGAGTCAAACCCGCAGTCGCGCAGGAACGCCGGACGATGGATAGAACCAGAAACGAGGCCCTGCGATGGCGGGTCTTGCATGCCCGTCGACCAAGCTCCGTCTGCGGACGCGAGAGAACCATGATTTGTGACATTTCCAATGGCACAAATCGTCGTTTCCAAAAACTGCCCGGGCATCCTTGGAACAACGCCAAAATGTCAAAGTTCGGCGTGGGAGCAGCGTGGATTTTCGGCGTGGGCAGCGTTAATCAGCCCGGGAGTCCCGGGCTGAACCCTCCTCCGCACAGCCTCAGAAAATGACTAAGTCCCGTGCCTTGCATATGGTACTCTGGATATGGTACTATGCTCAGGATTTTGACTAAGTCCCGTGCCTTGCATATGGTACTCTGGATATGGTACTATGCTCAGGCTTTTGACTAAGATCCGTGCCTTGCGTATGGTACTCTGGATGCCCTTTTCTGCACAGCCTCAGAAAATGACTAAGTCCCAGTAACGGCGTATGGTACTCTGGATATAGTACTCTGATGGCACAAATTCTACCCTCTTTTTCTTTTCTTTTCTTTTCTTTTCTTTTCTTTTCTTTTCTTTTCTTTTCTTTTCTTTTCTTTTCTTTTCAATACAAATTCAGAGCTGCTGTTTTCGCATTCCTAGGCGCTGTGTGTGCCGCTTAGAGCTTAAATTCTTGTCCCGAGCCAGAGCTGGACCGGGACTGGGACCTGGACCGGGACCGGACCTCTGGGATTGGAGCTGGGCCGGGACTGGGACTGGGACTGGGACCTGGACCTGGACCTGACCTTTGGGATTGGAGCTAGACCGGGACTGGGACTGGGACTGGGACCTGGACCTGACCTTTGGGATTGGAGCTGGGCCGGGACTGGGACTGGGACTGGGACCGGACCTTTGGGATTGGACCGGGACTGGGACTGGGACTGGGACCGGACCTTTGGGATTGGACCGGGACTGGGACTGGGACTGGGACCTGGACCTGACCTTTGGGATTGGAGCTGGGCCGGGACTGGGACTGGGACTGGGACCGAGACCTTTAGAGATGAACTTGGGCAGAACTAGAGACTGAGACTGGGAACCTGAACCAGACCTTTCAGGGAAGCAGGCTGGGAACTAGAACTGGGAACTAGGGACTAGAGACGAGACTTGAAACCTTTAGGGTGGAAACTGAGACTGGGAACTGGGACTAGAGACAGACCTTTAGGGGAAACTGGGCAGAGACTGGGAACTGAGACTGGGACAGAACCTTTGAGATTGAACCTGGGCAGACTAGGGAACTAGAGACTGGGAACCTGAACCTGACCTTTAGAGATTGGAAACTGGGCAGAGACTTAGGAACTGAGACTGGGAACTGAGACCAGACAGAGATTGAAACTGGGCAGAGACTGGGACTAGAACTGGGAACCGGACCTTGCTAAGATGAACTTGGGACTGGGACTGAGACTGGGACCTGACCAGACACCTTTAGAGATTGGAAACTGGGCAGAGACTGGGACTGGGAACTGGGACAGACCTTTTGGGATTGGAAACTGGGCAGAGACTGGGACTGGAGACTGGGACCTGACCTTTGGGATTGGAGCTGGGCAGGGACTGGGACTGGGACTGGGACCGGACCTTTGGGATTGGACCGGGACTGGGACTGGGACTGGGACCTGGACCTGACCTTTGGGATTGGAGCTGGGCCGGACCTGGGAACTGGAGACTAGGGACAGACCTTTAGAGATTAGAAACTGGGCAGGACTGGGACTGGGACTGGGACCGGACCTTTGGGATTGGAGGCTGGGCCGGACTGGGACTGGGACTAGGGACCAGACCTTTAGAGATTGGACCGGAGACTGGAGACTGGGACTGGGACCTGGAACTTGGACCTTTGGGATTGGAACCTGGGCAGGACTGGAACTGGGACTGAGACCGGACCTTTGGGATTAGGAAACTGGGCGGAGACTGGTACTGGGACTGGGACCGGACCTTTAGAGATTGAGCTGGGCTGGGACTGGGACTGAGACGGACCTTTAGGATTGGAAACTGGGCGGGAACTAGAGACTGGGACTGGGACTTGACCTTTAGGATTGAGCTGGGCAGAACTGGGAACTGGGAACTAGGGCAGACACCTTTGGGATTGACGGAGACTGGGAACTGGGACTGGGACCTGGACTTGGACCTTTAAGATTGAAACTGGGCGGGACTGGGACTGGGACTGGGACAGACCTTTGGGATTGGAGCTGGGCAGAGACTGGGACTGGAGACTAGGACGGACCTTTAGAGGATGGAGCTGGGCGGGACTAGAACTGGGACTGGGACCAGACCTTTGGGATCGGACCGAGACTGGGACTGGAGACTGAGACCTGAACCGACCTTTGGGATTGGAGCTGGGCGGAGACTGGGACTGGGACTGGGACCGGACCTTTGGGATTGAACGGGACTGAGACTGGGAACTGACCTGAACCTGACCTTTGGGGATTGAGCTAGGCAGAGACTAGAGACTGGGACTGGGACCGACCTTTGGGATTAGAGCTGGGCAGAGACTGGGACTGGGACTGGGAGCAGACCTTTAGGGATTGAGCTGGGCAGGACTAGAGACTGGAGACTGGGACCGACCTTTGGGATTGGACCAGAGACTGGGACTGGGACTAGAACCTAGACCTGACCTTTGGAGATTGAGCTGGGCCAGGTACTGGGACTGGGACTGGGACCGGACACTTTGGGGATTGACCAGAGACTGGAGACTGAGACTGAGACCTGGACGGACCTTTGGGATTGGAAACTGGGCAGGAACTGGGACTGAGACTGGGACCGACCTTTAGGATTGGAAACTGGGCAGAGACTGGGACTGGGAACTGGAGACCGGACCTTGCTGAGATTGGACCGGAGACTGGGACTGGGACTAGAGACCTGAACCTGACCTTTGGAGATTGGAGCTGGGCCGACTGGGAACTGGGACTGGGACCGGACCTTTGGGATTGGACCGGGACTGGGACTGGGACTGGGACCTGGACCGGACCTTTGGGATTGGAGCTGGGCCGGGACTGGGACTGGGACTGGGACCGGACCTTTGGGATTGGAGCTGGGCCGGGACTGGGACTGGGACTGGGACCTGGACCGGGACCTGACCAAACCGTCCCCCTCGGGTGAGCAGCAGACGGAGCTCCTCACTAAGATGACGCGGCTTCACTCGGATGACGCGCAGCATGATAGCTAATGCTACACAGCAATTACGAAAGAAACGGCAGATAGAAGAGTTAGCTTGTTATTTACCAACCTCCAGGTCAGATCCAGGACGTAGGACTCAGCACGACGCACCGCCATGACGCATAGTCAAGTGTATTCCAGCGTATCGCTGTGCTCCGCTCCGCTCCGCCCTAAGCTTCGTTACGGCCGGGTGGAGGCGCGCTCACGTTGAGGCACGTGAACGGGTTTAGCGGGGTAACTTGCGCGCCTCTTCATTTCTCTCCCTCCCTCTCGGTAAACGGGCACATACTGGAACCCGTGCAGCCACTTTTTACTTCTAAATCCCAATTGAGGCTTAAAGTTGAAATCTAAAACTTTGGCGCTTAAAGGGTTAAATTTGATTCTAGACTCAACAGAAGCCAGTGAAGAGACTCTAACACTGGTGAAATATGATCTCTTTTCCTAGTACCTGTTAATAATCTTGCTGCTGCATTTTGAACCAGTTGAAAGCTTCTTCTAGAGCTTTTAGGACACGCTGTAAGCAGAGCGTTACAAAAGTCTAATCTGGATGTGACAAATGCATGGATGAGTTTTTTGGCATCATCTCTGGGCAGGATTTTTCTAATTTTGGCTGATGTTACGCAAATGAAAGTAGGCTGTTTTACAGGCTTGATTTATATATGTATATGTAAAAATGACCAAAAATACACATATTTGGGGCATTTAAATCTGAAAAATGGACCAAACCAGGTTTAAATTTCTTTTTTCATTTTGTACACATATTAGTTACAAAAAAATTACACAGGGGATTTTGGATTTCTTACTTAGTTTTTAAGTACATTGGATTGGACTGAAAATTGTACTAAAAATTCAAATTTTCACCTAATTTTTTTAACTTAAAACTTCAATAAATCAGTTATAGAATTAGATATCAAAAAATCCTTACATACGTTTCGTCAAAATCTTCTTAAGTCCCAGATTGTAAAGTTTGATGTGTGTGGGATCTACTTTAAGTGGTGATCCTTATGTCCCTAGGGGGGAACAATAGAAAGCGGCCTTTGAAGTTACAATGTCCCATAGAAATCTGTGGATGAAGTGGATTAAATTGAAGAATAAAACATTTTTAAGAGCAGATTGGACAAGTTTGTTGTTTCCACATGAAAGTCAATATGTTGAGAGAGCAAACGGATCAAAAAAGTTTTGCCTGTAGTGCCTTGCTTACATTAAATTCACACAATCTAGTTTGGAACTCTTTTCTAAGAACCTCTGGGGCCCTGAGAATCTTTGTGGACCTGCATATGTACTGACATAGGGCATCCTCTATCTGTGGACCTTTCCTCTTGACAAGGACAAACTTGTATTTAAAATCAGAGTAAAATCATTCCTTGGCCCATATGCTTTCTGGAATAGGAAGATTTAAACATGAAAAGTGTGATAAAGAGTGGGTAAAGGCATTCAGCAAATTGACCAACATCGTGAATGAAAATTACTACCAGTGGCGGCAAAATACAACTATGAGAAAGTGGGGCAAGCAGCTGTGAATCTTTTTTCAACAAAAAAAACATTTCTAACATTTCTAATTCTAACCCTAACCGGTTTCTATTCTTTCAGCTCAATATTGTGGGTTACACTAAATAAATGGCATAATCAAGATTTGCGCATGTTATACTGTTTTCCTAAATAGGACAACTAAAGATAACATGCAGTCTTCTGTAACAAATAACTGTCTAAAGCCTCAGTAACATGCCACATTAACAGTATCTGCTTGCTTAGGTGACGCCAGTAACGACCCCATCACCTTCAACACTAACCTGCAGGGCTTCCCCGACCGGCCAGGCTGGCTGCGCTACATCCAGAGGACCTCCCTGGGCGATGGGGTGCTGTACGGCTCCCCCACTGCAGAGCATGTTGGCAAGCCCACTGTCATAGAGGTGCGTGTCGGAATTTAACACTCAAGCTCAAGCATTATGTTTAAGTTATAAAACATGAGATGCAAGATACAGGAGCATGTTTAAAGAACAAGAACAATCCATTCAACTTCCTAATCCATGGATGGCTGTTTCCTCTAAAAGTGTACAAACAAATACATTTTAAGTGCCAGAAGGTAACTTTAAGACATGAACAAATTAACTAAATGTTGTCCTCAGCCCTCCTGCCTCTGTTCTGTGTGCATGTAGATCACAGCCTACAATCGGCGCACATTTGAGACTGCACGCCACAATCTGGTCATCAACATCATGTCCACAGAAGGTACAGACTCCCCTTGAGCTGTCTGATATGGCAGTGTTTGTTTTCTGACCAGACCCTGATTGTTCTTGGTGCAGAGTTTCCTTTACCCTACCAGGCCGAGTTCTACATCAAGAACATGAACGTGGAGGAGATGTTGGCCAGTGAGGTCCTTGGGGACTTCCTGGGAGCGGTGAAGAACGTGTGGCAGCCCGAGCGCTTGAACGCCATCAACATTACATCAGCACTGGACCGAGGCGGACGCGTGCCTCTTCCCATCAACAACCTGAAGGAGGGGTCAGTGCTGAGGGCAGGAGTGCACTTCCACATGAGGCTTTGTCCACACTCATGATTATGTTCTGTAGAGTGTACGTGATGGTGGGGGCAGATGTTCCCTTCTCCTCCTGTCTACGAGAAGTGGAGAGCCCACACAACCAGCTGCGCTGCAGTCAGGAGATGGAGCCTGCCATCAGCTGTGACAAGAAGTTCAGAGCACAGTTCCACATCGACTGGTGCAAGATCTCCTTGGTGAGTATCTCTGCACCTGCAAATTTTTCATTATGCGTGGTAAAGGAAGGACCCATGATTTTATTTTTATTTATTTTTTTTACATACACACATACTAAACTTTATACAAGTAGGGAGAGAGTGCACTGGTGCACCTTAAAAATAGAAAAGGCTTGGAATTTAGAGGAGCACATATTAATAAGAGGTTTGATTTGAGCAGCATAAAATATCCTTTAAAGTAAGGTAAGCATAAGCCCCCCTCTTCTTTTGAAAGCTGTAGAGTTTTATATTTGATCCTTGGTCACTTTCCTTGCAAAATTAATCTGGAAATAATTGTGTCTAATTCTGAAAATTCTTTCAAACTTCCACCGGAAGTGCCTGAAACAAGAAATGATATCTCAGAAGGATGTTCATTTTCAGACTTTCAGTTCTGTCACAGTTTCATCTTCTAATATCTTCTTTAAGTTTTGTTGATAAGAGGCCATCATTTATTTCTCCCATTGATGAAATGTTTTTTGGTAAATATATGCCCAGATATTTCAAAGTTTGTGATAAGTATGTTTTCAAATGGGATCAGCAAAGATGTTTTGGAGGAGAATAATTGTTTATGATTAATTTATAACCAGAATATCTACCAAAATTTTTTAACAGTTTCATCATCTCGGGTAGTGTATTCCTTATTTAGCAAATAAAATTGCAGATATCGGACAGCCTTGTCTCGATCCGCGTTGTAATTTGAAGTATTGTGAAAGATGTCCGTTAATTTTTATTCTGGCAGAAGGCTTAGCGTACAGTGAACGGATAACCAGAGTAAAATTGGGGTGTATCCTAAATCTTTCCAGTACTTTATATAGAAAAACCCAATTGACTGTCAAATGCTTTTTCAGCATCTAGACTCACAACAAGGGCCTCTAGTTTGTTTTGATGAATATGACGTAGAATATGTAGTGAGCGTCTAATGTTATCGTGAGTTTGCCTCTGTAAAATAAAACCAGTTTGATCTGTATGTATATAAGTTGTGGAAGCAGCTTTTCTAGGTTTCTAGGCTTTTCCAATCTTTTAGAAAGAATACAACAACTTCTAGTCCACATTTAGCACTGAAATTGGTCTGAATGAGCTGCAGTCCAACCGATCTTTACCCTCCTTTGGTGCTGACTATGTTTAATCAGTCACTGATGCTCATTGGTTCTATACTTCTGCTTCTCTGAAGGTGGACATCACCAAAGTGGTCCCAGTCTATGTGAGCCGCCCTGACCCTGGCCCCGGGATCCTGCCCGAGTTTGGGGAGTACAACCCACCGTCTGAGGCCCTGAAGTGCCGGGACTACCTGTCGGACTTTGTGGTGACGCTGGCGGTGCCCGCTGCTGTGGCCCTGGTTCTGTTCGTGGTCCTGGGGTATGCCATGTGCTGCAGGAGGGAGGGGGTGTAAGTGCTGCCACCACACCTGTGCTCATGAGCCACACTACCTTCTGTCATCCAATTCATTCTTAGTTTGAATCTGCCTTTACGAATGTAGAGAATCATTTGGATTCAAATGCAGCTTTTCATTCCCGCATTACATTTCCATATGTATGTGTGACATAGTAACAGCATTGTTCAGTTCAACAAAAACCTAAAAACAATCACAATTCACCCAGCTCTGAATCAGAGCAACTCTCTCATTTAGCCAACAATATTGTTAAAGTGTATTATATTCAGCAAATAGAAAGATCTATAAATTGACATTACATGATGATTGGTATTACTTTGGCAAATCATGAAGATATATTGTGAATAAGATCTCCAGGGTTGACTTGAGCACATGAAAGCCATAAAGTGTTCATTTGAAAATTATAACTGCAACAGTGGCGGCTGGTGGTATATTTTTTGGGGGGGTACGCCATTATAAAACATAAATTTAAAAAATAAAATAAAATAAAAAATGCAGTGAGAATCAAACCGTGGTTTCCCCCACATGCAAGGCAATCCTATCCTATTGAGCACTTCCTTCCACACTTCTTGTTGTGTTCCTATGTTATTACTTCAATTCTCAATCCAGATCCTCCACAGACAAGATTTATAAGATTACAAGATTTCTGTATTTTACATTTGTACACATGACGTTGGAGATTAGATTTGAAGCTGAAATAGTCACAATAGAAAAATGTGCCAATGCAGAGTCTGTAACTAAAGGTGGGTCAGAGCTGTAGCTGAATCACAATTGGTCAGAAATATAACAGAAATACGTGAATCCTAATCAGGTGTGCTTCTGCCTACACACAAGGGAGGGACTTTACGGCTGTAAAATAATGGAGAGAAGCTCTGAAGTTGGTCAAAACTTCAGGATCTCATATTCGCGCATTCTGTGCACAGGAATCCAGTGCATACTATGTAGAAACACAGCCATTTTTACACAATCTATGAAACATACAGCCAAAAATAAAATTATGAATTTATGTATAAAAAAAAAAAAAAGTATCAAGTCAGGGGGTGAGGTGTCCTCTATTGACCGGCCGCCACTGGACTGCAAATACAATTACTACAATAATTTCAAAGCAATTTGACAATGTTTTAATGTCCTAGTGATTCAGATGCACCAATGGTTCCTCAGTACAATTGAGCTGTCCTCATGTCCATGTCGACCACTCACTGTCTGCGCTGTGTTTCTGTTCCCAGGGTCAAACGAAACATGCAAACACCAGAGTAAGTCCCACTCAACCTGTTCTCCATCTCATCTTCATTCAACTGATCATTCCTTCATCCTACAGGCTGCTCTAAATCTAGGACAATACTATGAAGAAAGCTTTTACATTTACTTGATATGACTAATATGATTCAATTTATACAATTATACAATTATAACCAATTAATATAAAGTAGGCACCTTTCTCTTCAGAAGAAGAGCAGTCAGATTTGCCGACGTTTGAACCCCTTTTCCTTTGATCATATTCTCACTCACACCTGTTAGACATGTGTGTGTGGCAGCCAGTATAAAATGGTCCGGCCAGGGGCAGCTGTTGCTAAATATAGTTCACCATTTGGAAGAGAACTTTCTGATATATAGCAATCATTTGTAAATAAATCTGAAGCTTTATCATGAACAGGTTTCACTCTTCTAATACGACATCTGTTGCTGTCTTGTATCAAAAGCAATTAACAGAATGTGTTGAAACGATGGTGAAATCATATGGTGAGTGAAATTATCACATTTATGCGGTGGTTACACACAGGTTACATTTTTCTGTTATTAAAAAGTAAAAAAGTAAAAAATGAAAATCTGCTGATCACTGTCACTATGAAGAACAGTGGCCTTTCTGTTCTGCTATTTTGAATCGGAGGTCAATGGATCTGTTTCAATTATGAATATGTTTTAGGTCCATCTAGTGCTTTGCAATAAACTAAATATAAGATTATGATCTACATATGTTATAGTATATAGTTTGATACCAAATCCCTGTGGAAAAAAATGAAACTATCTTATATTAGAAGCTCCCTGCTTAGATTATATCATTTACATTTTTTTTTTTAATGTTCTTGTCAGGTAAAATTAATAATAGATTATGACAGAAATTAATATTAATAATATTATTAATAATAATATCCTTTTGTATTCTTAATTAATTTACTTTTGACTTTTGCTGTGTTGTCTTCTGAACACTAAGTTGATTTTCCTGTCTGTTTGTGACACAGTATCCAGTTGGTTCAGCACAGCTCCATCCAGAAATCATCCAAGGAGCTGCGGAGCCTGTCCAAAAACCGTGAGATCTCGTGGCCGCTGTCCACTCTGCCTGTGTTCAACCCTGTGAGTGGAGAGGTGGTGCCCCCCCTGCACCCGGACAGCTACGAGACAACCAGCATGCCCCTGATGCAGACGCAAACGTAAGCCACATTCTGCTCTTTCCACTACAGCCAAAGTACAGCACGAGGGGATTATTAAGTGACCTCACACACAGCATAATCCTCACTTCGAGATCCAAGCAGCTGCGGCTGACTTTGTTTTGTTTTTGACCGTATGCCACAGTGATGTGCTCTGTTTTGTTTCAATATATCAGCATTTTTTGTGGGATAAGAATAAATAAAGCCTTAAGTATAATGTGAGTTAATGTTAGGTTAACAGTTGTTTTGTCTATGGTAACATACATTTTTTTTTTTTTTTTTTTACGGAAACAAAGGGCTGGATAGAGAGAGTCGTAAGAAAGAATTGGGCAGATGAGCTGTGCTTAAATTTGCTTTACCTGATGTTTACAGGCTTAGAAACATGAAACACAACAGAACTGGCTTATTTTTTAAACTGCCCAAAGAGGACAGAGCATTGCTCACTGACTTCGTACAAACATCCTAATTATTCATGGCGATGAGTTTGTAAGTGCTCTTCACTACTTTCTGAGATGTCACAGTACAGCTAACAACTAGGGCTTGGATGATATGGATTTCATAATTGTTAATAGGTTAAATATGTTGATTGGACAAGTATTAAAAAATAAGACATTGTCCCTTCTATTATTCATGTAGATTCACTTTACAAAGCCTGAGTAACAGTGTATTCCTTTATATGAGGATCACGAAGCACATAAAAATGGAGGCTGTTGGAGTCAGTAGTCAGTGCCTCCTGCTAACAAATTAGCTGCTTAGCTTCACTTTTATCACTGAAATTACAGTCCCTGTTCTCTGCAGTTTTACTAAAGCTACTCTTTGGGTGTTACAAAACTGAAATGATGAAAAAAGTCACGAGGAAACAAGCGCATCTTTTTATTAGAACATTAGAACATTTAGTGGTTGAATTTTAGCCGAACAAGTCTGGACATATACTAGAGATGTACGCCGGTCACACTCAGCATGACACAGACACTGCCTGTGTTTGCATCACGTAATTCATATGCATATGAGCCAACCTTTTTTTTATGTATTTATTTTTTATGTATTTAATAAACTTCATTTAACCAGGAAAACATCCATTGAGATCCAGATCTTTTTCAAGGAGGGCCTGGCCAAGTGATCAGCAACACACAGTCAGGAGCATTAAAAGTTTACAAATAAATTAAAGGTGCATTGTGCACGTTAAACTGGTCAAATAAACTATATTTCGATACCATACTTTTATCAGAAATGAGCCGAAAGAAAACGGTTTCGGAAGTCCAACCCCCGCCACCCTTAGACACTGTGCAGATGAGTTGACTCCTGTCTTCAGACATTTATAACACCTCCCTGGAGTCATGCCATGCCCCAGCCTGCTTCAAGTCGTCCATCATCGTCCCTGTCCCCAAGAAGCCCCAGATCACTGGACTTAATGACTTTAGGCCTGTGGCGCTGCCTGTAGTCATGAAGTCATTTGAGCGCCTGGTCCTGCCCCATCTCAAGTCCTTCTCCTCCTCCGCCCTGGACCCACTGCATTTCGCCTACAGAGCCAACAGATCTGTAGACGACACCATCAACCTGGCCCTCCACTTCATCCTGCAGCATCTGGACTCCCCGGAAACCTACGCCAGGGTCCTGTTTGTGGACTTCAGCTCTGCATTCAACACCATCCTCCCTGCTCTGCTCCAGGACAAGCTCTCTCAGCTCAACGTGCCTGACTCCATGTGCAGGTGGATCACTGACTTCCTGACAGACCGGAGGCAGTGCGTGCGGCTAGGGAAGAATGTCTCCCAGACTCGGACTATCAACACAGGAACTCCACAGGGCTGTGTACTTTCTCCTCTGCTCTTCACCCTGTACACCAACTGCTGCACCTCCAGCCTGACTCTGGACTCTGTAAACTCTGTAAAACTGATCAAGTTTGCAGACGACACCACCCTCATCAGACTCATCTCGGACGGCAATGAGTCTGTCTACAGGAGGGAGGTGGACCGGCTGGCATCCTGGTGCAGCACCAACAACCTGGAGCTCAACGCGCAGAAGACAGTGGAGATGATCGTGGACTTCAGGAAAGTCGCAGCCCCCCTGCTCCCCCTCGCCCTGACAGACTCTCCCATCGCCACCGTGGTCTCTTTCCACTTCCTTGGCACCACCATCACTCAAGACCTCAAGTGGGAGCCGACCATCAGCTCCATCATCAAGAAGGCCCAGCAGAGGATGTACTTTCTGCGGCAGCTGAGGAAAGCCAAGCTACCAGCGCAGATGATGGTGCAGTTCTACACGGCCATCATCGAGTCCATCCTCACCTCCTCCATCACCGTGTGGTACGCTGGAGCCACCGCCAGGGACAAACAGAGACTACAGCGCATTGTGCGCTCTGCTGAGAAGGTGATCAGCTGCAGCCTTCCATATCTCCAGGACTCGGGGACGACGAGCAGGTCGGATCACAGCTGACCCTTCTCACCCTGGACACGGACTATTTGAGCCACTCCCCTCGGGCAGGAGGCTACGGTCCATCCGGACTAGAACCTCCCGCCACAAGGAACATTTTCTTTCCCTCTGCCGTTGGACTCATGAACACTTCATAACACCTGCCACTTTAACAATATATTATATAAGAACTGTCTATTTGCACTGCTACATTTGCACTGTCTGCCAACTGTACATTTCTGTATATAGTCTTAGTCTATCTTAGTCTATTTTATCTTATCCTTAATCTTATGCATGCCTCTTTTATATATTTTATTATATTTTATTCATTGTTTTATGTTGCACCTTATGCCAAAGGATTTCACAATTTACCTCAGTTTCCTCTGTGAGCCCATACATTCAATTGAATGAGAGGGATGCGGGAACGAGGTGATGTAGGTTATGACATCTCTTCCCTGACTCTGGCTCACACAAGTCCAATGTTAGACATGCACATTTGTTTATGAATACAAAACTGAACAATATTTACAACTGTTACTTCTTTATTTGTAAAATTAAAGTTTTTGGAGTGTTTGGAGTTGGAGTTTTTACATTTGTGGTCTGAATAGTGCTTCTTTATAGCTAACATAAACTCCAAATGGGTCTCGAACTTGTTCAGTGATTTCCTGCACTCAAGCGCCCATGCTGCCTCATTGTAAATTGCTGATAAGTAGTGTATCAATACTCCGGTTATCGACTTCAGGTTCATGACTGTCACCCAGGGCAAGAATATTGTTCCAAGTCTGTCGTGCAAAACGCAGGATGCCTTCATCTAGAATGTAGAGATCCATATGGGCACAGCTGCTGACAGTCAATTGAAACCTATCTACTGCATTTATTTTCAATGCCCGTGGGCATCTGTTTGCAGTTGAAGCACGTGCACCAGGAGGACCTCTGTTGAGGTGAGGTGGTCCAGGAGGGCTGTGGCTTCTCTTTGTTGCATAATGTCCAGAAAGACACCTTGCTGACGGATGCCCACCATCTGAAGCACTTCTGTTGTCCTCCCTGCTTGTGTCCACATTTTCAGAGCTAGAGTCCTAAAGAAAATCAAAGGTTTTATGCGGTTTATAAAGTGGCATTGATCGTTGCAAGATTTTCAGGAACACATGTCACCAGAAAATTATTTGAGTGCACTCCATAGGCCAAAAGCATAGTACATAGCCTATGTACTGTAAGTGCAAGAAATAAACCAATTGTTTTTGTTAGGCTGCAGCCTAACTAAGAGGACAGAGACAGCGACTGGTATTAGATTATAAAATGTAGATGCAGGGTATAAGCAGTGTATTGGGCCAATGAATGAAACCATTGACTGTATGGGCAAGATAGGGAATGAAACACTATAAGTACAATAGCAACTGTATGCAACGGCATGCAGCTGAGCAGTGAGTAAACAAACACGGTAAAACACCAGAGTCTGAGAGATAAACTTATTATAAATATTACCTTAAAATATTTCAGAAATATAAGCATTTTCACCCACAAAAAATCAGGGTTCGTTTCCCCTGAAAGGTTGGCATTTTATCTCGAAATTAGCAATTATGTCAAACACTATCACTATCAAATAAAGTCAAATATAGTTTGTCAAATTCAAAATAATATGTATATAAGTGCATTTTCTTAGCTCCTCAAACATTTTGTCAATAAATGAACTCTGGGACGGCTGATGAGTCTTCAATTGTAAATCTTAAGTTCACAATAATATTTTAAAGCACAAGCATTGAGAAATTTATACATGCTGTGAACGAAATGTGTTAAAG
This sequence comes from Rhinogobius similis, assembly GCA_019453435.1. Classification (NCBI taxonomy): domain Eukaryota; kingdom Metazoa; phylum Chordata; class Actinopteri; order Gobiiformes; family Gobiidae; genus Rhinogobius; species Rhinogobius similis. Next base: position 36,042,215 of record CM033634.1, on the reverse strand, counting down.
GAAACAAGCTCAGATAATTTATTTTCCGACTAGAGAGTGTTCCAAGAACGAGAAGAGAAACTAAAAGCTTGTTTTCCCAGCTCAGTCCAAATATGAGGAACATATAAATAATAAATGTAATTTGAACTCAAACAGTAGTGGCCAGTGGTTCTCTGGATGAGGGAGGACAAATAAAATGGAACCAAGCCAAGAAGAGCCTTGTAAACCAGGAGCATCCAATGGGTGTAACACCTTGCGGGTAATGAAGGCCACTGCGTAGAGCTCACTGTGGTGTGTGAGGCAACCACATCCAGACTCGAACCTCAATGCACAATGATGCACTGAGCCATATTATGACCCCGGGGTTAGTGCAGCGCTGGTGTTAAAGGTCCCATATTCTGCTATTTTGCCCTTTACACAGTCTATTCTAAGGGCTTTGTTGATAAAATTTTGCGTTGTGCAATATCCATAACATAACAGTTTCCAAAAAACACCCATTTCTTGGACTAGCCCCCCTCCTTGCAAAAGCAAACGGCTCACTCTGAGATCTGACCCCCCCGAACAGAGAGCAGGCTGCCTCCCCCACCCAACTTGCGCGCCTCCCCCGCCCAACTCGTGCCGAAGCCTAGAGCGGAGATGGTGCGCATGCGCCGTGTGCTCCGGTAAACAGCGATACACAAACACTGAATAAACCTTTTATCCGTCCTGACGGTGCGTCGTGCTGAGTCCTACGTCCTGGATCTGACCTGGAGTTTGACGTGCTCCAGTACCTCGACGACGGACGTTGCCGTTTGGTAAATAACAAGCTAACTCTTCGATCTGTCGTATCCACCGTGTAATTACTGTGTAGCATTAGCATTAGCTGTTTTTATTCTGCGGCTGCGCGCTTCCCGGAGGCATGGCTTAAACACCGCGTCATCCTTGTGAGCGCGTCATCCTTGTGAGGAGCCCCCGTCTGCCTGCAAAAAAAAGTTTTGCATGTTATGGGACCTTTAATGATGACGTTTTACGCCAGAGCAAACGGCCATCGTGAGCCATGAAGCTCTAAACAAGAGGTGTGATCATGCCAAAATATGAGGTGGAGTGAAGCAAATGTTGGACACGATGTGATGCAGTCTGTGAATGGCCAGAATCATAACTAATAAACTTGGCAAAAACTAGTACAGTGAAAAACATAACATGGGAAACATTCCCTGGAATCTATCGCTATCCTCATATGGAACAGATGATCCTAATAAAACAAACTTAATGGGCATAAATAACCAAAACGATGCATTACAGTATAATGAATATATTAAGACAATCTGCCTGCCTTAAATAGCTGTAGTTTACATCGCGCTTTTGAGCAAAACTGTATGATCTGCTTCCATTAAATTCTGAATTGATCGGCGGTCAGACCAAAACACCTCAGTCCTTCACACTTTAGGAATCTTATTACTATGCTGGCTTAAATTAAAGATAGGTGACAATGGATCAGCAATAAACTCAGCAGCCAACTTCAAAACCATGGGGTTCAACTTATCTGGACCTACTACCTTTCTGGTATCAAGACTTTTGAGTGCTCTGTGCACATCCGAAATGGAGACACTGGTGAATCTAAATGTGCATTCATTAACACATGAACACATTTCAGACACTAGGTTTTCTTCTGAATTTGTCGTAGGGTTTAAGTCAAAGAGAGATCAACCCATGATGGGTCACAACATCAAGAAGAGACCACATGAAAGCTATAAAAAGTATACGTCTTTATTTTACAAATTTAGGAAATATGCAAAGTAGCCTGCCATTCACCGCCTCAGATGGTTAGAGTTGGAACTGGAGTTGGACGGAGAGTCCTGGAAGAGGGGAGAGAGGACAAACACTTACTGAATGTGGCTTATATAGTAACCAGGAACACCCAGGCCCAGGTGCCCCATATTGCCGCCCAACCTCTGACGGCAAGGGGCCATCACAATGCCTAAGTGATCCAGAACTTCTTTGGATCATTCAAGTTCTTTGTCATTTCAGTAAGGTAAAAGTCAGACTTAGCTTCTTTAATCAAAGATGTACATTTATTTCTGAGTTGACAAAAAGTCAGTCTCAAGTTTACTTTTCCTTGCTGTAGCCCAGACCTTATCCCGATCCTTTAAGAGACTAACAATCTCGGAAGAGAACCGTGGATTTTGTCTTACCTTCCTGGATGTGTGAAAAGGTGCATGTTTATCTATTATCCTTTGAAATTCATCATGAAAACATTTCCAAGCTAGTTCAACATTGTCAAAGAGTGATACTTTGCTCCATTCAAAAAGAGACATGTCACATTGAAAAGTTTGCTTATTGAAGTGCTTGAGCTTTTGTTTCACCACTACACAAGGGTTTATCTTTGGTAATTTAACATTTCTGATGGTGCCAGTAGCATAGTGGTTGCTTAGATAATTCGCAAGGATGCCAGTGTCACTCTTCGTGAGATGGGCATTTGTCAAAATAAGGCAAATCAAGGACATTCTATTCGGATATTTATTGTTAGTCGAGTGGGGCTGTCAATCAACTAACTGAACAAGGTTTAAAGAGACACAGACTGACTTTAGTTTGTCAGATGCTGGTGTCAGCCAGTCAAGATTCAAATCGCCCACTAGTACAAACTTAGTTTGGATTGAGACCAACCAATGTACCCTAAAGTGATGTAATGGCTTCACTGCAAGCTGATGGTGGCCTATAACAGCCAACAGTTGTTATTAACTGACACATTGAAAATTCAAGTTTAAGTACAAGAAGTTCAAATTGTTTTTGCATTGACAGTGATGATAAAAAGGTGACAACACATTTGATTTTCACAAAGATTGCCACCCCGTCACCGTTTTTGGAATGGCCATGCCCATGTTCATTATAACCTGGTAAAGAAATAACCTTGTCTGTGATTGATTTATTCTAAGAAGTTTTAGATCAAACAAGGACATCAGTAGTCTGAGCTGATCAAGATTTTAATTAAATCTATTTTAGGTTGCTGGCTTCTAACATTAATGTGCAGGATGCCAAGACCAGATCTGCTTCGAAATTCCTCAGGGGTACCAGTTTGATTTGAGGGCCAGGGTTGGGTTCAGCATTGCCAGAGAGCAAGAGTGAAAGCCGTATAAAACATTTCTTTTCGTAGACAATTATTGTGGACACACTACTGTCTATCCCACTATCTACTCCCAGGTGTGCAGATGCACAGAGCATCTCCACTGGGCATAAAACATCTCTCCAAAACATAAAATAGTCCTAATTGTATCAGTTTGCAGTTGGACAGTAGCAACTTTATAGGCAAATCATCATTGTGTGTACATGTTCCTACATTGGAGGAGACCTGAAGGGGGTGGTGCCCATCACTGTTATCGCTTACAGCATCAGGTGACCAATACCGGAAAGCCACCAATAATCCAAGTTGCAATGTCATTGTTGCAGTACTTGTGAGCACGCCAATCTGCAATGAACAACAAGAAAAAAACCAAGGGACCACAAAGACGCGATCACATTCACCACACTGCAGGTTAGATACACGCTGGTGCCGGCCAGCTCCCCGCTTGCAGTGAAGCAGGTCACAACGCAAGTACGTCTCTAGTCACCAGCAAATCCGCCGCTATTATCGGCCAAAACAGATCGACACAGGCTCCGGGGAAAAGACGACAAAATCCATACAGGACAGCCAAGTCAATGCCGCTGGGCAGAACGTCGAAGCCTGAGGAGCTAACCCCATTCCCAGCTTCGTGGCAACAAGCTGCAGCGCGTAGTATTAAATAAATCCAATCCATAAGATTCAGTTGTGCATATATGAATGCAGGGGTGCATGATGGCAGAGCAGCCATTATCATTTCTTGTCATGACTCATTTACATATGAATGTGGGTTCAAAAGCCAACATTGCTTTACAGTAGCTACGTTTACAACTTTGTGGTAGCATTTCATCAGCTAAGTGCTAACTAAAGAGAGAATCAGAAACAATTTTTTTAGCGCCCAGAATCACAACAGCAGTTGCCACGATGGGCCACAGGTAGAAAGCAGTTTAAATAAACAATGTTTAAGAGAATTTAGCAAATGCATAGGTGTGCCAGAGCATCCCCTGTCCTTGACACTCCTTCTCAGCAAGGAAAAAATGACAAAAAACCCAGTGGGGAAAAAGTAGAAACCTCGAAGTGAACCACAGTGAAGGAGCGATCCAGGGCTGACGCTTATCCATTTGGACCATGGATTCAGAACCACTTGGAATGAAGTTAGGTGGCTCATTGAGCGTAGAGAGGCAGTTGAGGAGCATATGGCTCTACAGTTCAGGGTTGTTAGATGGGGTGATAGTCACTGGAGCAGCCGCCGCCGTGGTGTGCAGGAATGGTAGTGGCCCCTAAACCCTAATGAAGGAGTCAGATTCTGCTCAAACATGACACATATTGACGAATATGTGTGCAAAGAGAAACACATACTGCCTGCTGTGGATGAAACCCTGGCCAAGTTCACAGGAGCAACTGTCTTCACAAAGCTAGATGTTACAGCTGGATTCTGGCGGGTGCCCCTACATCTACAATGTTCCCTCTAACTTTTTATGTGTCTGAGCAAACACAAAAACTCAGCAGAGCAGTCCGATGGACTACTGTGGGTGACATCCAACACGCACATGTCCACATCAGTGTCACACTCGTTCAAAACCTGAGATCAGAGCACTGCAGTAACGCAGTCTATATTGGGCACTTTTCACAAGACCTTCGTGGGTCTTCGTCCATTGATGACGCATCCCTGGATAGAATTCTCTATTTAATTTGTAGCAGGTGGCTTCCGCACAAAAGTTACTCACATCCAGCAACACTTCTGTGCACTATTTATTTAATACTGTAACCTGATTATATTTCCTATGGAAACCTCTGGACAAAGTAACCTGTAAATTAAAGTTAACTCTTGACTAAGAATGTAATTGATTAGACTTAGAGTTTAGATTGGGCCCAAAAATTCAAGCCCGACCCAGTCCGAGCCCACGCACATAATGTCTGAACCCGACCCGGGCGAGTCATTTGCTGCACGATTCGACCCGAGTCATTTGCTGCATGATTTGACCCGACCTGGGCCTGCGCACGTGTAGAACTGGAGTTACGTAAACTGAGTTCTGTGCAGAGGTTTATAGGAAGAATAAGTGCCCCTGACGGGGCTTCAAGTGTTGAGTGTTCTACCTGCACCAACATGACGTCTCCTGTACCAGACATGCCCGTTCCTTCCGGTGACGCTGGCCTACATTATCTCTCTCCCTTCCTCCTTTTGTTAACTTTTTGGCTTTAGCTCCATGGCTCTCCTTCTCCTCCGCTGCTCTCTCTTTCTCTCTTCTTCGCTCTGTGTAGTAGCACTTTCATTAAGGCGTCTTCTCTCACGTCACATATTTTGACCACTTTACTAGAGGATGAGGAGGAAAACAACAGCATATTTTGCATATCAATATATGCGAAAACTGTTCGAAGTGCTAAACTTGTAGCTGCACAGTGGTGTTTGCTCTGATCGGTTTCTGCTTCTTCACTGGTGCTGAAGACAGAGAGTCTGTATCTGTGCCACGCTGCTCATGGCTCTCATGGCACTGCCACGTAAAGACGCGCGGTGACAGGGGGAGAAGTCAGATCCAGAATGAATGAGTGCAAATCAAGTTTGTCAGGGTGAATGCTGAGAATTGAGTGCACAGCCTGACCCTGAATTGAGTGAGTGTCTAATGTGATGGTTTAACTCCAGAAGCTATAATTTCAGGGGGACTACTTTTCCATGCATATGATGGAGGAGCTCATCATCTCCGTGTCTCCACATATAGCGTTCCTGGTGGGGGTACGCTGTACCGGGCCATACCAGCTTACTTTCAACCCTGATAGGATGTGAAATGTGTCGTGGATCTTTGCGGTTCACTTGTGAATTTGAGGCGGGTTGGTTCTGTGGTTTCTGAAGCTGTTGGTCGGTGTGTCAATCAGCAGAAGAAGACTCGTTGACACTAGCTTCTGTATATTAAATGAAGTTTATTACAGAGAGCAGCATCACATACAGGCAGTCGACGTTCGCCTGGGAGTCCCACTGTGGCCGAATCCAGGATCTCCCAGACTCTAGTGTAACATAGCTTTATATATGGTAGGATGAATGCTTCTTCAAAAGAGACAAACCCCCTTTTCAGATAAGGAAAACCCACTCCCGATTGTTTCTTGATTGACCCTTTCTTTGTTTGTGGTCACGCGACCTAATCACTATGATTATGATTACCCCTTATTCCTTTTGGCCCCACAGTCTAGAGCTAATTGAATTAACACTTATCTCTGCAATTGTCACTTCACAGTAGGTACTTCAGATCAGAATAAAGGCTGGCTACAGGCTTAAGGGATGTAGAACTTTCCTTGTAGCTTTTGATTTGGCACTATGTGCTGTTAATGATCAGGCGTATTCAGGTTCACGTCATTGTGTGTGGCTGCCGCCTCTTGCTCTTTTCCTCCTCCTCCTCCTCCTCCTCTTCCTCTTGCGTGGATGCTGTGAGAGTTGTGCGCAATTGTGCATCCGCACAGCTTAGAGGGAACAGTGATTCGGTACCACTGACCACATTTATTCCACCATTCAGGAGATATTGCTACAGAAGGTTCTGTTCGGAATCGCGTCCATACCAGAACACGTTCAAAAGAGACTGACACAAATGCTGACAGGACCTGATGGAACGGTGTGTCACGCAGATGACGTCTTGTGTTTGGGTCCAGTCCTGAACAACACGGCTGCACCATGTGTTAGAGTGGCTCCAGCAGGAGGGTATGACTCTCAACAATGACAAGTGCCAGTTAGTAGTGGAGAGTGTCCTCTTTTTAGGCCACATCCTCACATGGTTAACTATGTTGGCAAGTTTTCACCACGTATAGCTGAACTCACTCAGCCACTGAAAGAGCTACTTAAAGCAGACACTAGCTGGGATTGGGGAGCGGCACAGCAGCGGGCATTCTATAAAGTGTGGCAAGAACTGAGCTCACCCACAATCCTTGGCCTCGACAGTTTGAACAGAGAGACTAAAATTGCACCACATACTTCCGCTTAGTTAGGATTAGGAGGGGGGTCTTGTCTCAGAAACAACCAATCATCTCTCAAGGTAATCTCTCGCAGACAATTGCAGAGCGAAGACATGCCCAAATTGAAAAGGACCTCTCAGGACTGACCTGGACATGTGAGAGGTTTCAGTCTTACCTTGTTGGGATGGACTTCCTGATACAAACCGATCACAAGCCTCTCATTTCTCTGCTAGGTAGCATAACGCTAGATGATTTACCACCTCGTATTCTAAGGTTTAGATTATGACTTCTTTGCTTCACATTCAAAATCGAACATGTGCCTGGAAAGAACATGATCATAGCGGATGCATTGTCCAGAGCCCCTATCCAGGCTCCACTCACAGCGCAGGACAAGTAGCCAGAGGAGGACATGTGTGTGTTGAAATTAGGTGACGGGACAGAAGAAGCAGGACCCAGGTAGAAAGTATACCCTGATTGATCAGGGTGAGTCGCGAGTCGTAAGGCTCCACACAAAGTTCGAACAAAAGGAACAAATCAGATATAACTTTATGCTAATTAGGTAAAAAGTTTGCGTGCATAATAAGTTCAGAGTACTACGACTCGAAGTACTAGTACCAATACAACGAAGCACAAAAAACTTCCAGGAGGGGCCTTAGCGAGCGAAGACTGGTCACTTGATAAGCCCGATCCAAGAAAGGAAATAGGACCTCTAAAGCAGTGGTTCTCAAACTTTTTCAGTCGCAACCCCAAAATAACAATAGTTCACATTTGCGATCCCCAAACACAAAAGATAGGCGACATGCAAAGTGATAAATTAGCGTTATATCTAATGTTAGACCTAGACCTAGAAAAATGACTTTGATTGGCCAACAAATAGAAATCTACATTCACCACTGCATTTGAAGGGTATCAAGCCTTGTTTTACACTAAAGTATCAGTTTTCCCCATCATCTGGGGACCCCTGGAAATCATTTTGTGACCCCTATTGGGGTCCCGACCCCTAGTTTAAGAACCACTACTCTAAAGGACAGCCCAGCCCAGATGCTTAGTCTAGACAGGTGTCGTATTTGCCCAACATGGGGGTCATGGAAAACATGACCCTGAATAGACGAAGCAGATGTTGGTTGACCTGTTCCTGCTAGCTGAAGTTGGAAGTAACCAGAAAAATCACAATCCTCTATTTATTTCACGTCCATTAAATTTAAGCCTAAATCAGGTTAAATTTGATTTGAGGATATTATTTGAAAACCAAATTGCAAGGCTAAAGACCTCCTTGACATTATGTCAGATGACAGATCTTGATACATGAATTCAACTTGGTTGATCCATTACGGAATGATTACGAAAAACCCACGGGCAACCCAGTACATTCAATATAACCGTTTATGGTTAAACTTTCAAGCCTTCAGGTGGGAAAAATGTAAATCATAGTCCAAGTACCCTCTTGCAACTGTTCTTGGACACAGAATGGATCAGTTAACAAGACAATAGTGTAAATTAGGGTTGTACAATAAACAAGATATATGAGTATATTATTGCTAAGCCAAGACAATAAATGTTTCAAAAACAAATTATAATGAAAAACTAGATATAGTTAAGCTAACAGCCATAATTATTTCTGTACTCTTTACTGGCAGATGACAACAACAATTGGGCATCTTTATTCAATAAACAAGACCTAATGATAAGCAAGTTGATTTGTCTCTGTTATCATCTTCAATGGGGAGTGTTCTGTGTCGTGTCTTTTGTGCCCTTGGTGTTGACCTGGGTGTCTTCACCATCCACCAACAGTGAGTCAGCAGCCGTTGGCCAGGCACTTCTGTTATGCCATACATGCCATTAACAGGTGAATCATTAGCTTTACCTGTCTCATGCTTGTGAGTGACATCAACTGTCCTGTCCTTTAAACTACAAACTATGCATAGCGTAAGAATAAGCAATATATACAAGCAGACCAAATGCTAGCTGGAAGATGTGAAAGACAAAAAAAGTGATTTTCATGTTGGTAAACCGCTCATTGCTGTTGGAGCGGCCTTAATCCGGCTGGTGTGGACCCATGATGGGGACCCCTTGGCCTTCACAGCAGTTCTATTAACCAGCAACACCTCAACCGGCTCCCCGTATCTGGGATCAGTTGCCTTAGGTTTCAAACTTCTGACTTCTGGCACCAAATCACCAAGCTGAAAGGGATTGGTAGGCTCCTTAGCACAGGGCTAACGTCAGACACCTGCTGAAGATACTGAGCCACTAAAGTGATTGAATCATGAACATATCACTGTTGTACTTCCTGCAAATTAGTGAGGTTTGTTGCTGGCGAGGTCCTAGCTGCTAAAGAAAAAGGACGACTGTTAATATCTAATAAGGGGATAATCCAGTAGTTTTACAAGGCATAGCTTTGATAGACATTAAGATTACCGGTAGGGCATCCAGTCACATCATTTGCTATGACATATAGATTTTCTAAGGTTTTCTTTATGGTTGTATTAAGTCTATCCATCACACCACTGGTTGGTGGGTGCCAAGGCACCTGAAATTGCCGGTTTATACCCAATGCTGCTGTTAAACGTTTTGTAACGTGTGAAGTGAAAGTTAGTGAGTTCTGCTATCTGAATTAATAGAGAACGGAACACAAAAACATGGTTTTATATGTTTCATTAGACATTTTCGTGTTGGAAACGCCTCAGGTCATCGAGAGAAACAATCTATTATGACCAGTAAATATGACTAGCCTCTACTTCTTCGCATATGAGTGAAATTAATTGAAGCTGTTGAAAAGGGCCTTCTGGCATTGGAAGATGTTCATGTCTAGCGTGGTTAACCGCCGGGTTACATCGAGCACAAATCATGCATTGTTGTATAAACCTTCATACATATGTTTACAACCCTACAGTGAAAAGCAACTTATCAGTGTAGGATTTGATTGCTTGATAGTTTGCATGCATAAAACCGTGCATGTAAGCGATTAATGGATGAAAGACAAGCTTAGATAAAACGACTCTGATCTGCACTTCGCCACAATTCATTGCTATCTTTGAAACACCCCTTCTTTTTCCAGAATTTTCTGTCGCTCTCAGATTTGTCCCGCATAAAGACCAAGTCAGAAGTTGTAAATAGGGGGCGTTGATAGGCTAGCATCTGCTGACAAAACTTGCACGTTGGAATTGTTTTGCCAAGGTGGAAATATTCTACATTTACAACAACACCGGCTGCTTCACATGCACAGCACGGTAAAAACAACACAGAAAAGTACAATATTATTACAAACACAACGAATAACAGTTAACTTGCGTTAACAGCCAATGCAAAGAAATGTGTCTTAAGAGCCAATATAAAAGATCGTAGTGATAGAGCAGCTCTGATCTGCAGATGTTTTGGGGCAGCCACAGGAAAGGCCAGATCTTCTTGAATTATTAATTGGGATCTGGGCACATTTAACAACTGTTGTTTTTTTGATATCACTGATGTAGCTTGGACATAAGCTCTTATTCAGGGGCCAATCCATTTAAGCAAACAAACATAAAAAAAATTTAATCAATCTTGAATACGACTGGAAGCTGGTGAAAGAAGGGAAGCGCTGGAGTAATGTGCTGACGCTTTCTTGTCTCTGTAGTAAGAGGGCAGTAGTATTTTGGACCTGCTGTAGGCAATAATACTTTCAGGGACAGGCTGGTGGCTGAAAGAAGTGATATCACAGCTTTAATCCTTCTCCATAGCTCTAACATAATTTGAAATCAGTCTGTTCCATAGCTACACAACTAGAACACCATCACTATTCTGTGTGTGTGCTGTGCATGTGTGTTGTCTGTGTGTCATCCGTGTCGTGTGTGTGTGTCGTCGTGTGTTGTTTGTGTGTATTGTGTGCGTGTGTTGTGTGTGTGTAAAGCGTGTGTGTTGTGTGTTTCTAAGTATGTGTGTGTGTCGTGTGTTGTGCGAGTGTCGCATGTGTGTGTTGAGTGTTTGTGTTTGTACGTACGTACGTGCGTGTGTTGATCATGTGTGTGTTAAACATGTGTTGTACATGTGTCGCGTGTGTTCGTGTGTTGAGCGTGTGTGTCATGTATGTGTGTCATGATGTACCGTGTGTCGTGTGTGTGGTGCATTTGTCGTGTGTGCATGTGTTTTGAGCATGTTGCGTGTGTGTATGTCTGCTGTATGTGTGTGTCTGTTGAGCGTGTGTATTGTGTTCATATCGTGTGTGCTCTGCATGTGTCGTGTGTGCGTCATACGTGTGCCATGTGTATGTTGAGCATGTTGTGTTGTACATGTGTGTGTGTGCATGCATGTGTTGTGTACATTTTGTGTGTGTGTGTGTGTGTGTGTGTGTGTGTTGACTTTGTTCTGAAGCACTCTCTCACTGTCTCAGGAACCTGCAGAACCAGATCACCATCCCTCAGCAGCGGCCCTCAGGTTGGTCCTCTCTCGCTCTCTCTCTCTCTCTCTCTCTCTCTCTCTCTCGCATTGCATGTGCAAATGCTACGACTTCCAGATACAGACAGAATGGCAATGGCCAACCAACCGGATGTTGTGGTGGAAAGCCGTTATATTGACTGTTATGAATAAATGGCAAAAGTCACATTTTGCATGGTTGGATCTTAACAACGTTCCAAGTAGAGCTTCAGTTCGCAACAAGAAATGGTAGTGAGCCAAAAAAAAATTTAGCTTGAACATTTAATTAAAAACATCACTTAAACTGAAACAGGCCGTTCTGCAGCTAATCAAAAGTTTAGGACCACGTCTCAAAAAACAATCCCGAGCCCCCTCAAAACAGAAATCAAAGCCCGAAACATGAACTTGGTAATGAGTAGCGCCACCGTTATTGTTGATCGTTTCCAAAATAAATGTAAACTTCCCTTGCCATCCATGGCCAAAGGTTCTCAATCGGATTTAGATCACATGACGCGGTCCAAAAGAGTGATGTTATTCTCCCTGAAGGAGAAGAAACAATAAAACAAACAAGGAAACAACAAAATGTTTACTCAGCCTTTTTTTTTTTTTTGTCTCACTCCCATTTCTTGTTGCATAGTGAAACTCTACTTGGAACCTTGTTAAGATCCAACCATGCCAACACTTGTCAAGCATTGAGTGCTCGGTGACCAAAACTTGCGTGTGAGCGCTAAAACAAGTTAACTGGACCAAACATGTCACCAAACTATTCCAGAGCACGTGTAGACAACAGCTCCATCTGTCTTCATGAATGTCAGTTACCGATGTAACTAATTAATCCATTAAACCTGTGTTTAATGGATTAATCCATTAAGATTTAAGACCACTCGTTTGGCCATGAAGCCTAGATTTACCTGAAACATGTGCCACAGACGCAATCTGAAATGTGTAGACTTTAATTAAGTCTAGACGGATCTAAATATTGTATTTAGATCTGTGAATTAATAAAATGATTTAATTTTCAGAAGAAAATGTGCAAAAATACTTTAAAATAGACAGTTGTAAACAATGAGCGTGTGATGCGATTAATAGTGAATAATCACAGTTCTAAAGTGTGATTAATTAGATTAATTTTTTTAATCGCAATCTGACAGCACTTGTGTAATGTTTTAATTGTGTGAGAAACAAAAAACTAAACAATGCATTTCAATTATTATATGTAAAAAAAAAAAAAACACGTCAGCAGGGGGGATGGGATCCCACCACATCCCCCCTCAAATCCTACTGTATATACATATATATACACACATACACACACATATATGTGTATGTGTGTGTGTGTGTGTGTATATGTATATGTACATGTGTGTTTATATATATATATATATATATATATATATATCTATATAAGTAAAGATAAAATGCAATTGTATTCACATGTACAGTGTTTAAAAAAAAAATTAACCCAAGCAGAGGACACAATCAAAAAAAATAAAAATTTGACTTAAGACAACAGACAAAACATTTGCATGTACATGCTGTATGGGGGTGTGCCCACTGCTGATGTCTGGTTATTCCTGCACTAACCCCTGCTTTATGTTACTGCTGCCTAAAGGAGACACTTATGTCATGTCCACGTTCCGGAGGCTGGAGGTAGGTGCAAAGTCTGTGTGCAGTGTGGAGTGTTTACAAGACCTTATTTTTTGCCAGGGTCCAGTGAGATCTGCACAAGCTTTCTGCAGTATGCCCTAGTGTGGGACCTCAAGGTCGACCTAAAGAAAATACTTCAATTTCCTGACTTCGCCCACACTACCCTGAGACCAGATACAGTTCATTTCTCTCCCACAGGAAAAAAGATCATCCTGGTTGCAGAGGATGATCATGGTTGAAGAGGCATTTGAGAGGAAATCTGAACGTTACAGGGAGCTGGTGCAAGACTGCCGCGATAAAGGCTGGTAGACATGCTTGTGCAATGTTCAGGTGGGATTCAGGGGGTTTCCAGCCTAATCAGCCTGGAAACTGCTGACAGCCGTTGGTGCGAAAACTCGGCAGCAGAGAGAGCCTCCTGTTGGATTTGAAATAGTAAGGAGCAGATGAGCTGGCAGCCAGGAGGGAGTGAGTAGTGGCTGGCCACCACTGTTGACCCTCCAACAGGGAGGAAGGCAGACTTCAGACTGAAGTATACAGGAAACCCACCCACACAGATCAGTACTTACTCTTCAATTCTAAGCGCTCACTGCAGCACCAGATGGGGGTGATCAGGAGATTATAACACAGAGCCCAGGAAGCACCCACCAGCTCACAGGGGAAGGAGATAAATATGTGTTTTTTCAAGAATTTACAAAATGTATTTTGTGCACAAATATAGATAAATATGCACACATTTTAATTTGGCATGCATGTCTTTATTGACAGTAACCTTACCCTATAGCTGTGTCTGTTTCAGGTAAATGGTATTCCTGAGGAGAGGAAGGTGGCTGAAGCTCTGGACCTTTGAGTATCATCCTCCACCTGATCACAGCAGCCTTTACAGCCATTCCATATTTGCTGTTGGAACATGTCTATGTATGTACAACAATGCATTCCATAACTGAATCATGCTTCAGATGTATTTGTAAATACTCTGTGTCTTGATAAATAAAACATTTGTTTAAATTGTGGTCCTTTTTACAACATGTCCTGGGACAGTTTGACTGTGAAGCGTCTGTTCCTCCAAATTTGAGGCTTTCTTTTTGACTCCACATGATGATTACATGATTTGTAAAAAATTATAAATGTTTACATAATTTAAATCTGATAAATTGAGAGCCAGGTTTGACATTACCGATTCAGTTTGTTGAAACTCTCATTTTAATTCTATTATTTAGTATTTCAATATCTATTAACTAGATATTACTGTAAAACAAATCAATAATACTAATAAATATAATTTCCAACATAAATGATGAGCAGGAAGGTACCCTATCGAGGAAGAGGAATATTAATTATTGCCACAGAGTTACAAACGTTTTCCTGGAATTTCAGATTTAGATTACATCTTTATTGTCTCCTAATGGAGAAATGTGTGTTGGACAAACAATGGGCACAAAAACAGAACCGACAAAAGACAATCCAATCATTGCATTCACACAACCGGCACATCCCACACCCACTGGTGACGGTTACCAACTTGACAATGTCAATTACCATCCAATTTCAAATGCAAATTCAAAACACATACAGCACGATCCAAAAAACACAAGCTGAGGACACTATTTCACAAAAGTCCATCGATAATCCACACAGTAAATTCAAGAAAGTTTCCTACGATTTAGATGTGAGATAGACATGGGGACCATGGAATGCTTATAGCTACAGCTTGCCCTGTATCTTTTGCCAGATGGCAACAGCTCAAACTCCTCGTGTAGGATGTGAGTAGGGTCAGCTGCCATTTTCTGACCCTGTTTCACTACTGTCTCCTCAAACACTTCCTGGAGCGTGTGGGGCAAGCCAACAATCTTCCCCCCTCTTTAGTCTGGCTCGCAATACTCAGATGCAGCACATACAGAGTTACACTAAAAGCAAAAATGTGTAATTCAAGCCATTGTAACCGGTTTACCCCTTGATTGTTACTCTGCGTTATGTTCTGGGTGTTGGTGCAGTATAAACGACAGAGGCTCAGTCCAGATTCAAAACATTTAGTCTGTATCACAAGTAAAAGAAACACAAACTGCTGTGAGTATTCTTTGACAACATTACTTTGAACTCAGGCTGTGTCCAAAGTGCTTTTAAAAATGCTATTGTTCAGTCTTTGCTTAAGAAGCCCAACTTTGATTCTGAGGTTGTGTCTAACTATAGGTCAATTTCCAAGCTGCCCCTTCTGTCAAAAGTATTGGAGAAATTGGTCTTTACACAAATCCAAACCCATTTGGAGGAAAATTGTGTTTTATAAAAAAAATTAGTCCGGCTTTAAAACACGTCACAGTACTGAAACTGCACTTTTAAGAGTTTATAATGATCTTATCTTAACTGATAATTCTGGTTCCTCCACTGTTTTATTGCTTTTAGATTTGACCGCAGTGTCGATCGCTAAATTTTGATTTTCCGTCCTTAGAACTATGTTGGCATCAAAGGTGTGGCGCTAAAATGTTCAGGTCATATCTTGAAGAAAGGTCGTTTTCTGTTCAGTTAGGCCCCCACAGTTCAGACGTGGCTCAACTTAGCTGTGGAGTGCCACAGGGTTCCATTTTAGCCCCTTTATAGTTTTCTTTGTACATGCATCCTCTGGGTTCAATTTTCAGAAAGCACAACATTTCTTTTCACTTTTTTACAGATTATGTGCAAGTCTACCTGTTCTTAAAACCAAACACAGACTGCTCCCAAACCCTGCTGAGTTGTCTTCAGGATGCAAAAGACTGGATGGCTCTGAACATTTTAAAGTTAAATTAATCTAAAACAGAAATTGTGATATTTGGGGATTTGTTACATGCAAAAAATGATCTGGGGCCACTGAGCTGCTATTGCCAGTCTGTTAGAAATCTGGGTGTTATTTTAGATGGATCATTCAAGTTTGCCAAACAAAGAAGCCAAATTGTTTATTTACATATTTATAAACAGCCGCTTAGACAAATGCAACTCCCTGTACTCCGGGTTGGACCAGGCCTCCATCCACTGCCTGCAATTGGTCCAAAATGCTGCATCTCGTTTGCTCACCAGCACCAGGAAATACGAGCAAATGTGGTGTTTCGAGGGTTGATGTTTGTGGGGGGGCTCTTCACTTTTAAATGTAAGAATCTAAACTCCACATTAATTATTTTACCCCCAAATAAAAGGTCAACAACGCCACCCCAGGTCTATTATAGCCTGGGGAAAAGGAACCATAAAAATATCCCCACGAAGTAGGTCACACAGGTTCGTTGACTGATAAGGCAGAGACAAGGTTAATAATTCTATTTAATTTCTTATCCTATAATTTTAAATCTTGAGTTAGAATTTCTCTAGGCACATTAAAACATCTAAATAGACAGTTTCCATCAACATGGCACCAGACAAGAGGAGATTCATTCATACAACATTAACTTTTTTAATGTCCCAGCACAGCAGCACGCACATGTATTTTGACTCACTGGATACAGCTAATAGGATCTCCCCAAGAAACAGCGTCCTACTGCACCTCTCGGAAGGGGGGCTGCAGGACCGACAACTATTCACTTAGATCGAGCTATTACTGTTCATATCACACAGCGTCTGTTTTTGGACTCAAGATGATGATTAGAGAGCGAAAGCGAGCGAGCAAAAAAGGGGAGAGCCTTCTCGAACCGGAGCCAGGTTCCAGGCGGCATGCCATGTGAAGTGTCCACATGCCAGGTGTCCCCCGTTTACGGAGCGACTGGGAAGCGATGCTACTGCATGAATTTTAGCCACTGCCATCGCTGGGGCTTGACGCTACTCACGATGACTCTCACTTAGTTTAAAACACTAAAACAGCGAAAAACACGCTTCTGCCGGCAGCGCGGCGGCCATGTCTACTCCGGCTGGTGCATGACGTCAGAGAGGAGAGGTCAGGTGGGACAAACAGAAGGGAGGGTGTGCTTTATATAGTGGAAGGGGGGCGCGCATCACCTGCACCACTACACATCCTGGATCTTGGTAATGGTTTTGACATGTCTGAATGTCTGAATGGGCTGGCTCTTTCTTATCTCTCGGAGCTTCTGTCTCTCCATGTTCCAAGTAGAGCAATGAGATCAGCAAACCTCATGATCTTTGACGTTCCGAGATCATGGTCAACTAGAGGGGACCGGGCTTTCTCTGCAGCAGGTCCTAGACTCTGGAACAGTCTTCCTCTGGGCATTAGAACAACACCATCTCTCAATATTTTTAAGGCTTTGTTGAAAACTGATTTGTTTGCATGGGCTGTTAACACTAGCTGAGCAGAACATTTGCAGCTAAGGCAGCAGAAGGAGGCAGCTTTCAGAGCCGGCGACAGAGAGAGCTACAAAGGTGCAAAGTACAGATTTAGCAAGGAGGTGTCAAGAGCTAGATCTCTCTACAATACACGCCTAAGGGACACTTTCTCTGCAACCCTTCTGCTGTTTGGAGGGGCTTAGGCAGATCACCAACTACAAGCCCAAAGCCCCCCACGCTGCCAACGACCAGAGACTAGCTGAACAGCTAGCTTCCTTCTATTCACAATTCAAGATCTCAACCCCCTCCCCCACCCATCTCACTACAATGGACATTTCTGCCAATCCCACCCTACCTCCCCCACCGGCCTCTCACAACAAAGGGACGATGAAAGAAGAAAGTTTCGGAAGTCCAACCCCTGAAAAGCTTCTGGACCAGACAGTGTCTCCCCCGTCACCCTGAGACACTGTGCAGATGAGCTGACTCCTGTCTTCACAGACATTATTAACACCTCCCTGCCTGCTTCAAGTCGTCTATCATCGCCCCTGTCCCCAAGAAGCCCTGGATCACTGGACTTAATGACTTCAGGCCTGTGGCGCTGACGCCTGTCATCCACTTCATCCTGCAGCATCTGGACTCCCCGGGAACCTACGCCAGGGTCCTGTTTGTGGACTTCAGCTCTGCATTCAACACCATCCTCCTGGTCTGCTCCAGGACAAGCTCTCTCAGCTCAAAGTGCCTGACTCCATCTGCAGGTGGATCACTGACTTGCTGACGGACCGGAGGCAGTGCGTGTGGCTGGGGAAGAATGTCTCAGAGACTCGGACTATCAGCACAGGAACTCCACAGGGCTGTGTACTTTCTCCTCTGCTGTTCTGCCTGCACACCAACTCCTGCACCTCCAGCCACTGATCAAGTTTGCAGACGACACCACCCTCATCGGACTCGTCTCGTGGACTTCAGGAAAGCCTCAGCGCCCCGTCCCCCCTCGCCCTGACAGACTCTCCCATCACCACCGTGGACTCTTTCCGCTTCCTCGACACCACCATCACTCAAGACCTCAAGTGGGAGCCGGCTCCATCATCAAGATGGCCCAGCATGTACTTCCTGCGGCAGAAGGTGATCAGCTGCAGCCTTCCATCTGTCCAGGACCTGTACGTCTCCAGGACTCGGGGACGAGCAGGTCGGATCACAGCTGACCCTTCTCACCCTGGACATGGACTATTTGAGCCACTCCCTTCAGGCAGGAGGCTATGGTCCATCCGGACCAGAACCTTCCGCCACAACAACAGTTTTTTTCCCTCTGCCGTTGGGCTCATGAAAACTGTATAACACCTGCCACTTTAACAATATATTATATACAAGCTATCTGTGTGCATTGCTACATTTGCACTGTCTGCCAACTGTACGTTTCTGTATATAGTCTTAGTCTATCTTAGTCTTATTCTTAATCTTATGCATGCCTCTTTTATATATTTTATTATATTTTATTCATTGTTTTATGTTGCACCTTATGCCAAAGCAAGTTCCTATGTTTGTGAATTTTGATCACTGACAATGGCAATAAACCAATTCTGATTCTGGTATTATATTATTTTATTGTATCTTGTTCTTGCATGCTCTGTTTTTTTATAAGGCCCGAGCCGAGGGACTAATTGGAATCATAATGAAACCATGAAAATCGTGAAATTCGCTTAGTAAACAATCACAAATATGCTTGTGAGTGGTATCGAAAATTAGAACTCAGTGAGCTCTAATTTTGAGTGAAGGCCCAGCAAAAAAATATTGAACGATGGCTGAGTAGCGCCACCTCGACACTAAACCCATGTGGAATGACATACTATCAATTTGAATTTGATATGCCTTCAGGTGTGGCCATGGTGAATTTTCAACAAAATCGTGATTTTTTGAATATAATATATTTTTCAAACATTTTTTCTTGGAAAATGCTAATAGAGCGTTTGTACAGATTTTAAAGCTGAACGTAATGATATGCAAATCAAGCTGCTCAGTAATAAAATGGCTCTATAGTGCCCTCTTCAAATTTGATTTAAAAAAAATTCATAACAGCCAGGCTGTTTGTCATGGACGACTAAAAAAAATGTACAGAGGGTTTATTTGTGATGGGGCAGAATGTGACAAAGTGAAATGAGTGTAGCTATTGTCCGTATAGGAGAAAAATAATGGTGGAAAAAGAAGAATCGTCCCGGTGAGGGACTAATTGGAATTGTAACGCAGCGGCAGAAAATCGCGAAATTCAATGAGTAAACAATGACGATTATGCCCGTGAGTAGTATAGAAAATTGGAACTCAGTGAGTTCTAATTTTGAGTGAAGACGTGCGAAAAAATATTGAACGACGGCTGAGTAGCGCCCCCTCAAAAATCAATTAACATTGGGCCAATGGGAGCCCGGCCATGAAAAATGTTAGAAAAAAATACAAACCATGGTCCAAAAAATAGAGCAGCTCTGGGCATGTAAAAAAAACCTCTTATGACCCCGCCCAAAATCTAACATGAAGTCGGCCATATTGGATCAAAGCCGGGACTTACAAAAGCGCACACCTGTGTACTTTTTCTCCTTCTCCAACAGTTTTCATCGAAAACAATTGTGGAATGACACACTATCAATTTGAATTTGATACATCTTCAGGTGTGGTCATAGTGAATTTTCAACTAAATCGTAATTTTTTGAACATTAATAAAAATTATATATTAAAAAAAATATCTGCACCGTTTGTGCAGATTTGAAAGCTGAACGCAGTGATATGCAAATCAAGCAGCTATCTGATAAAATGGCTCTATAGCGCCCTCTTCAAATTTGATATACACGAATTCATAACAGTCTGGCTGTTTGTCATGGATGACTGAATAAAATGTACAGAGGAGTCATGTCACTTTATCACTGATAAAGTGACATGACTCTAGCTATTGTCCTTAGAGGAGAAAAATAATGGTGGAAAAAGAATTTTCCTTTATTAGGCCCGAGCCGAGGGATGAGAATCATCCTGGCGAGGGACTAATTGTAATTGTTACGAAACCGCGAAATTCATGTAGTAAACAATCATGAATATGCCTATGAGAGGTATCAAAAATTAGTCCTCAGTGAGCTCTAATTTTGAGTGAAGACACCGCGAAAAAATATAGAACGACGGCTGAATAGTAATCGATTAACATGGGGCCAATGGGAACCCGGATGTGAAAAATGTAAACAAAAACATCCAAACCCTGGCCCAAAAACCAGAGCACCTCTGGATGTGTAAAAAAAAAATCCTCTTATGATCCCGCCCTAAACCCTGCAGGAAGTCGGACATATTGGCTCAAACCCGGAAAAGACAAAAGCGTTTCAGTGGTTCAGAGATTTGCTTTGATGCTCAAACAGTGAGTTGACCTTAGTTAAGGAAGCACATGGAAACTAAATTTGTGAGATAACTATAAGAGATATTTGAACCATTTTCACTGAGAAAGTAGAGCTTGGGATACTACACAACATACATTTGCAATCTCCGGTCTATCCCATAGCATTCCAGGAAAAAAAAAAAAAGAAATAGTTTTTATGCTCGCACAGCGTCAGCGTCTAAAAAGCTCATTTGTAATAAGTGTATATTCTTACAACCTTTTGACATTTACTAAACAGAAACACATTCTAATGACTAAATAGTTGAGTATTAGTAGTTATAAGCCTAAATCTCAATGATAACCGAAGTAGTGTTTCAGTGGTTCAGAGATGTGCTTTGACGCTCATACAGTGAGTTGGCCTTGGTGAAGCAAGAACGTGGAAACTCAATTTGTGAGAAAACCATAAGAGATATCTGAACCATTTTGTCTGACAAAGTAGAGCTTGGGAAGCTACACAACATACATTTGAAATCTCCTGTCTATCCCATAGCATTCCAGAGAAACACCCATTGTTAGAGCCATAATTTAATTAACGAAACAGTCTAAATTTTATTGCTTACATTAATTTCATAATTTGTTTAATAAATATAATATTCTAAAAACATTATCCAAATTCATTATTTTCTAATTAAAGGAAAGTCTATGTTGCGTTAAAATGTATTAAGCCAGAGGAAGGGGGGCGGGTCTAGGTTTAGGTATAATTGGGGCACGGGAGGACAGGTGTGTGTGACAAACAATCTGAGTTGGAGGGTGACCGACACGGTCTTTGACAGCGCATGATCGTTATTCTGAAATAAAAGACATTGAACGATACAACGGAGTTCGTGAGTTTTGTTCATACATTTGGTGTGAGTCAGAAGAAGCGGACACCCAAAGGATGGCTATTGTACTGTGTTACAGTCTATAATTGAAGCCAAAACAAAGTCAAAGACCTGGCAACGCTAGAATCCATGGCTTCGCTGGATGGAGGAAGACGCTGCGCGCCGCGGATACAAGTTTACAAGTTTGGAATTATGAATGAATCAAGAGACGCCGCGACGTACGCATGCGCGGAAGCCATCGCGTGCTGTGAGTAATCAGTAGCGCTACCGCGCACTTTCTTGGACATTTGAACAATTACGCGCTGCATTTGGGGAATGCATGGATTGTAAAGTAATCAGAAATACATTTGGAAATGTTGTGCTAACGGAGTTGGAAAAATGGAGGAAACTGAGGAACTGGGAAACGAGGAGGAGATGACGCTAAACAAGGACAGTGATGATGCGGATGAAGTTGTAAAAGACTTGAAAAAGCTCTGCGCCAAACGGAGAGGAAGGCTGGGTGTATGTACAAGACGAATGAATGAAATTAAAGACCTCCTATCTAATCCTCACAATATGTATTTTGTCACAAACAGTTTTGAACAATTTAAAGTGGCATTAAAGGAGTTTAAAACATGTCATGAAGCAGTGCAAAGACTATTGCCTCCTGAAATACAAGAAAATGAAACTATTGACTGGTATGAGCCTAAAATGGAAACATTTGATGCATTTATGATGGATGTTGAATCATGGATTATGTGTCCAGACCAACAGGTCATAATAGAACCAAAAGATAGTGCATCCAATGTGCCAAAAGGATCTGTCAGATCAGGAGGAAGTTCAAAATCTGCTATATCACAAAGCTCCAGTTCCGCTAGAGAGCGCTTGAAACTAGCCTCCGAAAAGGCTGCTATGGAGGTTCGCATGGCAGTGCTAACAGACAAACATGCAATGGAAGTTGAAAAGGCCAAGATCAATGCAAAACTTGAGACAATGGAACTGGCAGCTAACATTGCTGCATCAGATGCAAAGTTAAAGGTTCTGGACAGTTTCACTCAAAGTCCTGAAAATGCAATGTCCCACAAAACACTGAGTCAAACACGATAAAAATGTTACAAGTGTCACAAGTATCAGAGACTACAATGTGTCTATGGGTATTTCTGAAGGCCCCTCTGTTGTATATCCTGACATAGGTGCAATACCCAAAACCCCTCTTCAACGTTTTGTGGATCGACCCTCAGCTGAAAGGACTAAATCAAAAATGAATAAATCAAACTCTACACCTTTGCATGTTGAAGCTGTATCTGAACATCAAAGTGACTCTGAGAGTAACACAAGCACAGACTCTGACAAATCACTAATTTCTAAGGAGCTGCTCTCTGTTATTCAAAAACAAAATGACATCACAAGGATCCTAATGTCACAGCAGCAACAGTCCTCACTCCCCTCCAGACAAATACAAGTGTTTGATGGCAACCCTTTACATTTTCAAACATTTATGAGGGCATTTAAGTATGGCATTGAAAATAAAACAGATAATGATGATGACAGACTCTATTATTTGGAACAATACACAAGTGGACAAGCAAGAGAACTTGTAAGGAGCTGTTTTTATATGAATTCAAATTTGGGCTATAAAGAAGCACAAAAACTGTTGAAAACACATTTTAAAGATGAAATCAAGATATCAAATGCATACATTGAAAAGGCTCTCAACTGGAACAATATCAAACATGATGATGGAAATGCACTACATGCATATGCACTTTATCTGAGAGGATGTTGTAATACAATGAAACAATTAAAAGCAATGCAAGAGTTGAATCTACCATCTAATTTAAAGTTGGTTTTGTCAAAATTGCCATATAAACTGAAAGAAAAATGGAGAACTGTGGCCCATGAGCTCTTGGAGAGAAACAAAACACGAGCAGGTTTCTCTGATCTGGTGGCATTTATTGAGAAAGAAGCCAGTATTTTACAAGACCCTCTTTTTGGTGAAATCCAAGATGTCTCCAGAAAAGTCTATCCAAAGTCCACCATGGCAGTAGAGTCCAAGCCTCAGCAGCGTACACAGAAAAACAAAAGCAGTAGTTTTGTCATGTCCATAAACAATTATGAAACTGTGTGTTGTGTTTGTGGAAAAGCAAATCATTCTTTGGATCAATGTGAAAAACTAAAGGCACAGTCACATGACGAAAAGGTACGGCTGCTTAAAAACAACGGCATCTGCTTTGGTTGCCTAAATAAAGGACACATTATTAAATTATGTAAAAGACGGATGACATGTGAGCACTGTCAGGGCAGACATCCAAGTGTGCTACATATAAACAACTCAAGTCTAAACAACTCAAGTCTGCAACAAAAACAATCAGTCAGTGGCACATTATTTTCAATGGAGAAGAGAAAGAGTTGCGATACTGGGGCTGGAAGTGACTGTAAATTGTCGATAGCGCCTGTGCAGTTGAAATCCGCAAAAGGAGACAAAACAATTTTGACATATGCTTTCCTAGACCCTGGAAGTACAGCCACATTCTGCACAGAAAATATTATGAAAAGGCTCAATATAAATGGAAAAAGGACAAAGGTTTTATTGCAAACAATGGGACAAAGAAAACCATTTAACAGTTATGAAATAAATGGTTTACAAGTTGGTGATGTAAGTGGCAACAACTTTATTGAATTGGACAAAACATATACTCAAACAAATATTCCAGTGACAAAAGCCAATATATTTACACAAACTGACATTAACAAATGGCCTTACCTGAAAGAGATTCGAATAAATGAAATTGATGCGGATGTAGAACTCCTGATTGGAGTAGATGTGCCCAAGGCAATGGAACCCTGGCAGATTATAAACAGTCAGGGTAAGGGCCCCTATGCTGTAAGAACTTTACTTGGATGGGTGGTGAATGGTCCACTCAATTCTGCAGCTGTGGACAGCCATGGTAGACCTGTAGCATCAGTAAACCGCATTTCAGTTGAAACACTAGAAACTATTTTGAGGCAACAATACAGCCATGACTTTCCTGAAAAGGAATATGAAGAAAGGCCCCAAATGTCAGTGGAAGACAAAACGTTTATAAATATGATGTCACAAGAAGCCACATTGAAAGACAATCACTACTACCTACCATTGCCACTCCGCAACAGAGACATTGTTATGCCTAACAACTATCACCTTGCAGAACAAAGAGCTCAGTATCTGGCAAAAAAGTTCAAACACAACAACAGTTTTGCAGAGGAATACATACAATTCATGGAGGACATCATAACAAAAGGTTATGCAGAAAAGGTGCCATCAAAAGATCTTCACATAAAAACCGGCAAAGTGTGGTACATACCCCACCATGGTGTTTATCACAGGCGTAAAAAGACTCTAAGAGTTGTATTTGATTGTACATCTTCATTTCAAGGCACGTCCCTCAACAAAGAACTGCTCCAGGGACCTGACTTGACTAATTCATTACTTGGAGTGTTGCTAAGGTTTCGCAAAGAACAAATTGCACTGATGGCAGATATCGAAGGAATGTTCCACCAAGTGAGAGTAAATGAAAGAGATTCAGACATGTTGAGATTTCTGTGGTGGCCAAAGGGAGATTTGAGCCAGCCACTACAGCAGTACCGGATGAAAGTTCATCTATTTGGAGCCGTCTCCTCACCAAGCTGCGCCAATTTTGCACTAAAAAAGACAGCGGAAGACAATAAGCAAAGTTTTACGGAAACAGCATCAAATCACACTTCTATGTAGACGACTGTCTCAAATCTGTCGCCACAGAAGAGAAAGCAACTCATCTAGTGAAAGAGTTAAGTGAGCTATGTGCAAAAGGTGGATTTAAACTAACAAAATGGGTCAGTAACAGTCGCTCAGTTCTAGCTACTATTTCTGAAGATAATAAGGCTAAACACATAAAAGAGCTTGACTTAGATAGAGACAAGCTACCAGTTGAAAGAGCCCTGGGTATGACATGGAACATAGAGAACGATACATTTGGATTCCAGATTTCAGTAAAAACTACATCCTTGACCAGAAGAGCTATGCTCTCAACAGTGAGCTCTGTTTATGATCCCTTGGGCCTGGTAGCACCATTTGTTTTAAAAGCAAAACTTATCCTGCAAACATTGTGTCAATTAAAATGGGGATGGGACATAACGATTCCCTGTGAACTGTCACAACGCTATGAAAAATGGTGGTCTGAATTGGAACAGTTAAAATGTTTTCAAATTAACAGATGCCTAAACCCAAAAGGCTTTGGTAAAATAGTGACAGCTCAACTACACCACTTTTGTGATGCAAGCGAACAAGGGTACGGCACAGCAAGCTACCTGAGACTCAGCAACAGCTCTGGATACATCCATGTGGCGTTAGTTATGGGAAAATCAAGAGTAACACCTTTAAAGAAAATGACTATTCCCAGGCTGGAGCTCACAGCTGCCACTCTAGCTGTTCGCGTTGATCGCATGTTAAAAGCAGAATTGAAAATGGAATTACAAGAATCGGTTTACTGGACAGACAGTCAGTCTGTATTGAAATACATTCGAAACCAATCAAGAAGATTTCAAACCTTCGTTGCAAACCGTATTGTCATAATTCAAGCTCTGTCTTCAGTGAATCAGTGGAGATATGTAGATTCAAAGCTCAATCCTGCCGATGATGCCTCACGTGGATTGAATATTGAGGCTTTCCTGAAATCCAAAAGATGGGTTAAGGGACCAGATTTCTTAGCACAAGAGGAAAAACAATGGCCATTCACTCCAGAAGCACTTAAATATCCTGTATCAAATGATGACCCTGAGGTAAAAAAGGATGTCTTTGTAAACACTGTCAATGTTGTCCAAAAGAGTCCCACCAGCAGATTAATTGAGTACTTTTCGGATTGGAACAAACTCAAAAGAAGTGTTGCTTGGATGCTGAAATTTAAAGGACTACTTATGAAAACCTCAAAAGACAAAGAAAATGAAAATTTGGAGATGACACTGAAAGATATTGAAAATGCTGAACTATGCATACTTTCCTACGAACAAAGACAATATTATAAAAGGGAAATTGACCTCATTGAACAGGAAAAGTACTGTCCAAAAGCCAGTCCAATCTACAAAATGGACCCCATGCTGGACCAAAATGGTCTGTTGAGAATTGGTGGAAGAATCAATAAATTGTCCATGCCTACAGAAATCAAAAATCCCATCATTGTGCCAAAAAGGTCCCACATCTCTAAACTGATACTAAAAAACATCCATGAGCAAATTGGTCACACTGGACGAAACCATGCTGTCAAAATTACATCAAAAGTACTGGATGTCTTCTGCTAACGCTGCTGCACGCAACATCATAGAAAACTGTGTTTATTGTCGGCGAATGCAGTCTGCAGCTGGAGAGCAGAAGATGGCAGATCTTCCGGAGGACAGAGTGTTACCAGACATGCCACCGTTCAGTACAGTAGGTGTGGACTATTTTGGACCATTTGAAACGAAACGTGGCCGAGTTACAGTAAAAAGATGGGGTGTGATCTTCACTTGTTTAAACACTCGTGCAGTGCATTTGGAAGTAGCAAGTAGCCTGGACACAAGCTCATGTATAAATGCAATTTGAAGATTCATATGCCGAAGAGGAACTGTTTTAAGCATCAGATCAGATCAAGGCACAAACCTGGTTGGTGCAGATAAAGAATTGAAAAGATCACTGGAAGAGTTAAATCATGACAAGATCAGTAAAACACTTCTGAACAAAGGCATACACTGGATATTCAATCCTGCAGAAGGGGCCCATCACGGAGGTGTATGGAAGAGACTTATTAGAAGTCTGAAGAGAATATTGAACGCTTTAACAAGGGAACAAGTTATGGATGATGAGGCTCTGCAAACGATTAACTCCAAATCATCTGCTGCTGCTTAAAACAAAGCCTGTTATGCCTCCAGGACTGTTCAGTAAAGATGATGTATACTCCAGAAAAAGATGGAGACAAGTCCAATATATGGCTGATCTCTTCTGGAGAAGATGGGTCAGGGAATACCTCCCAATAATGCAACAAAGGAGTAAATGGAACGTGAAAGTGAAAAGAAATTTACAACCAGGAGATGTTGTTATCATTGTGGATCACACAGCTCCCAGGAACTCATGGATCCAAGGGCGAGTCCTGCAAACACAGCCTGTAAGTAAAGGATTAGTACGAAGCGTTTCAGTTAAAACTAAAACTGGAATCCTTCAACGACCTGTGACCAAGCTCTGTTTGGTATTAGAAAATGAAGATTAATGGACATTAAACCTGTCTCAACCTAGAACTTGACCTACTTGCCCTGACTTAACACTCTTAATTTAAAAACAAAAAATAATAAAGGGGGATAGGGATGAGAAGTAAAATCCTAATTTGTTATTAGGCCTAGAACTTAATTTGTTGTTAGGCCCAGAACTAAAAAAAAAAAAAAAAGGAAATTATACTGTAATTGCTAGACCAGCAATTAGGGGCTGGAGATGTTAGAGCCATAATTTAATTAACGAAACAGTCTAAATTTTATTGCTTACATTAATTTCATAATTTGTTTAATAAATGTAATATTCTAAAAACATTATACAAATTCATTATTTTCTAATTAAAGGAAAGTCTATGTTGCGTTAAAATGTATTAAGCCAGAGGAAGGGGGGCAGGTCTAAGTTTAGGTATAATTGGGTCACGGGAGGACAGGTGTGTGTGACAAACAAGTCAGAGTTGGAGGGTGACCGACACGCTCTTTGACCGCACCGCAGCGCATGATCGTTGTTCTGAAATAAAAGACATTGAACGATACAACGGAGTACGTGAGTTTTGTTCGTACATTTGGTGTGAGTCAGAAGAAGCGGACACCCAAAGGATGGCTATTGTACTGTGTTACAGTCAAGAATTGAAGCCAATACACCCATGTTGACCCTTTTTATGCTCACAAACGACTTTTTAGCACCTGTGTAACACATTTGTAACACGTCTCTATTCTTACAACCTTTTGACATTAACTGCACAGAAACACATTCCAGGGGCTAAATAGTTGAGAATTAGTAGTTACAAGCCTAAATCTCAATGATAACTCAAGTAGTGTTCCAGTGGTGCAGAGATGTGCTTTGACGCTCACACAGTGAGTTGGCCTTAGTGAAGCAAGAACGTGGAAACTCAATTTGTGAGAAAACCATAAGAGATATCTGAACCATTTTGCCTGACAAAGTAGAGCTTGGGAAGCTACACAACATACATTTGAAATCTCCTGTCTATCCCATAGCATTCCAGAGAAACACCCATGTTTACCCTTTTTATGCTCGCAAACGAGTTTTCAGCGCCTGAGAAGCACATTTGTAACACGTCTCTATTCTTACAACCTTTTGACATTAACTGCACAGAAACACATTCCAGGGGCTAAATAGTTGAGAATTAGTAGTTACAAGCCTAAATCTCAATGATAACTCAAGTAGTGTTCCAGTGGTGCAGAGATGTGCTTTGACGCTCACACAGTGAGTTGGCCTTAGTGAAGCAAGAACGTGGAAACTCAATTTGTGAGAAAACCATAAGAGATATCTGAACCATTTTGCCTGACAAAGTAGAGCTTGGGAAGCTACACAACATACATTTGAAATCTCCTGTCTATCCCATAGCATTCCAGAGAAACACCCATGTTTACCCTTTTTATGCTCGCAAACGAGTTTTCAGCGCCTGAGAAGCACATTTGTAACACGTCTCTATTCTTACAACCTTTTGACATTAACTGCACAGAAACACATTCCAGGGGCTAAATAGTTGAGAATTAGTAGTTACAAGCCTAAATCTCAATGATAACTCAAGTAGTGTTCCAGTGGTGCAGAGATGTGCTTTGACGCTCACACAGTGAGTTGGCCTTAGTGAAGCAAGAACGTGGAAACTCAATTTGTGAGAAAACCATAAGAGATATCTGAACCATTTTGCCTGACAAAGTAGAGCTTGGGAAGCTACACAACATACATTTGAAATCTCCTGTCTATCCCATAGCATTCCAGAGAAACACCCATGTTTACCCTTTTTATGCTCGCAAACGAGTTTTCAGCGCCTGAGAAGCACATTTGTAACACGTCTCTATTCTTACAACCTTTTGACATTAACTGCACAGAAACACATTCCAGGGGCTAAATAGTTGAGAATTAGTAGTTACAAGCCTAAATCTCAATGATAACTCAAGTAGTGTTCCAGTGGTGCAGAGATGTGCTTTGACGCTCACACAGTGAGTTGGCCTTAGTGAAGCAAGAACGTGGAAACTCAATTTGTGAGAAAACCATAAGAGATATCTGAACCATTTTGCCTGACAAAGTAGAGCTTGGGAAGCTACACAACATACATTTGAAATCTCCTGTCTATCCCATAGCATTCCAGAGAAACACCCATGTTTACCCTTTTTATGCTCGCAAACGAGTTTTCAGCGCCTGAGAAGCACATTTGTAACACGTCTCTATTCTTACAACCTTTTGACATTAACTGCACAGAAACACATTCCAGGGGCTAAATAGTTGAGAATTAGTAGTTACAAGCCTAAATCTCAATGATAACTCAAGTAGTGTTCCAGTGGTGCAGAGATGTGCTTTGACGCTCACACAGTGAGTTGGCCTTAGTGAAGCAAGAACGTGGAAACTCAATTTGTGAGAAAACCATAAGAGATATCTGAACCATTTTGCCTGACAAAGTAGAGGTTGGGAAGCTACACAACATACATTTGAAATCTCCTGTCTATCCCATAGCATTCCAGAGAAACACCCATGTTTACCCTTTTTATGCTCACAAACGAGTTTTCAGCGCCTGAGAAGCACATTTGTAACACGTCTCTATTCTTACAACCTTTTGACATTAACTGCACAGAAACACATTCCAGGGGCTAAATAGTTGAGAATTAGTAGTTACAAGCCTAAATCTCAATGATAACTCAAGTAGTGTTCCAGTGGTGCAGAGATGTGCTTTGACGCTCACACAGTGAGTTGGCCTTAGTGAAGCAAGAACGTGGAAACTCAATTTGTGAGAAAACCATAAGAGATATCTGAACCATTTTGCCTGACAAAGTAGAGGTTGGGAAGCTACACAACATACATTTGAAATCTCCTGTCTATCCCATAGCATTCCAGAGAAACACCCATGTTTACCCTTTTTATGCTCGCAAACGAGTTTTCAGCGCCTGAGAAGCACATTTGTAACACGTCTCTATTCTTACAACCTTTTGACATTAACTGCACAGAAACACATTCCAGGGGCTAAATAGTTGAGAATTAGTAGTTACAAGCCTAAATCTCAATGATAACTCAAGTAGTGTTCCAGTGGTGCAGAGATGTGCTTTGACGCTCACACAGTGAGTTGGCCTTAGTGAAGCAAGAACGTGGAAACTCAATTTGTGAGAAAACCATAAGAGATATCTGAACCATTTTGCCTGACAAAGTAGAGCTTGGGAAGCTACACAACATACATTTGAAATCTCCTGTCTATCCCATAGCATTCCAGAGAAACACCCATGTTTACCCTTTTTATGCTCGCAAACGAGTTTTCAGCGCCTGAGAAGCACATTTGTAACACGTCTCTATTCTTACAACCTTTTGACATTAACTGCACAGAAACACATTCCAGGGGCTAAATAGTTGAGAATTAGTAGTTACAAGCCTAAATCTCAATGATAACTCAAGTAGTGTTCCAGTGGTGCAGAGATGTGCTTTGACGCTCACACAGTGAGTTGGCCTTAGTGAAGCAAGAACGTGGAAACTCAATTTGTGAGAAAACCATAAGAGATATCTGAACCATTTTGCCTGACAAAGTAGAGGTTGGGAAGCTACACAACATACATTTGAAATCTCCTGTCTATCCCATAGCATTCCAGAGAAACACCCATGTTTACCCTTTTTATGCTCGCAAACGAGTTTTCAGCGCCTGAGAAGCACATTTGTAACACGTCTCTATTCTTACAACCTTTTGACATTAACTGCACAGAAACACATTCCAGGGGCTAAATAGTTGAGAATTAGTAGTTACAAGCCTAAATCTCAATGATAACTCAAGTAGTGTTCCAGTGGTGCAGAGATGTGCTTTGACGCTCACACAGTGAGTTGGCCTTAGTGAAGCAAGAACGTGGAAACTCAATTTGTGAGAAAACCATAAGAGATATCTGAACCATTTTGCCTGACAAAGTAGAGCTTGGGAAGCTACACAACATACATTTGAAATCTCCTGTCTATCCCATAGCATTCCAGAGAAACACCCATGTTTACCCTTTTTATGCTCGCAAACGAGTTTTCAGCGCCTGAGAAGCACATTTGTAACACGTCTCTATTCTTACAACCTTTTGACATTAACTGCACAGAAACACATTCCAGGGGCTAAATAGTTGAGAATTAGTAGTTACAAGCCTAAATCTCAATGATAACTCAAGTAGTGTTCCAGTGGTGCAGAGATGTGCTTTGACGCTCACACAGTGAGTTGGCCTTAGTGAAGCAAGAACGTGGAAACTCAATTTGTGAGAAAACCATAAGAGATATCTGAACCATTTTGCCTGACAAAGTAGAGCTTGGGAAGCTACACAACATACATTTGAAATCTCCTGTCTATCCCATAGCATTCCAGAGAAACACCCATGTTTACCCTTTTTATGCTCGCAAACGAGTTTTCAGCGCCTGAGAAGCACATTTGTAACACGTCTCTATTCTTACAACCTTTTGACATTAACTGCACAGAAACACATTCCAGGGGCTAAATAGTTGAGAATTAGTAGTTACAAGCCTAAATCTCAATGATAACTCAAGTAGTGTTCCAGTGGTGCAGAGATGTGCTTTGACGCTCACACAGTGAGTTGGCCTTAGTGAAGCAAGAACGTGGAAACTCAATTTGTGAGAAAACCATAAGAGATATCTGAACCATTTTGCCTGACAAAGTAGAGCTTGGGAAGCTACACAACATACATTTGAAATCTCCTGTCTATCCCATAGCATTCCAGAGAAACACCCATGTTTACCCTTTTTATGCTCGTAAACGAGTTTTCAGCGCCTGAGAAGCACATTTGTAACACGTCTCTATTCTTACAACCTTTTGACATTAACTGCACAGAAACACATTCCAGGGGCTAAATAGTTGAGAATTAGTAGTTACAAGCCTAAATCTCAATGATAACTCAAGTAGTGTTCCAGTGGTGCA
Source organism: Rhinogobius similis (assembly GCA_019453435.1). NCBI lineage: Eukaryota > Metazoa > Chordata > Actinopteri > Gobiiformes > Gobiidae > Rhinogobius > Rhinogobius similis. Next base: position 36,009,611 of record CM033634.1, on the reverse strand, counting down.
GAGATGTGCTTTGACGCTCACACAGTGAGTTGGCCTTAGTGAAGCAAGAACGTGGAAACTCAATTTGTGAGAAAACCATAAGAGATATCTGAACCATTTTGCCTGACAAAGTAGAGCTTGGGAAGCTACACAACATACATTTGAAATCTCCTGTCTATCCCATAGCATTCCAGAGAAACACCCATGTTTACCCTTTTTATGCTCGCAAACGAGTTTTCAGCGCCTGAGAAGCACATTTGTAACACGTCTCTATTCTTACAACCTTTTGACATTAACTGCACAGAAACACATTCCAGGGGCTAAATAGTTGAGAATTAGTAGTTACAAGCCTAAATCTCAATGATAACTCAAGTAGTGTTCCAGTGGTGCAGAGATGTGCTTTGACGCTCACACAGTGAGTTGGCCTTAGTGAAGCAAGAACGTGGAAACTCAATTTGTGAGAAAACCATAAGAGATATCTGAACCATTTTGCCTGACAAAGTAGAGCTTGGGAAGCTACACAACATACATTTGAAATCTCCTGTCTATCCCATAGCATTCCAGAGAAACACCCATGTTTACCCTTTTTATGCTCACAAACGAGTTTTCAGCGCCTGAGAAGCACATTTGTAACACGTCTCTATTCTTACAACCTTTTGACATTAACTGCACAGAAACACATTCCAGGGGCTAAATAGTTGAGAATTAGTAGTTACAAGCCTAAATCTCAATGATAACTCAAGTAGTGTTCCAGTGGTGCAGAGATGTGCTTTGACGCTCACACAGTGAGTTGGCCTTAGTGAAGCAAGAACGTGGAAACTCAATTTGTGAGAAAACCATAAGAGATATCTGAACCATTTTGCCTGACAAAGTAGAGCTTGGGAAGCTACACAACATACATTTGAAATCTCCTGTCTATCCCATAGCATTCCAGAGAAACACCCATGTTTACCCTTTTTATGCTCGTAAACGAGTTTTCAGCGCCTGAGAAGCACATTTGTAACACGTCTCTATTCTTACAACCTTTTGACATTAACTGCACAGAAACACATTCCAGGGGCTAAATAGTTGAGAATTAGTAGTTACAAGCCTAAATCTCAATGATAACTCAAGTAGTGTTCCAGTGGTGCAGAGATGTGCTTTGACGCTCACACAGTGAGTTGGCCTTAGTGAAGCAAGAACGTGGAAACTCAATTTGTGAGAAAACCATAAGAGATATCTGAACCATTTTGCCTGACAAAGTAGAGCTTGGGAAGCTACACAACATACATTTGAAATCTCCTGTCTATCCCATAGCATTCCAGAGAAACACCCATGTTTACCCTTTTTATGCTCGCAAACGAGTTTTCAGCGCCTGAGAAGCACATTTGTAACACGTCTCTATTCTTACAACCTTTTGACATTAACTGCACAGAAACACATTCCAGGGGCTAAATAGTTGAGAATTAGTAGTTACAAGCCTAAATCTCAATGATAACTCAAGTAGTGTTCCAGTGGTGCAGAGATGTGCTTTGACGCTCACACAGTGAGTTGGCCTTAGTGAAGCAAGAACGTGGAAACTCAATTTGTGAGAAAACCATAAGAGATATCTGAACCATTTTGCCTGACAAAGTAGAGCTTGGGAAGCTACACAACATACATTTGAAATCTCCTGTCTATCCCATAGCATTCCAGAGAAACACCCATGTTTACCCTTTTTATGCTCGCAAACGAGTTTTCAGCGCCTGAGAAGCACATTTGTAACACGTCTCTATTCTTACAACCTTTTGACATTAACTGCACAGAAACACATTCCAGGGGCTAAATAGTTGAGAATTAGTAGTTACAAGCCTAAATCTCAATGATAACTCAAGTAGTGTTCCAGTGGTGCAGAGATGTGCTTTGACGCTCACACAGTGAGTTGGCCTTAGTGAAGCAAGAACGTGGAAACTCAATTTGTGAGAAAACCATAAGAGATATCTGAACCATTTTGCCTGACAAAGTAGAGCTTGGGAAGCTACACAACATACATTTGAAATCTCCTGTCTATCCCATAGCATTCCAGAGAAACACCCATGTTTACCCTTTTTATGCTCGCAAACGAGTTTTCAGCGCCTGAAGCACATTTGTAACACGTCTCTATTCTTACAACCTTTTGACATTAACTGCACAGAAACACATTCCAGGGGCTAAATAGTTGAGAATTAGTAGTTACAAGCCTAAATCTCAATGATAACTCAAGTAGTGTTCCAGTGGTGCAGAGATGTGCTTTGACGCTCACACAGTGAGTTGGCCTTAGTGAAGCAAGAACGTGATAACTCAATTTGTGAGAAAACCATAAGAGATATCTGAACCATTTTGCCTGACAAAGTAGAGCTTGGGAAGCTACACAACATACATTTGAAATCTCCTGTCTATCCATAGCATTCCAGAGAAACACCCATGTTTACCCTTTTTATGCTTTCATACGAGTTTTTAGCGCCTGAGAAGCACATTTGTAACACGTCTCTATTCTTACAACCTTTTGACATTAACTGCACAGAAACACATTCCAGGGGCTAAATAGTTGAGAATTAGTAGTTACAAGCCTAAATCTCAATGATAACTCAAGTAGTGTTCCAGTGGTGCAGAGATGTGCTTTGACGCTCACACAGTGAGTTGGCCTTAGTGAAGCAAGAACGTGGAAACTCAATTTGTGAGAAAACCATAAGAGATATCTGAACCATTTTGCCTGACAAAGTAGAGCTTGGGAAGCTACACAACATACATTTGAAATCTCCTGTCTATCCCATAGCATTCCAGAGAAACACCCATGTTTACCCTTTTTATGCTCGCAAACGAGTTTTCAGCGCCTGAGAAGCACATTTGTAACACGTCTCTATTCTTACAACCTTTTGACATTAACTGCACAGAAACACATTCCAGGGGCTAAATAGTTGAGAATTAGTAGTTACAAGCCTAAATCTCAATGATAACTCAAGTAGTGTTCCAGTGGTGCAGAGATGTGCTTTGACGCTCACACAGTGAGTTGGCCTTAGTGAAGCAAGAACGTGGAAACTCAATTTGTGAGAAAACCATAAGAGATATCTGAACCATTTTGCCTGACAAAGTAGAGCTTGGGAAGCTACACAACATACATTTGAAATCTCCTGTCTATCCCATAGCATTCCAGAGAAACACCCATGTTTACCCTTTTTATGCTCGCAAACGAGTTTTCAGCGCCTGAGAAGCACATTTGTAACACGTCTCTATTCTTACAACCTTTTGACATTAACTGCACAGAAACACATTCCAGGGGCTAAATAGTTGAGAATTAGTAGTTACAAGCCTAAATCTCAATGATAACTCAAGTAGTGTTCCAGTGGTGCAGAGATGTGCTTTGACGCTCACACAGTGAGTTGGCCTTAGTGAAGCAAGAACGTGGAAACTCAATTTGTGAGAAAACCATAAGAGATATCTGAACCATTTTGCCTGACAAAGTAGAGCTTGGGAAGCTACACAACATACATTTGAAATCTCCTGTCTATCCCATAGCATTCCAGAGAAACACCCATGTTTACCCTTTTTATGCTCGCAAACGAGTTTTCAGCGCCTGAGAAGCACATTTGTAACACGTCTCTATTCTTACAACCTTTTGACATTAACTGCACAGAAACACATTCCAGGGGCTAAATAGTTGAGAATTAGTAGTTACAAGCCTAAATCTCAATGATAACTCAAGTAGTGTTCCAGTGGTGCAGAGATGTGCTTTGACGCTCACACAGTGAGTTGGCCTTAGTGAAGCAAGAACGTGGAAACTCAATTTGTGAGAAAACCATAAGAGATATCTGAACCATTTTGCCTGACAAAGTAGAGCTTGGGAAGCTACACAACATACATTTGAAATCTCCTGTCTATCCCATAGCATTCCAGAGAAACACCCATGTTTACCCTTTTTATGCTCACAAACGAGTTTTCAGCGCCTGAGAAGCACATTTGTAACACGTCTCTATTCTTACAACCTTTTGACATTAACTGCACAGAAACACATTCCAGGGGCTAAATAGTTGAGAATTAGTAGTTACAAGCCTAAATCTCAATGATAACTCAAGTAGTGTTCCAGTGGTGCAGAGATGTGCTTTGACGCTCACACAGTGAGTTGGCCTTAGTGAAGCAAGAACGTGGAAACTCAATTTGTGAAAACCATAAGAGATATCTGAACCATTTTGCCTGACAAAGTAGAGCTTGGGAAGCTACACAACATACATTTGAAATCTCCTGTCTATCCCATAGCATTCCAGAGAAACACCCATGTTTACCCTTTTTATGCTCACAAACGAGTTTTCAGCGCCTGAGAAGCACATTTGTAACACGTCTCTATTCTTACAACCTTTTGACATTAACTGCACAGAAACACATTCCAGGGGCTAAATAGTTGAGAATTAGTAGTTACAAGCCTAAATCTCAATGATAACTCAAGTAGTGTTCCAGTGGTGCAGAGATGTGCTTTGACGCTCACACAGTGAGTTGGCCTTAGTGAAGCAAGAACGTGGAAACTCAATTTGTGAGAAAACCATAAGAGATATCTGAACCATTTTGCCTGACAAAGTAGAGCTTGGGAAGCTACACAACATACATTTGAAATCTCCTGTCTATCCCATAGCATTCCAGAGAAACACCCATGTTTACCCTTTTTATGCTCGCAAACGAGTTTTCAGCGCCTGAGAAGCACATTTGTAACACGTCTCTATTCTTACAACCTTTTGACATTAACTGCACAGAAACACATTCCAGGGGCTAAATAGTTGAGAATTAGTAGTTACAAGCCTAAATCTCAATGATAACTCAAGTAGTGTTCCAGTGGTGCAGAGATGTGCTTTGACGCTCACACAGTGAGTTGGCCTTAGTGAAGCAAGAACGTGGAAACTCAATTTGTGAGAAAACCATAAGAGATATCTGAACCATTTTGCCTGACAAAGTAGAGCTTGGGAAGCTACACAACATACATTTGAAATCTCCTGTCTATCCCATAGCATTCCAGAGAAACACCCATGTTTACCCTTTTTATGCTCGCAAACGAGTTTTCAGCGCCTGAGAAGCACATTTGTAACACGTCTCTATTCTTACAACCTTTTGACATTAACTGCACAGAAACACATTCCAGGGGCTAAATAGTTGAGAATTAGTAGTTACAAGCCTAAATCTCAATGATAACTCAAGTAGTGTTCCAGTGGTGCAGAGATGTGCTTTGACGCTCACACAGTGAGTTGGCCTTAGTGAAGCAAGAACGTGGAAACTCAATTTGTGAGAAAACCATAAGAGATATCTGAACCATTTTGCCTGACAAAGTAGAGCTTGGGAAGCTACACAACATACATTTGAAATCTCCTGTCTATCCCATAGCATTCCAGAGAAACACCCATGTTTACCCTTTTTATGCTCGTAAACGAGTTTTCAGCGCCTGAGAAGCACATTTGTAACACGTCTCTATTCTTACAACCTTTTGACATTAACTGCACAGAAACACATTCCAGGGGCTAAATAGTTGAGAATTAGTAGTTACAAGCCTAAATCTCAATGATAACTCAAGTAGTGTTCCAGTGGTGCAGAGATGTGCTTTGACGCTCACACAGTGAGTTGGCCTTAGTGAAGCAAGAACGTGGAAACTCAATTTGTGAGAAAACCATAAGAGATATCTGAACCATTTTGCCTGACAAAGTAGAGGTTGGGAAGCTACACAACATACATTTGAAATCTCCTGTCTATCCCATAGCATTCCAGAGAAACACCCATGTTTACCCTTTTTATGCTCACAAACGAGTTTTCAGCGCCTGAGAAGCACATTTGTAACACGTCTCTATTCTTACAACCTTTTGACATTAACTGCACAGAAACACATTCCAGGGGCTAAATAGTTGAGAATTAGTAGTTACAAGCCTAAATCTCAATGATAACTCAAGTAGTGTTCCAGTGGTGCAGAGATGTGCTTTGACGCTCACACAGTGAGTTGGCCTTAGTGAAGCAAGAACGTGGAAACTCAATTTGTGAGAAAACCATAAGAGATATCTGAACCATTTTGCCTGACAAAGTAGAGCTTGGGAAGCTACACAACATACATTTGAAATCTCCTGTCTATCCCATAGCATTCCAGAGAAACACCCATGTTTACCCTTTTTATGCTCAAACGAGTTTTCAGCGCCTGAGAAGCACATTTGTAACACGTCTCTATTCTTACAACCTTTTGACATTAACTGCACAGAAACACATTCCAGGGGCTAAATAGTTGAGAATTAGTAGTTACAAGCCTAAATCTCAATGATAACTCAAGTAGTGTTCCAGTGGTGCAGAGATGTGCTTTGACGCTCACACAGTGAGTTGGCCTTAGTGAAGCAAGAACGTGGAAACTCAATTTGTGAGAAAACCATAAGAGATATCTGAACCATTTTGCCTGACAAAGTAGAGCTTGGGAAGCTACACAACATACATTTGAAATCTCCTGTCTATCCCATAGCATTCCAGAGAAACACCCATGTTTACCCTTTTTATGCTCGCAAACGAGTTTTCAGCGCCTGAGAAGCACATTTGTAACACGTCTCTATTCTTACAACCTTTTGACATTAACTGCACAGAAACACATTCCAGGGGCTAAATAGTTGAGAATTAGTAGTTACAAGCCTAAATCTCAATGATAACTCAAGTAGTGTTCCAGTGGTGCAGAGATGTGCTTTGACGCTCACACAGTGAGTTGGCCTTAGTGAAGCAAGAACGTGGAAACTCAATTTGTGAGAAAACCATAAGAGATATCTGAACCATTTTGCCTGACAAAGTAGAGGTTGGGAAGCTACACAACATACATTTGAAATCTCCTGTCTATCCCATAGCATTCCAGAGAAACACCCATGTTTACCCTTTTTATGCTCGCAAACGAGTTTTCAGCGCCTGAGAAGCACATTTGTAACACGTCTCTATTCTTACAACCTTTTGACATTAACTGCACAGAAACACATTCCAGGGGCTAAATAGTTGAGAATTAGTAGTTACAAGCCTAAATCTCAATGATAACTCAAGTAGTGTTCCAGTGGTGCAGAGATGTGCTTTGACGCTCACACAGTGAGTTGGCCTTAGTGAAGCAAGAACGTGGAAACTCAATTTGTGAGAAAACCATAAGAGATATCTGAACCATTTTGCCTGACAAAGTAGAGCTTGGGAAGCTACACAACATACATTTGAAATCTCCTGTCTATCCCATAGCATTCCAGAGAAACACCCATGTTTACCCTTTTTATGCTCGCAAACGAGTTTTCAGCGCCTGAGAAGCACATTTGTAACACGTCTCTATTCTTACAACCTTTTGACATTAACTGCACAGAAACACATTCCAGGGGCTAAATAGTTGAGAATTAGTAGTTACAAGCCTAAATCTCAATGATAACTCAAGTAGTGTTCCAGTGGTGCAGAGATGTGCTTTGACGCTCACACAGTGAGTTGGCCTTAGTGAAGCAAGAACGTGGAAACTCAATTTGTGAGAAAACCATAAGAGATATCTGAACCATTTTGCCTGACAAAGTAGAGCTTGGGAAGCTACACAACATACATTTGAAATCTCCTGTCTATCCCATAGCATTCCAGAGAAACACCCATGTTTACCCTTTTTATGCTCGCAAACGAGTTTTCAGCGCCTGAGAAGCACATTTGTAACACGTCTCTATTCTTACAACCTTTTGACATTAACTGCACAGAAACACATTCCAGGGGCTAAATAGTTGAGAATTAGTAGTTACAAGCCTAAATCTCAATGATAACTCAAGTAGTGTTCCAGTGGTGCAGAGATGTGCTTTGACGCTCACACAGTGAGTTGGCCTTAGTGAAGCAAGAACGTGGAAACTCAATTTGTGAGAAAACCATAAGAGATATCTGAACCATTTTGCCTGACAAAGTAGAGCTTGGGAAGCTACACAACATACATTTGAAATCTCCTGTCTATCCCATAGCATTCCAGAGAAACACCCATGTTTACCCTTTTTATGCTCGCAAACGAGTTTTCAGCGCCTGAGAAGCACATTTGTAACACGTCTCTATTCTTACAACCTTTTGACATTAACTGCACAGAAACACATTCCAGGGGCTAAATAGTTGAGAATTAGTAGTTACAAGCCTAAATCTCAATGATAACTCAAGTAGTGTTCCAGTGGTGCAGAGATGTGCTTTGACGCTCACACAGTGAGTTGGCCTTAGTGAAGCAAGAACGTGGAAACTCAATTTGTGAGAAAACCATAAGAGATATCTGAACCATTTTGCCTGACAAAGTAGAGGTTGGGAAGCTACACAACATACATTTGAAATCTCCTGTCTATCCCATAGCATTCCAGAGAAACACCCATGTTTACCCTTTTTATGCTCGCAAACGAGTTTTCAGCGCCTGAGAAGCACATTTGTAACACGTCTCTATTCTTACAACCTTTTGACATTAACTGCACAGAAACACATTCCAGGGGCTAAATAGTTGAGAATTAGTAGTTACAAGCCTAAATCTCAATGATAACTCAAGTAGTGTTCCAGTGGTGCAGAGATGTGCTTTGACGCTCACACAGTGAGTTGGCCTTAGTGAAGCAAGAACGTGGAAACTCAATTTGTGAGAAAACCATAAGAGATATCTGAACCATTTTGCCTGACAAAGTAGAGCTTGGGAAGCTACACAACATACATTTGAAATCTCCTGTCTATCCCATAGCATTCCAGAGAAACACCCATGTTTACCCTTTTTATGCTCGCAAACGAGTTTTCAGCGCCTGAGAAGCACATTTGTAACACGTCTCTATTCTTACAACCTTTTGACATTAACTGCACAGAAACACATTCCAGGGGCTAAATAGTTGAGAATTAGTAGTTACAAGCCTAAATCTCAATGATAACTCAAGTAGTGTTCCAGTGGTGCAGAGATGTGCTTTGACGCTCACACAGTGAGTTGGCCTTAGTGAAGCAAGAACGTGGAAACTCAATTTGTGAGAAAACCATAAGAGATATCTGAACCATTTTGCCTGACAAAGTAGAGCTTGGGAAGCTACACAACATACATTTGAAATCTCCTGTCTATCCCATAGCATTCCAGAGAAACACCCATGTTTACCCTTTTTATGCTCGCAAACGAGTTTTCAGCGCCTGAGAAGCACATTTGTAACACGTCTCTATTCTTACAACCTTTTGACATTAACTGCACAGAAACACATTCCAGGGGCTAAATAGTTGAGAATTAGTAGTTACAAGCCTAAATCTCAATGATAACTCAAGTAGTGTTCCAGTGGTGCAGAGATGTGCTTTGACGCTCACACAGTGAGTTGGCCTTAGTGAAGCAAGAACGTGGAAACTCAATTTGTGAGAAAACCATAAGAGATATCTGAACCATTTTGCCTGACAAAGTAGAGCTTGGGAAGCTACACAACATACATTTGAAATCTCCTGTCTATCCCATAGCATTCCAGAGAAACACCCATGTTTACCCTTTTTATGCTCGCAAACGAGTTTTCAGCGCCTGAGAAGCACATTTGTAACACGTCTCTATTCTTACAACCTTTTGACATTAACTGCACAGAAACACATTCCAGGGGCTAAATAGTTGAGAATTAGTAGTTACAAGCCTAAATCTCAATGATAACTCAAGTAGTGTTCCAGTGGTGCAGAGATGTGCTTTGACGCTCACACAGTGAGTTGGCCTTAGTGAAGCAAGAACGTGGAAACTCAATTTGTGAGAAAACCATAAGAGATATCTGAACCATTTTGCCTGACAAAGTAGAGCTTGGGAAGCTACACAACATACATTTGAAATCTCCTGTCTATCCCATAGCATTCCAGAGAAACACCCATGTTTACCCTTTTTATGCTCGCAAACGAGTTTTCAGCGCCTGAGAAGCACATTTGTAACACGTCTCTATTCTTACAACCTTTTGACATTAACTGCACAGAAACACATTCCAGGGGCTAAATAGTTGAGAATTAGTAGTTACAAGCCTAAATCTCAATGATAACTCAAGTAGTGTTCCAGTGGTGCAGAGATGTGCTTTGACGCTCACACAGTGAGTTGGCCTTAGTGAAGCAAGAACGTGGAAACTCAATTTGTGAGAAAACCATAAGAGATATCTGAACCATTTTGCCTGACAAAGTAGAGGTTGGGAAGCTACACAACATACATTTGAAATCTCCTGTCTATCCCATAGCATTCCAGAGAAACACCCATGTTTACCCTTTTATGCTCGCAAACGAGTTTTCAGCGCCTGAGAAGCACATTTGTAACACGTCTCTATTCTTACAACCTTTTGACATTAACTGCACAGAAACACATTCCAGGGGCTAAATAGTTGAGAATTAGTAGTTACAAGCCTAAATCTCAATGATAACTCAAGTAGTGTTCCAGTGGTGCAGAGATGTGCTTTGACGCTCACACAGTGAGTTGGCCTTAGTGAAGCAAGAACGTGGAAACTCAATTTGTGAGAAAACCATAAGAGATATCTGAACCATTTTGCCTGACAAAGTAGAGCTTGGGAAGCTACACAACATACATTTGAAATCTCCTGTCTATCCCATAGCATTCCAGAGAAACACCCATGTTTACCCTTTTTATGCTCGCAAACGAGTTTTCAGCGCCTGAGAAGCACATTTGTAACACGTCTCTATTCTTACAACCTTTTGACATTAACTGCACAGAAACACATTCCAGGGGCTAAATAGTTGAGAATTAGTAGTTACAAGCCTAAATCTCAATGATAACTCAAGTAGTGTTCCAGTGGTGCAGAGATGTGCTTTGACGCTCACACAGTGAGTTGGCCTTAGTGAAGCAAGAACGTGGAAACTCAATTTGTGAGAAAACCATAAGAGATATCTGAACCATTTTGCCTGACAAAGTAGAGCTTGGGAAGCTACACAACATACATTTGAAATCTCCTGTCTATCCCATAGCATTCCAGAGAAACACCCATGTTTACCCTTTTTATGCTCGCAAACGAGTTTTCAGCGCCTGAGAAGCACATTTGTAACACGTCTCTATTCTTACAACCTTTTGACATTAACTGCACAGAAACACATTCCAGGGGCTAAATAGTTGAGAATTAGTAGTTACAAGCCTAAATCTCAATGATAACTCAAGTAGTGTTCCAGTGGTGCAGAGATGTGCTTTGACGCTCACACAGTGAGTTGGCCTTAGTGAAGCAAGAACGTGGAAACTCAATTTGTGAGAAAACCATAAGAGATATCTGAACCATTTTGCCTGACAAAGTAGAGCTTGGGAAGCTACACAACATACATTTGAAATCTCCTGTCTATCCCATAGCATTCCAGAGAAACACCCATGTTTACCCTTTTTATGCTCGCAAACGAGTTTTCAGCGCCTGAGAAGCACATTTGTAACACGTCTCTATTCTTACAACCTTTTGACATTAACTGCACAGAAACACATTCCAGGGGCTAAATAGTTGAGAATTAGTAGTTACAAGCCTAAATCTCAATGATAACTCAAGTAGTGTTCCAGTGGTGCAGAGATGTGCTTTGACGCTCACACAGTGAGTTGGCCTTAGTGAAGCAAGAACGTGGAAACTCAATTTGTGAGAAAACCATAAGAGATATCTGAACCATTTTGCCTGACAAAGTAGAGCTTGGGAAGCTACACAACATACATTTGAAATCTCCTGTCTATCCCATAGCATTCCAGAGAAACACCCATGTTTACCCTTTTTATGCTCGATAACGAGTTTTCAGCGCCTGAGAAGCACATTTGTAACACGTCTCTATTCTTACAACCTTTTGACATTAACTGCACAGAAACACATTCCAGGGGCTAAATAGTTGAGAATTAGTAGTTACAAGCCTAAATCTCAATGATAACTCAAGTAGTGTTCCAGTGGTGCAGAGATGTGCTTTGACGCTCACACAGTGAGTTGGCCTTAGTGAAGCAAGAACGTGGAAACTCAATTTGTGAGAAAACCATAAGAGATATCTGAACCATTTTGCCTGACAAAGTAGAGCTTGGGAAGCTACACAACATACATTTGAAATCTCCTGTCTATCCCATAGCATTCCAGAGAAACACCCATGTTTACCCTTTTTATGCTCCAAACGAGTTTTCAGCGCCTGAGAAGCACATTTGTAACACGTCTCTATTCTTACAACCTTTTGACATTAACTGCACAGAAACACATTCCAGGGGCTAAATAGTTGAGAATTAGTAGTTACAAGCCTAAATCTCAATGATAACTCAAGTAGTGTTCCAGTGGTGCAGAGATGTGCTTTGACGCTCACACAGTGAGTTGGCCTTAGTGAAGCAAGAACGTGGAAACTCAATTTGTGAGAAAACCATAAGAGATATCTGAACCATTTTGCCTGACAAAGTAGAGCTTGGGAAGCTACACAACATACATTTGAAATCTCCTGTCTATCCCATAGCATTCCAGAGAAACACCCATGTTTACCCTTTTTATGCTCGCAAACGAGTTTTCAGCGCCTGAGAAGCACATTTGTAACACGTCTCTATTCTTACAACCTTTTGACATTAACTGCACAGAAACACATTCCAGGGGCTAAATAGTTGAGAATTAGTAGTTACAAGCCTAAATCTCAATGATAACTCAAGTAGTGTTCCAGTGGTGCAGAGATGTGCTTTGACGCTCACACAGTGAGTTGGCCTTAGTGAAGCAAGAACGTGGAAACTCAATTTGTGAGAAAACCATAAGAGATATCTGAACCATTTTGCCTGACAAAGTAGAGCTTGGGAAGCTACACAACATACATTTGAAATCTCCTGTCTATCCCATAGCATTCCAGAGAAACACCCATGTTTACCCTTTTTATGCTCGCAAACGAGTTTTTAGCGCCTGAGAAGCACTGTTAGCACCCCGGCTGAATGAATGCGCGTACAGGTGAAGGTGCCTTATTTTTCCATTTATTTTGCCGTAAGCACATAAATCACCGTAAGAGCTAAAAAGACATACATTGAATTAGTCCCTTATTAATACCAGCAGTGACAACAAAACAGACAATTACCTTATTTCCCCATCAGCCAGGCGCTAAGTCTGGGAGCCGTTTAGGACCATGCTACAGTCCCCTCCCGCCATGACAGTTTAAAGGGCACCATCCCAACAAAACAGGAAGTGACGGTGTACCGTTTCAAAATAAATCAAAGTACTTTACACTCCCCCCAATCACGAATTAATAACAATGAGTGATTATAACTATCTAGACCTAAATACAGGATAGACATTTATCTGAAGGAGACAGAGTTCAGTTCTTGGATTCTACCAGCACGACAAGTCTCTGGACTGGACGTTCCACTTCCGAGGTCTTAATGGATTCTCCTGTACGAATAACTCTTCGGTCACCAAGCGTCAGCCTTACTTTCCTCACAAATCCATCCTTTCCTGGCATAGTTTCCAACACTCGTCCCAACTTCCACTCATTACGGGGGGCATCATCATCCTTCACTATAACAATGTCCCCCGCCTGGAGATTCCTTTTTGGCTCAAGCCAGCTTCGTCTCAAGGATATATTTGCCAGATATTCTCTACGCCAACGACTCCAGAACTGCTCAGCCAGATATTGCACCTGCCGCCACTGCCTTTTGCTATAGACATCTTCGGGCACAAAATGGCCAGGTGGGGGCAAAGCTCTGGTAGTTTTCATTGTCAAGAGCTGGTTTGGAGTAAGGGGTAGAGGACCATGCGGAGAACACAGTGAATCAACAGTTAACGGGCGGCCATTCACAATTGCCATGGCTTCGTAAAAGAAAGTTCTTAACGAAGCATCTTTCAGACCCTTTGAGAGACCAATAGTCACGCGGAGAATACTTCGCACCGTTCTGATCTGCCTCTCCCATACACCACCAGCATGACTTGCTTGAGGCGGATTCATGACAAAGTCACACTGTTGACTTGCCAAGTAGGTGGCCACCACATCCTTATCATATTCTTGCAAGGCTCGGGCAAACTCGTTCTTGGCTCCTACAAAATTGGTGCCCTGATCACATCTAATTTGACGCACCAAGCCTCTAATAGCAATAAAACAACGTAGCCCATTAATAAAGGCATCTGTTGATAGATCCTCCAGCATTTCAATATGTATAGCACGGGAACTAAGACAGGTGAAGAGCAAGCCGTACCTTTTATATTCCTTACGTCCTTGTCGGGTCATAAACGGCCCAAAACAGTCCATCCCTACGTAGGTGAAGGGAGGAGATGGTTCTACACGTTCTGTTGGCAAATCAGCCATTCTTTGTCCCTCAGTTGGTCTCCTCTGGCGTCTACATGTCACACATTTATAGATACAAGAAGTGACAGCACGACCAATTCCAAGGATCCAGTATCCATTACTTCTGATGTAATTTATAGTCATTCCCTTTCCTTGGTGCTTAATGTTTTCATGACAGTGAGAAATTAATAGACGGGTAAGATGATGGTCCTTTGGAAATATTATCGGGTGCTTAACCGCCTCCTCAAGATGGGAGTTGCCAAGTCTTCCTCCCAGGCGCAAAATTCCCCTCTGATCTAGGATGGGGTCTAAAATGTAGAGCTTGCTTCGGGAGTGAACAGCGTCTTTACTTCTCATCCATTTTAACTCATTCTTGAACACTATTCCTTGCAAGTCCTTTATTATGTGGTGTTCTGCTTGCTGCCTTTCTGCCACAGTGGATATATGATTCTCCTTACTTCCCTTGATACGTCGCAGCAATCGTGCAACAGCTCTGACTGCAGTTCCCCACGACGAGAATTTGCATAGCCTATTGATGAGGCTGCTGCCGGCAACTCCTTCAGTATCAAAAACCGTGGCGTTTCGTACCTCAGGGTCTTGAGTGGAGAGTTCAGGAACTTCATCTCTTGGCACAGCAAGCTCTCTTTCCCACAAAAATCTAGGTCCAGGAAGCCAGTTGGAGGAAAGAAGTTCCTTAGGCGTCAACCCCCTAGAGGCATGGTCAGCCGGATTTTCTTCCGTTGAGATGTATCTCCATTGTTCAGGTAGAGAGGATAACTTAATTTTTTGTACGCGATTAGCCACAAATGTATGGAACCGACGGGCTTCATTCTTGATGTACCCCAACACCACGCGAGAATCCGTCCAAAAATATTCGGTCATGTTTGGAAATGATAATTCTTGCTTTAGTAATCTGCTAGCTTGAACAGCCACGACTGCGGCAGTGAGTTCCAAACGAGGAATGGTGGTAATCTTAATTGGTGCCACGCGAGATTTTCCAAAGACTAAAGTGCAGTGAACATCGCCCTTCTTATTCAGGAAACGGAGATATGAACACTGGCCATAACCTCTTGTGCTGGCATCTGAAAAGTGATGAAGCTCTACTTTGACACTTCTTCCAAACCCAGCAGGCACATAGGTACGCGAGATTGACATTTTAGCCAAATCGACAAGTTCTTCCTTCCATTTAGCCCAATGAGGGAGAAGCTCTTCAGAGATCAGATCATCCCATGCTGTACCGCGTCGGCACATTTCTTGCAGAATCCCTTTAGCCTTGAGGAGAACAGGTGCCACAAATCCAAGAGGGTCGTACAGAGAAGCAACAGTAGACAGAATTCCTCTCCTAGTTGCAGGTAGGGTCTTCAGGTGAATGCAGAATGTAAACTCGTCAGCATCGACATTCCACTGCACTCCCAATGCTCGCTCAGTTGGTAATTTTTCAAAACTTAAGTCCAGGTCCCTGACGTTAGGGGCACGCTCATTTTCTGGGATACTATCAATGACTGCTCGATCATTTGAAACAAATTTGTGCAGTCTCAGTCCCCCTTTAGCACAAAGGTCCATAGCCTCCTTAGCCAACTTCACTGCCTCTGCTGTGTCTCGTACACTCGTCAGACCATCATCCACATAAAAGTCCCTCAGAACAAACTGTGAGGCTTGGGGAAAGTCACTACTACACTCCTTAGCCAGATGCTTCAGCCCATAGTTGGCACATCCAGGAGAAGAAGCAGCCCCAAACAAGTGCACCTTCATGCGAAACTCGCAGGAATGAGAATTCAGATCCCTGTCCTTCCACCAAAGGAAGCGTAGAAAATCACGGTCTTCTCTTGCCACATGAAACTGATGAAACATTTTTTCAATGTCACACTGGACAGCTACAGGATGCTGGCGAAAACGGAGGAGTATGCCCAGCAGATTATTGAGCAGATCAGGACCGGAGAGCAGATGAGCATTTAAGCAAGCCCCCTTGAATTCAGCAGAGCAGTCAAAAACCACTCTAAGGCTTTCTGGCTTCTTTGAGTGACAAACGCCATGATGTGGAATATACCAAGTTTCTCCGTCATAACCTTCGTTATCAACTTGTTCTGCATTTCCGGACTGAATTAGCTCCTCCATACATTTCATATATTGCTCCTTGTAGTCTTGATTTCGCTGCAATTTTTTCTTTAGATGATTCAGCCGCATCAGAGCCATTTCCTTATTGTTTGGTAGATTCGGTCTTTCTTTGAAAGGAAGCGGCATTTCGTAGTGACCTTGTTCATTTTTTTTTATCGCCTTGCCTACCTTGTCAAGAAAGGCAACATCATCTTGTGAAAGGGCTACTTCATCATCAGCAAGATCTTTGAAATCTGACTCGAGCATGCGAACAGCATCGGGAGGAGACAGGGGAGGCTTTTCCTTTGTAATAATTCTGTAACAAGCGTGGCTGTTGCGCGAGTCGCCATTCTGTGAGGTACCTCCCACTATACTCCAGCCCAAGTCCGTCACGGATCGCATAGGGTTCATCATCACCTCCGGTAATAAATTGTCTTGGTGCCATCGCACGAACAGTTATATCCTATTAGTAACCCAACGTCACAGTCTCTCAAAGGTTGCATTTCTCCAGCTATTCCTGTAAGATGACACCATCTTCTTGCGGTCTCTGGTTGGTATATGGGTGATGTCAAGAGGAATCGAATCCTTTGTATAGGTTACTGGCAGGTCAATTTTTACATCAGAATCATATCCTCTGACACAAAGTCCGGATACTCTTTCACTTAGTACCACCACACCTTTAGCGCTCATTGTTGTCAGTTGTAGCTTTACAGCGTGTTTGATAGCATCTAGCTGATCTGAAGTGTTTTGATCAATGAAGGTAGTGTCACTTTGAGAATCCAGCAACGCCAGAAACAAGTATTTCAACAGCGGGATTATTTTTGAAGACACCCACACTGGTAATATCATAGATGTCAGGAGGTTTGTGTTTGATATTGCGCAGAGTGATGTTGCCGCTGTATTTTCCTGTTCAGACACCGTGTTCTCCCTTTCAAACACTTCATCGTGGAGAACAGTAGGGTGTCTCCCTCCACAATCTTCGCACGACTGCCTTAGCCTGCAATCCTTTACTCCATGTCCCCGTTTAAGACAGCCGTAACAGAGAGCCCTTTCTTTAACATAGGCCCTTCGTTCTGTAATTGACAGTTCCTTAAACCTAGCGCACCTTGGCAGTTGATGACAATCTTCCTTACAAAATAAGCAAGGGAACCTGTGTGGTCTTGATGTACTTGTTGAATGTCTCCCTTCCATAGCAGATTGAGTATTTATTATATTTGATCTAGGTATTCTTATGTATGTCATGAGTCTTTTTGTCATTGCGAAGAGTCTGTGGAGTGAAGCGCATACAGGGACGTAATGGGATTGCAGGCTATATCTGCTTCAAGTGTAATGAATGATACAAAGTCTTTGAAACTTGGAAAGGTGTTCTTCTCCATTATTAACTGAGTTACCTGCCGGTTCCAGCTTGCTGTAGCCCAGTCCGGTAATTTCGAAATCAGTTTTTGATTTTCTTCACAGTCATTGAGAATCTCTAAGCCCTTGACATGAGGAATTGCCTCAAGACAGGTATTCAGAAAATCTGAGTAGTTCCTCAGTCCCTCTGCGTCCTTAGCATGTATCTTTGGCCAGTTGTTAATCCGTTCTCGAAAGGCTCGTTGAATTGTAAATGGGTGACCAAATCGTTTATTTAATTTTTCCCATGCATCCGTAAAGGCATCATTATCACTTCGAAAGAATGTTCCTTCCAGCACTTGTTTGGCCGGCCCACCAATGTATTTCTTGAGGTAATACAACCTTTCAGCTGGGTCTATTGTACGTTGGCCAATTAGTGCTGTAAATGCTGCCTTCCATTCCACAAATTTGATAGGATTGCCGGTAAAAATAAAAGGCTCAGGAGCTGGCAGTCGATTTAGTACTAGGTTGTCATGGAACATCTGAGCCATTGAGGAAAGGCCTGACGTGGGACCAGTAGGAACTGAATTGGGTGCTGCAATAGCGCGCTCGAATGTGTCAGCAAAAGAAGGAAATGCTGGGGCCTTGACAGTTACAAAAGTCGGACGAGATGAAACAGAGGTGTGTTGAGGGGGAGATGTAATTGGAGGTGGAACATTTGCAGCAGTATTATTTTCAGTTAAGGAGATGGGAATTTCTCTTTCTGAGGAGACACTCTGGTCCCCTCTGATCTCTTTGCTCAGAACCTTAAATCTCACTTCCGCCACACTGACCTCTCTCGCAGCTTGTAGTCTCTCCAAGGCAAGTTTTTGCTCCTCCAGATCTCTCTTTTGTTGTTCCTCAAGTTGCCGTATAACAACTCTTTTTCTTTCTTCTTCCAGTTTTAGTTCATAATTAGTCCTTTTGGCAGCTAAATCTGCAGCAGCTTCTGCCCTTTTTGCAGCAAACGAGGCGACGGAATCTTTGTCTGTGTGGCTATGGTCTGACATGGAAGCCTCTGATCCGTAGACTGAACGTATGCACTCATGGGATAATAACTCGTGCATCCTCTTCCTCTCCTTATTTACATCGAAATCCTCTCTTTCATCGACAGCTCTATCGTAGGCTATTGTCAGTAAATCCGTAGTAACTGCTTGGCACGTATCCACACGCCTTCTTATGTCCACTGATGGGGGAGACAGCCTTCGGAGTTCTTCAAACAAGGCTACAACATCTTTATTGCTTGCCTTTAAATTGTCAATCAATTGCCAGATTTCTTCTTCAGTTTTGTAAGTCTTCAGTCCTTTCCTTGTTTCCCGAGCTGCCATTTTCCATTTGTCATACAGAGTGAGCAGTCGTTTTTATATTTTTTGTGATTGCTACTTCTTATATTCCTGCATTTTTCTGTTTCTTGTCTTGTGCGTTGGGAACGTTCCGTTCTAGGATTCTCTTCGTTGTGCTCTATCGCTGTGTTTGCGAGAATCGACTGTTCTACAGCTTGCACTCCACGCTCCATTTTTGTTTTTTGTTGTTATTTGATTATGTGATTAATTTTTTTTTTTTTTTTTTTTTTTATAAAAGGGTATATAAGGGACAACAACAACCCAAAAATTGAGAAAACTTAAAGCATAAACCACAGTATCAAATAATCAAACCCGTGATATTAACTGAACATTGCATTGTACCAATAAAATACCTTTAAAATATTCCTCTACGAAATTTAAAACAAAATGACTTAATTGAAGTATGATCAAAAGTCTTTGTCCAACTTGTGCAATGTGGACAATTGTGCAAAATGTCCGTTTCTTTCCGTGCAAGTACGCGTTAAGTTCCAGTGCAAAGAGTCATAAGGTGCATAAACGTCCTTTAATGAATCCAGTGTTTCTCCGCGTAAGCTTAAACAAGCTCGTCCGTACTCGCCTCCACGCAGCAACGGAGAAACGTATGAAGAAGGCTACTCACAATGTCCGTGACTTAATAATCAGTCCCGTCTCCCTTTTACCGCCGCCGCCATCCGGAGCTGGCCTGGACCCGGTCTCGGCTGTCCACCCGCGATCCACAGCAGCTCGAACACACTCCGCTCTGCCGTCCGCTCCACCGCCGCCGTACGTCAAACCGTAGGGTAAGCTCTTACTGTTAGCACCCCGGCTGAATGAATGCGCGTACAGGTGAAGGTGCCTTATTTTTCCATTTATTTTGCCGTAAGCACATAAATCACCGTAAGAGCTAAAAAGACATACATTGAATTAGTCCCTTATTAATACCAGCAGTGACAACAAAACAGACAATTACCTTATTTCCTCATCAGCCAGGCGCTAAGTCTGGGAGCCGTTTAGGACCATGCTACAGTCCCCTCCCGCCATGACAGTTTAAAGGGCACCATCCCAACAAAACAGGAAGTGACGGTGTACCGTTTCAAAATAAATCAAAGTACTTTACAAGCACATTTGTAACACGTCTCTATTCTTACAACCTTTTGACATTAACTGCACAGAAACACATTCCAGGGGCTAAATAGTTGAGAATTAGTAGTTACAAGCCTAAATCTCAATGATAACTCAAGTAGTGTTCCAGTGGTGCAGAGATGTGCTTTGACGCTCACACAGTGAGTTGGCCTTAGTGAAGCAAGAACGTGGAAACTCAATTTGTGAGAAAACCATAAGAGATATCTGAACCATTTTGCCTGACAAAGTAGAGGTTGGGAAGCTACACAACATACATTTGAAATCTCCTGTCTATCCCATAGCATTCCAGAGAAACACCCATGTTTACCCTTTTTATGCTCGCAAACGAGTTTTCAGCGCCTGAGAAGCACATTTGTAACACGTCTCTATTCTTACAACCTTTTGACATTAACTGCACAGAAACACATTCCAGGGGCTAAATAGTTGAGAATTAGTAGTTACAAGCCTAAATCTCAATGATAACTCAAGTAGTGTTCCAGTGGTGCAGAGATGTGCTTTGACGCTCACACAGTGAGTTGGCCTTAGTGAAGCAAGAACGTGGAAACTCAATTTGTGAGAAAACCATAAGAGATATCTGAACCATTTTGCCTGACAAAGTAGAGGTTGGGAAGCTACACAACATACATTTGAAATCTCCTGTCTATCCCATAGCATTCCAGAGAAACACCCATGTTTACCCTTTTTATGCTCGCAAACGAGTTTTCAGCGCCTGAGAAGCACATTTGTAACACGTCTCTATTCTTACAACCTTTTGACATTAACTGCACAGAAACACATTCCAGGGGCTAAATAGTTGAGAATTAGTAGTTACAAGCCTAAATCTCAATGATAACTCAAGTAGTGTTCCAGTGGTGCAGAGATGTGCTTTGACGCTCACACAGTGAGTTGGCCTTAGTGAAGCAAGAACGTGGAAACTCAATTTGTGAGAAAACCATAAGAGATATCTGAACCATTTTGCCTGACAAAGTAGAGGTTGGGAAGCTACACAACATACATTTGAAATCTCCTGTCTATCCCATAGCATTCCAGAGAAACACCCATGTTTACCCTTTTTATGCTCGCAAACGAGTTTTCAGCGCCTGAGAAGCACATTTGTAACACGTCTCTATTCTTACAACCTTTTGACATTAACTGCACAGAAACACATTCCAGGGGCTAAATAGTTGAGAATTAGTAGTTACAAGCCTAAATCTCAATGATAACTCAAGTAGTGTTCCAGTGGTGCAGAGATGTGCTTTGACGCTCACACAGTGAGTTGGCCTTAGTGAAGCAAGAACGTGGAAACTCAATTTGTGAGAAAACCATAAGAGATATCTGAACCATTTTGCCTGACAAAGTAGAGGTTGGGAAGCTACACAACATACATTTGAAATCTCCTGTCTATCCCATAGCATTCCAGAGAAACACCCATGTTTACCCTTTTTATGCTCGCAAACGAGTTTTCAGCGCCTGAGAAGCACATTTGTAACACGTCTCTATTCTTACAACCTTTTGACATTAACTGCACAGAAACACATTCCAGGGGCTAAATAGTTGAGAATTAGTAGTTACAAGCCTAAATCTCAATGATAACTCAAGTAGTGTTCCAGTGGTGCAGAGATGTGCTTTGACGCTCACACAGTGAGTTGGCCTTAGTGAAGCAAGAACGTGGAAACTCAATTTGTGAGAAAACCATAAGAGATATCTGAACCATTTTGCCTGACAAAGTAGAGGTTGGGAAGCTACACAACATACATTTGAAATCTCCTGTCTATCCCATAGCATTCCAGAGAAACACCCATGTTTACCCTTTTTATGCTCGCAAACGAGTTTTCAGCGCCTGAGAAGCACATTTGTAACACGTCTCTATTCTTACAACCTTTTGACATTAACTGCACAGAAACACATTCCAGGGGCTAAATAGTTGAGAATTAGTAGTTACAAGCCTAAATCTCAATGATAACTCAAGTAGTGTTCCAGTGGTGCAGAGATGTGCTTTGACGCTCACACAGTGAGTTGGCCTTAGTGAAGCAAGAACGTGGAAACTCAATTTGTGAGAAAACCATAAGAGATATCTGAACCATTTTGCCTGACAAAGTAGAGGTTGGGAAGCTACACAACATACATTTGAAATCTCCTGTCTATCCCATAGCATTCCAGAGAAACACCCATGTTTACCCTTTTTATGCTCGCAAACGAGTTTTCAGCGCCTGAGAAGCACATTTGTAACACGTCTCTATTCTTACAACCTTTTGACATTAACTGCACAGAAACACATTCCAGGGGCTAAATAGTTGAGAATTAGTAGTTACAAGCCTAAATCTCAATGATAACTCAAGTAGTGTTCCAGTGGTGCAGAGATGTGCTTTGACGCTCACACAGTGAGTTGGCCTTAGTGAAGCAAGAACGTGGAAACTCAATTTGTGAGAAAACCATAAGAGATATCTGAACCATTTTGCCTGACAAAGTAGAGGTTGGGAAGCTACACAACATACATTTGAAATCTCCTGTCTATCCCATAGCATTCCAGAGAAACACCCATGTTTACCCTTTTTATGCTCGCAAACGAGTTTTCAGCGCCTGAGAAGCACATTTGTAACACGTCTCTATTCTTACAACCTTTTGACATTAACTGCACAGAAACACATTCCAGGGGCTAAATAGTTGAGAATTAGTAGTTACAAGCCTAAATCTCAATGATAACTCAAGTAGTGTTCCAGTGGTGCAGAGATGTGCTTTGACGCTCACACAGTGAGTTGGCCTTAGTGAAGCAAGAACGTGGAAACTCAATTTGTGAGAAAACCATAAGAGATATCTGAACCATTTTGCCTGACAAAGTAGAGGTTGGGAAGCTACACAACATACATTTGAAATCTCCTGTCTATCCCATAGCATTCCAGAGAAACACCCATGTTTACCCTTTTTATGCTCGCAAACGAGTTTTCAGCGCCTGAGAAGCACATTTGTAACACGTCTCTATTCTTACAACCTTTTGACATTAACTGCACAGAAACACATTCCAGGGGCTAAATAGTTGAGAATTAGTAGTTACAAGCCTAAATCTCAATGATAACTCAAGTAGTGTTCCAGTGGTGCAGAGATGTGCTTTGACGCTCACACAGTGAGTTGGCCTTAGTGAAGCAAGAACGTGGAAACTCAATTTGTGAGAAAACCATAAGAGATATCTGAACCATTTTGCCTGACAAAGTAGAGGTTGGGAAGCTACACAACATACATTTGAAATCTCCTGTCTATCCCATAGCATTCCAGAGAAACACCCATGTTTACCCTTTTTATGCTCGCAAACGAGTTTTCAGCGCCTGAGAAGCACATTTGTAACACGTCTCTATTCTTACAACCTTTTGACATTAACTGCACAGAAACACATTCCAGGGGCTAAATAGTTGAGAATTAGTAGTTACAAGCCTAAATCTCAATGATAACTCAAGTAGTGTTCCAGTGGTGCAGAGATGTGCTTTGACGCTCACACAGTGAGTTGGCCTTAGTGAAGCAAGAACGTGGAAACTCAATTTGTGAGAAAACCATAAGAGATATCTGAACCATTTTGCCTGACAAAGTAGAGGTTGGGAAGCTACACAACATACATTTGAAATCTCCTGTCTATCCCATAGCATTCCAGAGAAACACCCATGTTTACCCTTTTTATGCTCGCAAACGAGTTTTCAGCGCCTGAGAAGCACATTTGTAACACGTCTCTATTCTTACAACCTTTTGACATTAACTGCACAGAAACACATTCCAGGGGCTAAATAGTTGAGAATTAGTAGTTACAAGCCTAAATCTCAATGATAACTCAAGTAGTGTTCCAGTGGTGCAGAGATGTGCTTTGACGCTCACACAGTGAGTTGGCCTTAGTGAAGCAAGAACGTGGAAACTCAATTTGTGAGAAAACCATAAGAGATATCTGAACCATTTTGCCTGACAAAGTAGAGGTTGGGAAGCTACACAACATACATTTGAAATCTCCTGTCTATCCCATAGCATTCCAGAGAAACACCCATGTTTACCCTTTTTATGCTCGCAAACGAGTTTTCAGCGCCTGAGAAGCACATTTGTAACACGTCTCTATTCTTACAACCTTTTGACATTAACTGCACAGAAACACATTCCAGGGGCTAAATAGTTGAGAATTAGTAGTTACAAGCCTAAATCTCAATGATAACTCAAGTAGTGTTCCAGTGGTGCAGAGATGTGCTTTGACGCTCACACAGTGAGTTGGCCTTAGTGAAGCAAGAACGTGGAAACTCAATTTGTGAGAAAACCATAAGAGATATCTGAACCATTTTGCCTGACAAAGTAGAGGTTGGGAAGCTACACAACATACATTTGAAATCTCCTGTCTATCCCATAGCATTCCAGAGAAACACCCATGTTTACCCTTTTTATGCTCGCAAACGAGTTTTCAGCGCCTGAGAAGCACATTTGTAACACGTCTCTATTCTTACAACCTTTTGACATTAACTGCACAGAAACACATTCCAGGGGCTAAATAGTTGAGAATTAGTAGTTACAAGCCTAAATCTCAATGATAACTCAAGTAGTGTTCCAGTGGTGCAGAGATGTGCTTTGACGCTCACACAGTGAGTTGGCCTTAGTGAAGCAAGAACGTGGAAACTCAATTTGTGAGAAAACCATAAGAGATATCTGAACCATTTTGCCTGACAAAGTAGAGGTTGGGAAGCTACACAACATACATTTGAAATCTCCTGTCTATCCCATAGCATTCCAGAGAAACACCCATGTTTACCCTTTTTATGCTCGCAAACGAGTTTTCAGCGCCTGAGAAGCACATTTGTAACACGTCTCTATTCTTACAACCTTTTGACATTAACTGCACAGAAACACATTCCAGGGGCTAAATAGTTGAGAATTAGTAGTTACAAGCCTAAATCTCAATGATAACTCAAGTAGTGTTCCAGTGGTGCAGAGATGTGCTTTGACGCTCACACAGTGAGTTGGCCTTAGTGAAGCAAGAACGTGGAAACTCAATTTGTGAGAAAACCATAAGAGATATCTGAACCATTTTGCCTGACAAAGTAGAGGTTGGGAAGCTACACAACATACATTTGAACAACATACATTTGAAATCTCCTGTCTATCCCATAGCATTCCAGAGAAACACCCATGTTTACCCTTTTTATGCTCGCAAACGAGTTTTCAGCGCCTGAGAAGCACATTTGTAACACGTCTCTATTCTTACAACCTTTTGACATTAACTGCACAGAAACACATTCCAGGGGCTAAATAGTTGAGAATTAGTAGTTACAAGCCTAAATCTCAATGATAACTCAAGTAGTGTTCCAGTGGTGCAGAGATGTGCTTTGACGCTCACACAGTGAGTTGGCCTTAGTGAAGCAAGAACGTGGAAACTCAATTTGTGAGAAAACCATAAGAGATATCTGAACCATTTTGCCTGACAAAGTAGAGGTTGGGAAGCTACACAACATACATTTGAAATCTCCTGTCTATCCCATAGCATTCCAGAGAAACACCCATGTTTACCCTTTTTATGCTCGCAAACGAGTTTTCAGCGCCTGAGAAGCACATTTGTAACACGTCTCTATTCTTACAACCTTTTGACATTAACTGCACAGAAACACATTCCAGGGGCTAAATAGTTGAGAATTAGTAGTTACAAGCCTAAATCTCAATGATAACTCAAGTAGTGTTCCAGTGGTGCAGAGATGTGCTTTGACGCTCACACAGTGAGTTGGCCTTAGTGAAGCAAGAACGTGGAAACTCAATTTGTGAGAAAACCATAAGAGATATCTGAACCATTTTGCCTGACAAAGTAGAGGTTGGGAAGCTACACAACATACATTTGAAATCTCCTGTCTATCCCATAGCATTCCAGAGAAACACCCATGTTTACCCTTTTTATGCTCGCAAACGAGTTTTCA
This sequence comes from Rhinogobius similis, assembly GCA_019453435.1. NCBI lineage: Eukaryota > Metazoa > Chordata > Actinopteri > Gobiiformes > Gobiidae > Rhinogobius > Rhinogobius similis. The sequence goes on along the minus strand of CM033634.1, from coordinate 35,983,618 downwards.
GCGCCTGAGAAGCACATTTGTAACACGTCTCTATTCTTACAACCTTTTGACATTAACTGCACAGAAACACATTCCAGGGGCTAAATAGTTGAGAATTAGTAGTTACAAGCCTAAATCTCAATGATAACTCAAGTAGTGTTCCAGTGGTGCAGAGATGTGCTTTGACGCTCACACAGTGAGTTGGCCTTAGTGAAGCAAGAACGTGGAAACTCAATTTGTGAGAAAACCATAAGAGATATCTGAACCATTTTGCCTGACAAAGTAGAGGTTGGGAAGCTACACAACATACATTTGAAATCTCCTGTCTATCCCATAGCATTCCAGAGAAACACCCATGTTTACCCTTTTTATGCTCGCAAACGAGTTTTCAGCGCCTGAGAAGCACATTTGTAACACGTCTCTATTCTTACAACCTTTTGACATTAACTGCACAGAAACACATTCCAGGGGCTAAATAGTTGAGAATTAGTAGTTACAAGCCTAAATCTCAATGATAACTCAAGTAGTGTTCCAGTGGTGCAGAGATGTGCTTTGACGCTCACACAGTGAGTTGGCCTTAGTGAAGCAAGAACGTGGAAACTCAATTTGTGAGAAAACCATAAGAGATATCTGAACCATTTTGCCTGACAAAGTAGAGGTTGGGAAGCTACACAACATACATTTGAAATCTCCTGTCTATCCCATAGCATTCCAGAGAAACACCCATGTTTACCCTTTTTATGCTCACAAACGAGTTTTCAGCGCCTGAGAAGCACATTTGTAACACGTCTCTATTCTTACAACCTTTTGACATTAACTGCACAGAAACACATTCCAGGGGCTAAATAGTTGAGAATTAGTAGTTACAAGCCTAAATCTCAATGATAACTCAAGTAGTGTTCCAGTGGTGCAGAGATGTGCTTTGACGCTCACACAGTGAGTTGGCCTTAGTGAAGCAAGAACGTGGAAACTCAATTTGTGAGAAAACCATAAGAGATATCTGAACCATTTTGCCTGACAAAGTAGAGGTTGGGAAGCTACACAACATACATTTGAAATCTCCTGTCTATCCCATAGCATTCCAGAGAAACACCCATGTTTACCCTTTTTATGCTCGCAAACGAGTTTTCAGCGCCTGAGAAGCACATTTGTAACACGTCTCTATTCTTACAACCTTTTGACATTAACTGCACAGAAACACATTCCAGGGGCTAAATAGTTGAGAATTAGTAGTTACAAGCCTAAATCTCAATGATAACTCAAGTAGTGTTCCAGTGGTGCAGAGATGTGCTTTGACGCTCACACAGTGAGTTGGCCTTAGTGAAGCAAGAACGTGGAAACTCAATTTGTGAGAAAACCATAAGAGATATCTGAACCATTTTGCCTGACAAAGTAGAGGTTGGGAAGCTACACAACATACATTTGAAATCTCCTGTCTATCCCATAGCATTCCAGAGAAACACCCATGTTTACCCTTTTTATGCTCGCAAACGAGTTTTCAGCGCCTGAGAAGCACATTTGTAACACGTCTCTATTCTTACAACCTTTTGACATTAACTGCACAGAAACACATTCCAGGGGCTAAATAGTTGAGAATTAGTAGTTACAAGCCTAAATCTCAATGATAACTCAAGTAGTGTTCCAGTGGTGCAGAGATGTGCTTTGACGCTCACACAGTGAGTTGGCCTTAGTGAAGCAAGAACGTGGAAACTCAATTTGTGAGAAAACCATAAGAGATATCTGAACCATTTTGCCTGACAAAGTAGAGGTTGGGAAGCTACACAACATACATTTGAAATCTCCTGTCTATCCCATAGCATTCCAGAGAAACACCCATGTTTACCCTTTTTATGCTCGCAAACGAGTTTTCAGCGCCTGAGAAGCACATTTGTAACACGTCTCTATTCTTACAACCTTTTGACATTAACTGCACAGAAACACATTCCAGGGGCTAAATAGTTGAGAATTAGTAGTTACAAGCCTAAATCTCAATGATAACTCAAGTAGTGTTCCAGTGGTGCAGAGATGTGCTTTGACGCTCACACAGTGAGTTGGCCTTAGTGAAGCAAGAACGTGGAAACTCAATTTGTGAGAAAACCATAAGAGATATCTGAACCATTTTGCCTGACAAAGTAGAGGTTGGGAAGCTACACAACATACATTTGAAATCTCCTGTCTATCCCATAGCATTCCAGAGAAACACCCATGTTTACCCTTTTTATGCTCGCAAACGAGTTTTCAGCGCCTGAGAAGCACATTTGTAACACGTCTCTATTCTTACAACCTTTTGACATTAACTGCACAGAAACACATTCCAGGGGCTAAATAGTTGAGAATTAGTAGTTACAAGCCTAAATCTCAATGATAACTCAAGTAGTGTTCCAGTGGTGCAGAGATGTGCTTTGACGCTCACACAGTGAGTTGGCCTTAGTGAAGCAAGAACGTGGAAACTCAATTTGTGAGAAAACCATAAGAGATATCTGAACCATTTTGCCTGACAAAGTAGAGGTTGGGAAGCTACACAACATACATTTGAAATCTCCTGTCTATCCCATAGCATTCCAGAGAAACACCCATGTTTACCCTTTTTATGCTCGCAAACGAGTTTTCAGCGCCTGAGAAGCACATTTGTAACACGTCTCTATTCTTACAACCTTTTGACATTAACTGCACAGAAACACATTCCAGGGGCTAAATAGTTGAGAATTAGTAGTTACAAGCCTAAATCTCAATGATAACTCAAATAGTGTTCAGTGGTGCAGAGATGTGCTTTGACGCTCACACAGTGAGTTGGCCTTAGTGAAGCAAGAACGTGGAAACTCAATTTGTGAGAAAACCATAAGAGATATCTGAACCATTTTGCCTGACAAAGTAGAGGTTGGGAAGCTACACAACATACATTTGAAATCTCCTGTCTATCCCATAGCATTCCAGAGAAACACCCATGTTTACCCTTTTTATGCTCGCAAACGAGTTTTCAGCGCCTGAGAAGCACATTTGTAACACGTCTCTATTCTTACAACCTTTTGACATTAACTGCACAGAAACACATTCCAGGGGCTAAATAGTTGAGAATTAGTAGTTACAAGCCTAAATCTCAATGATAACTCAAGTAGTGTTCCAGTGGTGCAGAGATGTGCTTTGACGCTCACACAGTGAGTTGGCCTTAGTGAAGCAAGAACGTGGAAACTCAATTTGTGAGAAAACCATAAGAGATATCTGAACCATTTTGCCTGACAAAGTAGAGGTTGGGAAGCTACACAACATACATTTGAAATCTCCTGTCTATCCCATAGCATTCCAGAGAAACACCCATGTTTACCCTTTTTATGCTCGCAAACGAGTTTTCAGCGCCTGAGAAGCACATTTGTAACACGTCTCTATTCTTACAACCTTTTGACATTAACTGCACAGAAACACATTCCAGGGGCTAAATAGTTGAGAATTAGTAGTTACAAGCCTAAATCTCAATGATAACTCAAGTAGTGTTCCAGTGGTGCAGAGATGTGCTTTGACGCTCACACAGTGAGTTGGCCTTAGTGAAGCAAGAACGTGGAAACTCAATTTGTGAGAAAACCATAAGAGATATCTGAACCATTTTGCCTGACAAAGTAGAGGTTGGGAAGCTACACAACATACATTTGAAATCTCCTGTCTATCCCATAGCATTCCAGAGAAACACCCATGTTTACCCTTTTTATGCTCGCAAACGAGTTTTCAGCGCCTGAGAAGCACATTTGTAACACGTCTCTATTCTTACAACCTTTTGACATTAACTGCACAGAAACACATTCCAGGGGCTAAATAGTTGAGAATTAGTAGTTACAAGCCTAAATCTCAATGATAACTCAAGTAGTGTTCCAGTGGTGCAGAGATGTGCTTTGACGCTCACACAGTGAGTTGGCCTTAGTGAAGCAAGAACGTGGAAACTCAATTTGTGAGAAAACCATAAGAGATATCTGAACCATTTTGCCTGACAAAGTAGAGGTTGGGAAGCTACACAACATACATTTGAAATCTCCTGTCTATCCCATAGCATTCCAGAGAAACACCCATGTTTACCCTTTTTATGCTCGCAAACGAGTTTTCAGCGCCTGAGAAGCACATTTGTAACACGTCTCTATTCTTACAACCTTTTGACATTAACTGCACAGAAACACATTCCAGGGGCTAAATAGTTGAGAATTAGTAGTTACAAGCCTAAATCTCAATGATAACTCAAGTAGTGTTCCAGTGGTGCAGAGATGTGCTTTGACGCTCACACAGTGAGTTGGCCTTAGTGAAGCAAGAACGTGGAAACTCAATTTGTGAGAAAACCATAAGAGATATCTGAACCATTTTGCCTGACAAAGTAGAGGTTGGGAAGCTACACAACATACATTTGAAATCTCCTGTCTATCCCATAGCATTCCAGAGAAACACCCATGTTTACCCTTTTTATGCTCGCAAACGAGTTTTCAGCGCCTGAGAAGCACATTTGTAACACGTCTCTATTCTTACAACCTTTTGACATTAACTGCACAGAAACACATTCCAGGGGCTAAATAGTTGAGAATTAGTAGTTACAAGCCTAAATCTCAATGATAACTCAAGTAGTGTTCCAGTGGTGCAGAGATGTGCTTTGACGCTCACACAGTGAGTTGGCCTTAGTGAAGCAAGAACGTGGAAACTCAATTTGTGAGAAAACCATAAGAGATATCTGAACCATTTTGCCTGACAAAGTAGAGGTTGGGAAGCTACACAACATACATTTGAAATCTCCTGTCTATCCCATAGCATTCCAGAGAAACACCCATGTTTACCCTTTTTATGCTCGCAAACGAGTTTTCAGCGCCTGAGAAGCACATTTGTAACACGTCTCTATTCTTACAACCTTTTGACATTAACTGCACAGAAACACATTCCAGGGGCTAAATAGTTGAGAATTAGTAGTTACAAGCCTAAATCTCAATGATAACTCAAGTAGTGTTCCAGTGGTGCAGAGATGTGCTTTGACGCTCACACAGTGAGTTGGCCTTAGTGAAGCAAGAACGTGGAAACTCAATTTGTGAGAAAACCATAAGAGATATCTGAACCATTTTGCCTGACAAAGTAGAGGTTGGGAAGCTACACAACATACATTTGAAATCTCCTGTCTATCCCATAGCATTCCAGAGAAACACCCATGTTTACCCTTTTTATGCTCGCAAACGAGTTTTCAGCGCCTGAGAAGCACATTTGTAACACGTCTCTATTCTTACAACCTTTTGACATTAACTGCACAGAAACACATTCCAGGGGCTAAATAGTTGAGAATTAGTAGTTACAAGCCTAAATCTCAATGATAACTCAAGTAGTGTTCCAGTGGTGCAGAGATGTGCTTTGACGCTCACACAGTGAGTTGGCCTTAGTGAAGCAAGAACGTGGAAACTCAATTTGTGAGAAAACCATAAGAGATATCTGAACCATTTTGCCTGACAAAGTAGAGGTTGGGAAGCTACACAACATACATTTGAAATCTCCTGTCTATCCCATAGCATTCCAGAGAAACACCCATGTTTACCCTTTTTATGCTCGCAAACGAGTTTTCAGCGCCTGAGAAGCACATTTGTAACACGTCTCTATTCTTACAACCTTTTGACATTAACTGCACAGAAACACATTCCAGGGGCTAAATAGTTGAGAATTAGTAGTTACAAGCCTAAATCTCAATGATAACTCAAGTAGTGTTCCAGTGGTGCAGAGATGTGCTTTGACGCTCACACAGTGAGTTGGCCTTAGTGAAGCAAGAACGTGGAAACTCAATTTGTGAGAAAACCATAAGAGATATCTGAACCATTTTGCCTGACAAAGTAGAGGTTGGGAAGCTACACAACATACATTTGAAATCTCCTGTCTATCCCATAGCATTCCAGAGAAACACCCATGTTTACCCTTTTTATGCTCGCAAACGAGTTTTCAGCGCCTGAGAAGCACATTTGTAACACGTCTCTATTCTTACAACCTTTTGACATTAACTGCACAGAAACACATTCCAGGGGCTAAATAGTTGAGAATTAGTAGTTACAAGCCTAAATCTCAATGATAACTCAAGTAGTGTTCCAGTGGTGCAGAGATGTGCTTTGACGCTCACACAGTGAGTTGGCCTTAGTGAAGCAAGAACGTGGAAACTCAATTTGTGAGAAAACCATAAGAGATATCTGAACCATTTTGCCTGACAAAGTAGAGGTTGGGAAGCTACACAACATACATTTGAAATCTCCTGTCTATCCCATAGCATTCCAGAGAAACACCCATGTTTACCCTTTTTATGCTCGCAAACGAGTTTTCAGCGCCTGAGAAGCACATTTGTAACACGTCTCTATTCTTACAACCTTTTGACATTAACTGCACAGAAACACATTCCAGGGGCTAAATAGTTGAGAATTAGTAGTTACAAGCCTAAATCTCAATGATAACTCAAGTAGTGTTCCAGTGGTGCAGAGATGTGCTTTGACGCTCACACAGTGAGTTGGCCTTAGTGAAGCAAGAACGTGGAAACTCAATTTGTGAGAAAACCATAAGAGATATCTGAACCATTTTGCCTGACAAAGTAGAGGTTGGGAAGCTACACAACATACATTTGAAATCTCCTGTCTATCCCATAGCATAAAAAACCCATGTTTACCCTTTTTATGCTCGCAAACGAGTTTTCAGCGCCTGAGAAGCACATTTGTAACACGTCTCTATTCTTACAACCTTTTGACATTAACTGCACAGAAACACATTCCAGGGGCTAAATAGTTGAGAATTAGTAGTTACAAGCCTAAATCTCAATGATAACTCAAGTAGTGTTCCAGTGGTGCAGAGATGTGCTTTGACGCTCATACAGTGAGTTGGCCTTAGTGAAGCAAGAACGTGGAAACTCAATTTGTGAGAAAACCATAAGAGATATCTGAACCATTTTGCCTGACAAAGTAGAGGTTGGGAAGCTACACAACATACATTTGAAATCTCCTGTCTATCCCATAGCATTCCAGAGAAACACCCATGTTTACCCTTTTTATGCTCGCAAACGAGTTTTCAGCGCCTGAGAAGCACATTTGTAACACGTCTCTATTCTTACAACCTTTTGACATTAACTGCACAGAAACACATTCCAGGGGCTAAATAGTTGAGAATTAGTAGTTACAAGCCTAAATCTCAATGATAACTCAAGTAGTGTTCCAGTGGTGCAGAGATGTGCTTTGACGCTCACACAGTGAGTTGGCCTTAGTGAAGCAAGAACGTGGAAACTCAATTTGTGAGAAAACCATAAGAGATATCTGAACCATTTTGCCTGACAAAGTAGAGGTTGGGAAGCTACACAACATACATTTGAAATCTCCTGTCTATCCCATAGCATTCCAGAGAAACACCCATGTTTACCCTTTTTATGCTCGCAAACGAGTTTTCAGCGCCTGAGAAGCACATTTGTAACACGTCTCTATTCTTACAACCTTTTGACATTAACTGCACAGAAACACATTCCAGGGGCTAAATAGTTGAGAATTAGTAGTTACAAGCCTAAATCTCAATGATAACTCAAGTAGTGTTCCAGTGGTGCAGAGATGTGCTTTGACGCTCACACAGTGAGTTGGCCTTAGTGAAGCAAGAACGTGGAAACTCAATTTGTGAGAAAACCATAAGAGATATCTGAACCATTTTGCCTGACAAAGTAGAGGTTGGGAAGCTACACAACATACATTTGAAATCTCCTGTCTATCCCATAGCATTCCAGAGAAACACCCATGTTTACCCTTTTTATGCTCGCAAACGAGTTTTCAGCGCCTGAGAAGCACATTTGTAACACGTCTCTATTCTTACAACCTTTTGACATTAACTGCACAGAAACACATTCCAGGGGCTAAATAGTTGAGAATTAGTAGTTACAAGCCTAAATCTCAATGATAACTCAAGTAGTGTTCCAGTGGTGCAGAGATGTGCTTTGACGCTCACACAGTGAGTTGGCCTTAGTGAAGCAAGAACGTGGAAACTCAATTTGTGAGAAAACCATAAGAGATATCTGAACCATTTTGCCTGACAAAGTAGAGGTTGGGAAGCTACACAACATACATTTGAAATCTCCTGTCTATCCCATAGCATTCCAGAGAAACACCCATGTTTACCCTTTTTATGCTCGCAAACGAGTTTTCAGCGCCTGAGAAGCACATTTGTAACACGTCTCTATTCTTACAACCTTTTGACATTAACTGCACAGAAACACATTCCAGGGGCTAAATAGTTGAGAATTAGTAGTTACAAGCCTAAATCTCAATGATAACTCAAGTAGTGTTCCAGTGGTGCAGAGATGTGCTTTGACGCTCATACAGTGAGTTGGCCTTAGTGAAGCAAGAACGTGGAAACTCAATTTGTGAGAAAACCATAAGAGATATCTGAACCATTTTGCCTGACAAAGTAGAGGTTGGGAAGCTACACAACATACATTTGAAATCTCCTGTCTATCCCATAGCATTCCAGAGAAACACCCATGTTTACCCTTTTTATGCTCGCAAACGAGTTTTCAGCGCCTGAGAAGCACATTTGTAACACGTCTCTATTCTTACAACCTTTTGACATTAACTGCACAGAAACACATTCCAGGGGCTAAATAGTTGAGAATTAGTAGTTACAAGCCTAAATCTCAATGATAACTCAAGTAGTGTTCCAGTGGTGCAGAGATGTGCTTTGACGCTCACACAGTGAGTTGGCCTTAGTGAAGCAAGAACGTGGAAACTCAATTTGTGAGAAAACCATAAGAGATATCTGAACCATTTTGCCTGACAAAGTAGAGGTTGGGAAGCTACACAACATACATTTGAAATCTCCTGTCTATCCCATAGCATTCCAGAGAAACACCCATGTTTACCCTTTTTATGCTCGCAAACGAGTTTTCAGCGCCTGAGAAGCACATTTGTAACACGTCTCTATTCTTACAACCTTTTGACATTAACTGCACAGAAACACATTCCAGGGGCTAAATAGTTGAGAATTAGTAGTTACAAGCCTAAATCTCAATGATAACTCAAGTAGTGTTCCAGTGGTGCAGAGATGTGCTTTGACGCTCACACAGTGAGTTGGCCTTAGTGAAGCAAGAACGTGGAAACTCAATTTGTGAGAAAACCATAAGAGATATCTGAACCATTTTGCCTGACAAAGTAGAGGTTGGGAAGCTACACAACATACATTTGAAATCTCCTGTCTATCCCATAGCATTCCAGAGAAACACCCATGTTTACCCTTTTTATGCTCGCAAACGAGTTTTCAGCGCCTGAGAAGCACATTTGTAACACGTCTCTATTCTTACAACCTTTTGACATTAACTGCACAGAAACACATTCCAGGGGCTAAATAGTTGAGAATTAGTAGTTACAAGCCTAAATCTCAATGATAACTCAAGTAGTGTTCCAGTGGTGCAGAGATGTGCTTTGACGCTCACACAGTGAGTTGGCCTTAGTGAAGCAAGAACGTGGAAACTCAATTTGTGAGAAAACCATAAGAGATATCTGAACCATTTTGCCTGACAAAGTAGAGGTTGGGAAGCTACACAACATACATTTGAAATCTCCTGTCTATCCCATAGCATTCCAGAGAAACACCCATGTTTACCCTTTTTATGCTCGCAAACGAGTTTTCAGCGCCTGAGAAGCACATTTGTAACACGTCTCTATTCTTACAACCTTTTGACATTAACTGCACAGAAACACATTCCAGGGGCTAAATAGTTGAGAATTAGTAGTTACAAGCCTAAATCTCAATGATAACTCAAGTAGTGTTCCAGTGGTGCAGAGATGTGCTTTGACGCTCACACAGTGAGTTGGCCTTAGTGAAGCAAGAACGTGGAAACTCAATTTGTGAGAAAACCATAAGAGATATCTGAACCATTTTGCCTGACAAAGTAGAGGTTGGGAAGCTACACAACATACATTTGAAATCTCCTGTCTATCCCATAGCATTCCAGAGAAACACCCATGTTTACCCTTTTTATGCTCGTAAACGAGTTTTCAGCGCCTGAGAAGCACATTTGTAACACGTCTCTATTCTTACAACCTTTTGACATTAACTGCACAGAAACACATTCCAGGGGCTAAATAGTTGAGAATTAGTAGTTACAAGCCTAAATCTCAATGATAACTCAAGTAGTGTTCCAGTGGTGCAGAGATGTGCTTTGACGCTCACACAGTGAGTTGGCCTTAGTGAAGCAAGAACGTGGAAACTCAATTTGTGAGAAAACCATAAGAGATATCTGAACCATTTTGCCTGACAAAGTAGAGGTTGGGAAGCTACACAACATACATTTGAAATCTCCTGTCTATCCCATAGCATTCCAGAGAAACACCCATGTTTACCCTTTTTATGCTCAAACGAGTTTTCAGCGCCTGAGAAGCACATTTGTAACACGTCTCTATTCTTACAACCTTTTGACATTAACTGCACAGAAACACATTCCAGGGGCTAAATAGTTGAGAATTAGTAGTTACAAGCCTAAATCTCAATGATAACTCAAGTAGTGTTCCAGTGGTGCAGAGATGTGCTTTGACGCTCACACAGTGAGTTGGCCTTAGTGAAGCAAGAACGTGGAAACTCAATTTGTGAGAAAACCATAAGAGATATCTGAACCATTTTGCCTGACAAAGTAGAGGTTGGGAAGCTACACAACATACATTTGAAATCTCCTGTCTATCCCATAGCATTCCAGAGAAACACCCATGTTTACCCTTTTTATGCTCGCAAACGAGTTTTCAGCGCCTGAGAAGCACATTTGTAACACGTCTCTATTCTTACAACCTTTTGACATTAACTGCACAGAAACACATTCCAGGGGCTAAATAGTTGAGAATTAGTAGTTACAAGCCTAAATCTCAATGATAACTCAAGTAGTGTTCCAGTGGTGCAGAGATGTGCTTTGACGCTCACACAGTGAGTTGGCCTTAGTGAAGCAAGAACGTGGAAACTCAATTTGTGAGAAAACCATAAGAGATATCTGAACCATTTTGCCTGACAAAGTAGAGGTTGGGAAGCTACACAACATACATTTGAAATCTCCTGTCTATCCCATAGCATTCCAGAGAAACACCCATGTTTACCCTTTTATGCTCGCAAACGAGTTTTCAGCGCCTGAGAAGCACATTTGTAACACGTCTCTATTCTTACAACCTTTTGACATTAACTGCACAGAAACACATTCCAGGGGCTAAATAGTTGAGAATTAGTAGTTACAAGCCTAAATCTCAATGATAACTCAAGTAGTGTTCCAGTGGTGCAGAGATGTGCTTTGACGCTCACACAGTGAGTTGGCCTTAGTGAAGCAAGAACGTGGAAACTCAATTTGTGAGAAAACCATAAGAGATATCTGAACCATTTTGCCTGACAAAGTAGAGGTTGGGAAGCTACACAACATACATTTGAAATCTCCTGTCTATCCCATAGCATTCCAGAGAAACACCCATGTTTACCCTTTTTATGCTCGCAAACGAGTTTTCAGCGCCTGAGAAGCACATTTGTAACACGTCTCTATTCTTACAACCTTTTGACATTAACTGCACAGAAACACATTCCAGGGGCTAAATAGTTGAGAATTAGTAGTTACAAGCCTAAATCTCAATGATAACTCAAGTAGTGTTCCAGTGGTGCAGAGATGTGCTTTGACGCTCACACAGTGAGTTGGCCTTAGTGAAGCAAGAACGTGGAAACTCAATTTGTGAGAAAACCATAAGAGATATCTGAACCATTTTGCCTGACAAAGTAGAGGTTGGGAAGCTACACAACATACATTTGAAATCTCCTGTCTATCCCATAGCATTCCAGAGAAACACCCATGTTTACCCTTTTTATGCTCGCAAACGAGTTTTCAGCGCCTGAGAAGCACATTTGTAACACGTCTCTATTCTTACAACCTTTTGACATTAACTGCACAGAAACACATTCCAGGGGCTAAATAGTTGAGAATTAGTAGTTACAAGCCTAAATCTCAATGATAACTCAAGTAGTGTTCCAGTGGTGCAGAGATGTGCTTTGACGCTCATACAGTGAGTTGGCCTTAGTGAAGCAAGAACGTGGAAACTCAATTTGTGAGAAAACCATAAGAGATATCTGAACCATTTTGCCTGACAAAGTAGAGGTTGGGAAGCTACACAACATACATTTGAAATCTCCTGTCTATCCCATAGCATTCCAGAGAAACACCCATGTTTACCCTTTTTATGCTCGCAAACGAGTTTTCAGCGCCTGAGAAGCACATTTGTAACACGTCTCTATTCTTACAACCTTTTGACATTAACTGCACAGAAACACATTCCAGGGGCTAAATAGTTGAGAATTAGTAGTTACAAGCCTAAATCTCAATGATAACTCAAGTAGTGTTCCAGTGGTGCAGAGATGTGCTTTGACGCTCACACAGTGAGTTGGCCTTAGTGAAGCAAGAACGTGGAAACTCAATTTGTGAGAAAACCATAAGAGATATCTGAACCATTTTGCCTGACAAAGTAGAGGTTGGGAAGCTACACAACATACATTTGAAATCTCCTGTCTATCCCATAGCATTCCAGAGAAACACCCATGTTTACCCTTTTTATGCTCGCAAACGAGTTTTCAGCGCCTGAGAAGCACATTTGTAACACGTCTCTATTCTTACAACCTTTTGACATTAACTGCACAGAAACACATTCCAGGGGCTAAATAGTTGAGAATTAGTAGTTACAAGCCTAAATCTCAATGATAACTCAAGTAGTGTTCCAGTGGTGCAGAGATGTGCTTTGACGCTCACACAGTGAGTTGGCCTTAGTGAAGCAAGAACGTGGAAACTCAATTTGTGAGAAAACCATAAGAGATATCTGAACCATTTTGCCTGACAAAGTAGAGGTTGGGAAGCTACACAACATACATTTGAAATCTCCTGTCTATCCCATAGCATTCCAGAGAAACACCCATGTTTACCCTTTTTATGCTCGCAAACGAGTTTTCAGCGCCTGAGAAGCACATTTGTAACACGTCTCTATTCTTACAACCTTTTGACATTAACTGCACAGAAACACATTCCAGGGGCTAAATAGTTGAGAATTAGTAGTTACAAGCCTAAATCTCAATGATAACTCAAGTAGTGTTCCAGTGGTGCAGAGATGTGCTTTGACGCTCATACAGTGAGTTGGCCTTAGTGAAGCAAGAACGTGAAAACTCAATTTGTGAGAAAACCATAAGAGATATCTGAACCATTTTGCCTGACAAAGTAGAGGTTGGGAAGCTACACAACATACATTTGAAATCTCCTGTCTATCCCATAGCATTCCAGAGAAACACCCATGTTTACCCTTTTTATGCTCACAAACGAGTTTTCAGCGCCTGAGAAGCACATTTGTAACACGTCTCTATTCTTACAACCTTTTGACATTAACTGCACAGAAACACATTCCAGGGGCTAAATAGTTGAGAATTAGTAGTTACAAGCCTAAATCTCAATGATAACTCAAGTAGTGTTCCAGTGGTGCAGAGATGTGCTTTGACGCTCACACAGTGAGTTGGCCTTAGTGAAGCAAGAACGTGGAAACTCAATTTGTGAGAAAACCATAAGAGATATCTGAACCATTTTGCCTGACAAAGTAGAGGTTGGGAAGCTACACAACATACATTTGAAATCTCCTGTCTATCCCATAGCATTCCAGAGAAACACCCATGTTTACCCTTTTTATGCTCGCAAACGAGTTTTCAGCGCCTGAGAAGCACATTTGTAACACGTCTCTATTCTTACAACCTTTTGACATTAACTGCACAGAAACACATTCCAGGGGCTAAATAGTTGAGAATTAGTAGTTACAAGCCTAAATCTCAATGATAACTCAAGTAGTGTTCCAGTGGTGCAGAGATGTGCTTTGACGCTCACACAGTGAGTTGGCCTTAGTGAAGCAAGAACGTGGAAACTCAATTTGTGAGAAAACCATAAGAGATATCTGAACCATTTTGCCTGACAAAGTAGAGGTTGGGAAGCTACACAACATACATTTGAAATCTCCTGTCTATCCCATAGCATTCCAGAGAAACACCCATGTTTACCCTTTTTATGCTCGTAAACGAGTTTTCAGCGCCTGAGAAGCACATTTGTAACACGTCTCTATTCTTACAACCTTTTGACATTAACTGCACAGAAACACATTCCAGGGGCTAAATAGTTGAGAATTAGTAGTTACAAGCCTAAATCTCAATGATAACTCAAGTAGTGTTCCAGTGGTGCAGAGATGTGCTTTGACGCTCACACAGTGAGTTGGCCTTAGTGAAGCAAGAACGTGGAAACTCAATTTGTGAGAAAACCATAAGAGATATCTGAACCATTTTGCCTGACAAAGTAGAGGTTGGGAAGCTACACAACATACATTTGAAATCTCCTGTCTATCCCATAGCATTCCAGAGAAACACCCATGTTTACCCTTTTTATGCTCGCAAACGAGTTTTCAGCGCCTGAGAAGCACATTTGTAACACGTCTCTATTCTTACAACCTTTTGACATTAACTGCACAGAAACACATTCCAGGGGCTAAATAGTTGAGAATTAGTAGTTACAAGCCTAAATCTCAATGATAACTCAAGTAGTGTTCCAGTGGTGCAGAGATGTGCTTTGACGCTCACACAGTGAGTTGGCCTTAGTGAAGCAAGAACGTGAAAACTCAATTTGTGAGAAAACCATAAGAGATATCTGAACCATTTTGCCTGACAAAGTAGAGGTTGGGAAGCTACACAACATACATTTGAAATCTCCTGTCTATCCCATAGCATTCCAGAGAAACACCCATGTTTACCCTTTTTATGCTCGCAAACGAGTTTTCAGCGCCTGAGAAGCACATTTGTAACACGTCTCTATTCTTACAACCTTTTGACATTAACTGCACAGAAACACATTCCAGGGGCTAAATAGTTGAGAATTAGTAGTTACAAGCCTAAATCTCAATGATAACTCAAGTAGTGTTCCAGTGGTGCAGAGATGTGCTTTGACGCTCACACAGTGAGTTGGCCTTAGTGAAGCAAGAACGTGGAAACTCAATTTGTGAGAAAACCATAAGAGATATCTGAACCATTTTGCCTGACAAAGTAGAGGTTGGGAAGCTACACAACATACATTTGAAATCTCCTGTCTATCCCATAGCATTCCAGAGAAACACCCATGTTTACCCTTTTTATGCTCGCAAACGAGTTTTCAGCGCCTGAGAAGCACATTTGTAACACGTCTCTATTCTTACAACCTTTTGACATTAACTGCACAGAAACACATTCCAGGGGCTAAATAGTTGAGAATTAGTAGTTACAAGCCTAAATCTCAATGATAACTCAAGTAGTGTTCCAGTGGTGCAGAGATGTGCTTTGACGCTCATACAGTGAGTTGGCCTTAGTGAAGCAAGAACGTGAAAACTCAATTTGTGAGAAAACCATAAGAGATATCTGAACCATTTTGCCTGACAAAGTAGAGGTTGGGAAGCTACACAACATACATTTGAAATCTCCTGTCTATCCCATAGCATTCCAGAGAAACACCCATGTTTACCCTTTTTATGCTCGCAAACGAGTTTTCAGCGCCTGAGAAGCACATTTGTAACACGTCTCTATTCTTACAACCTTTTGACATTAACTGCACAGAAACACATTCCAGGGGCTAAATAGTTGAGAATTAGTAGTTACAAGCCTAAATCTCAATGATAACTCAAGTAGTGTTCCAGTGGTGCAGAGATGTGCTTTGACGCTCACACAGTGAGTTGGCCTTAGTGAAGCAAGAACGTGGAAACTCAATTTGTGAGAAAACCATAAGAGATATCTGAACCATTTTGCCTGACAAAGTAGAGGTTGGGAAGCTACACAACATACATTTGAAATCTCCTGTCTATCCCATAGCATTCCAGAGAAACACCCATGTTTACCCTTTTTATGCTCGCAAACGAGTTTTCAGCGCCTGAGAAGCACATTTGTAACACGTCTCTATTCTTACAACCTTTTGACATTAACTGCACAGAAACACATTCCAGGGGCTAAATAGTTGAGAATTAGTAGTTACAAGCCTAAATCTCAATGATAACTCAAGTAGTGTTCCAGTGGTGCAGAGATGTGCTTTGACGCTCACACAGTGAGTTGGCCTTAGTGAAGCAAGAACGTGGAAACTCAATTTGTGAGAAAACCATAAGAGATATCTGAACCATTTTGCCTGACAAAGTAGAGGTTGGGAAGCTACACAACATACATTTGAAATCTCCTGTCTATCCCATAGCATTCCAGAGAAACACCCATGTTTACCCTTTTTATGCTCGTAAACGAGTTTTCAGCGCCTGAGAAGCACATTTGTAACACGTCTCTATTCTTACAACCTTTTGACATTAACTGCACAGAAACACATTCCAGGGGCTAAATAGTTGAGAATTAGTAGTTACAAGCCTAAATCTCAATGATAACTCAAGTAGTGTTCCAGTGGTGCAGAGATGTGCTTTGACGCTCACACAGTGAGTTGGCCTTAGTGAAGCAAGAACGTGGAAACTCAATTTGTGAGAAAACCATAAGAGATATCTGAACCATTTTGCCTGACAAAGTAGAGGTTGGGAAGCTACACAACATACATTTGAAATCTCCTGTCTATCCCATAGCATTCCAGAGAAACACCCATGTTTACCCTTTTTATGCTCACAAACGAGTTTT
>CM033634.1:35860517-35966880 GCA_019453435.1 Rhinogobius similis | reverse complement strand
AAGGATCTCTCTAGTTTTCTTACCCTTTGTTTGTGAGAACGTAGTTCTTCATTGTACCAGGGGGAGGCTCGTTTTGGCCTGATTACTTTCTGTTTAAGTGGAGCTGCAACATCAAGGGCAGAGACACCACTGGAACACTACTTGAGTTATCATTTGAGATTTAGGCTTGTAACTACTAATTCCTCAACTATTTTTAGCCCTGGAATGTGTTTCTGTGCAGTTAATGTCAAAAGGTTGTAAGAATAGAGACGTGTTACAAATGTGCTTCTCAGGCGCTAAAAACTCGTTTGCGAGCATAAAAAGGGTAAACATGGGTGTTTCTCTGGAATGCTATGGGATAGACAGGAGATTTCAAATGTATGTTGTGTAGCTTCCCAAGCTCTACTTTGTCAGGCAAAATGGTTCAGATATCTCTTATGGTTTTCTCACAAATTGAGTTTCCACGTTCTTGCTTCACTAAGGCCAACTCACTGTGTGAGCGTCAAAGCACATCTCTGCACCACTGAAACACTACTTGAGTTATCATTGAGATTTAGGCTTGTAACTACTAATTCTCAACTATTTAGCCCCTGGAATGTGTTTCTGTGCAGTTAATGTCAAAAGGTTGTAAGAATAGAGACGTGTTACAAATGTGCTTCACAAGCACTAAAAACTCGAAAACGACAAAAATAAAGGTAAACATGGGTGTTTCTCTGGAATGCTATGGGATAGACAGGAGATTTCAAATGTATGTTGTGTAGCTTCCCAAGCTCTACTTTGTCAGGCAAAATGGTTCAGATATCTCTTATGGTTTTCTCACAAATTGAGTTTCCACGTTCTTGCTTCACTAAGGCCAACTCACTGTGTGAGCGTCAAAGTACATCTCTGCACCACTGGAACACTACTTGAGTTATCATTGAGATTTAGGCTTGTAACTACTAATTCTCAACTATTTAGCCCTGGAATGTGTTTCTGTGCAGTTAATGTCAAAAGGTTGTAAGAATAGAGACGTGTTACAAATGTGCTTCTCAGGCGCTAAAAACTCGTTTGCGAGCATAAAAAGGGTAAACATGGGTGTTTCTCTGGAATGCTATGGGATACACAGGAGATTTCAAATGTATGTTGTGTAGCTTCCCAACCTCTACTTTGTCAGGCAAAATGGTTCAGATATCTCTTATGGTTTTCTCACAAATTGAGTTTCCACGTTCTTGCTTCACTAAGGCCAACTCACTGTGTGAGCGTCAAAGCACATCTCTGCACCACTGGAACAATACTTGAGTTATCATTGAGATTTAGGCTTGTAACTACTAATTCTCAACTATTTAGCCCCTGGAATGTGTTTCTGTGCAGTTAAAGTCAAAGGTTGTAAGAATAGAGACAAGTTACAAATGTGCTTCTCAGGCGCTGAAAACTCGTTTGCGAGCATAAAAAGGGTAAACATGGGTGTTTCTCTGGAATGCTATGGGATAGACAGGAGATTTCAAATGTATGTTGTGTAGCTTCCCAAGCTCTACTTTTTCAGGCAAAATGGTTCAGATATCTCTTATGGTTTTCTCACAAATTGAGTTTCCACGTTCTTGCTTCACTAAGGCCAACTCACTGTGTGAGCGTCAAAGCACATCTCTGCACCACTGGAACACTACTTGAGTTATCAGTGAGATTTAGGCTTGTAACTACTAATTCTAAACTATTTAGCCCCTGGAATGTGTTTCTGTGCAGCTAACCCTGACCCTAACCCTAACCCTAAGGCCAACTCACTGTGTGAGCGTCAAAGCACACCTCTGCACAAAGGGAACACTACTTGAGTTATCATTGAGATTTAGGCTTGTAACTACTAATTCTCAACTATTTAGCCCCTGGAATGTGTTTCTGTGCAGTTAATGTCAAAAGGTTGTAAGAATAGAGACGTGTTACAAATGTGCTTCTCAGGCGCTAAAAACTCGTTTGCGAGCATAAAAAAGGTAAACATGGGTGTTTCTCTGGAATGCTATGGGATAGACAGGAGATTTCAAATGTATGTTGTGTAGCTTCCCAAGCTCTACTTTGTCAGGCAAAATGGTTCAGATATCTCTTATGGTTTTCTCACAAATTGAGTTTCCACGTTCTTGCTTCACTAAGGCCAACTCACTGTGTGAGCGTCAAAGCACATCTCTGCACCACTGGAACACTACTTGAGTTATCATTGAGATTTAGGCTTGTAACTACTAATTCTCAACTATTTAGCCCCTGGAATGTGTTTCTGTGCAGTTAATGTCAAAAGGTTGTAAGAATAGAGACGTGTTACAAATGTGCTTCTCAGGCGCTAAAAACTCGTTTGCGAGCATAAAAAGGGTAAACATGGGTGTTTCTCTGGAATGCTATGGGATACACAGGAGATTTCAAATGTATGTTGTGTAGCTTCCCAAGCTCTACTTTGTCAGGCAAAATGGTTCAGATATCTCTTATGGTTTTCTCACAAATTGAGTTTCCACGTTCTTTGAAGGCCAACTCACTGTGTGAGCGTCAAAGCACATCTCTGCACCACTGGAACACTACTTGAGTTATCATTGAGATTTAGGCTTGTAACTACTAATTCTCAACTATTTAGCCCTGGAATGTGTTTCTGTGCAGTTAATGTCAAAAGGTTGTAAGAATAGAGACGTGTTACAAATGTGCTTCTCAGGCGCTAAAAACTCGTTTGCGAGCATAAAAAGGGTAAACATGGGTGTTTCTCTGGAATGCTATGGGATAGACAGGAGATTTCAAATGTATGTTGTGTAGCTTCCCAAGCTCTACTTTGTCAGGCAAAATGGTTCAGATATCTCTTATGGTTTTCTCACAAATTGAGTTTCCACGTTCTTGCTTCACTAAGGCCAACTCACTGTGTGAGCGTTAAAGCACATCTCTGCACCACTGGAACACTACTTGAGTTATCATTGAGATTTAGGCTTGTAACTACTAATTCTCAACTATTTAGCCCCTGGAATGTGTTTCTGTGCAGTTAAAGTCAAAAGGTTGTAAGAATAGAGACAAGTTACAAATGTGCTTCTCAGGCGCTGAAAACTCGTTTGCGAGCATAAAAAGGGTAAACATGGGTGTTTCTCTGGAATGCTATGGGATAGACAGGAGATTTCAAATGTATGTTGTGTAGCTTCCCAAGCTCTACTTTTTCAGGCAAAATGGTTCAGATATCTCTTATGGTTTTCTCACAAATTGAGTTTCCAAGTTCTTGCTTCACTAAGGCCAACTCACTGTGTGAGCGTCAAAGCACATCTCTGCACCACTGGAACACTACTTGAGTTATCAGTGAGATTTAGGCTTGTAACTACTAATTCTCAACTATTTAGCCCCTGGAATGTGTTTCTGTGCAGCTAACCCTGACCCTAACCCTAACCCTAAGGCCAACTCACTGTGTGAGCGTCAAAGCACACCTCTGCACAAAGGGAACACTACTTGAGTTATCATTGAGATTTAGGCTTGTAACTACTAATTCTCAACTATTTAGCTCCTGGAATGTGTTTCTGTGCAGTTAATGTCAAAAGGTTGTAAGAATAGAGACGTGTTACAAATGTGCTTCTCAGGCGCTAAAAACTCGTTTGCGAGCATAAAAGGGTAAACATGGGTTTTTCTCTGGAATGCTATGGGATAGACAGGAGATTTCAAATGTATGTTGTGTAGCTTCCCAAGCTCTACTTTGTCAGGCAAAATGGTTCAGATATCTCTTATGGTTTTCTCACAAATTGAGTTTCCACGTTCTTGCTTCACTAAGGCCAACTCACTGTGTGAGCGTCAAAGCACATCTCTGCACCACTGGAACACTACTTGAGTTATCATTGAGATTTAGGCTTGTAACTACTAATTCTCAACTATTTAGCCCCTGGAATGTGTTTCTGTGCAGTTAATGTCAAAAGGTTGTAAGAATAGAGACGTGTTACAAATGTGCTTCTCAAGCGCTAAAAACTCGTTTGCGAGCATAAAAAGGGTAAACATGGGTGTTTCTCTGGAATGCTATGGGATAGACAGGAGATTTCAAATGTATGTTGTGTAACTTCCCAAGCTCTACTTTGTCAGGCAAAATGGTTCAGATATCTCTTATGGTTTTCTCACAAATTGAGTTTCCACGTTCTTGCTTCACTAAGGCCAACTCACTGTGTGAGCGTCAAAGCACATCTCTGCACCACTGGAACACTACTTGAGTTATCATTGAGATTTAGGCTTGTAACTACTAATTCTCAACTATTTAGCCCCTGGAATGTGTTTCTCTGCAGTTAATGTCAAAAGGTTGTAAGAATAGAGACGTGTTACAAATGTGCTTCTCAGGCGCTAAAAACTCGTTTGCGAGCATAAAAGGGGTAAACATGGGTGTTTCTCTGGAATGCTATGGGATAGACAGGAGATTTCAAATGTATGTTGTGTAGCTTCCCAAGCTCTACTTTGTCAGGCAAAATGGTTCAGATATCTCTCATGGTTTTCTCACAAATTGAGTTTCCACGTTCTTGCTTCACTAAGGCCAACTCACTGTGTGAGCGTCAAAGCACATCTCTGCACCACTGGAACACTACTTGAGTTATCATTGAGATTTAGGCTTGTAACTACTAATTCTCAACTATTTAGCCCCTGGAATGTGTTTCTGTGCAGTTAATGTCAAAAGTTGTAAGAATAGAGACGTGTTACAAATGTGCTTCTCAGGCGCTAAAAACTCGTTTGCGAGCATAAAAAGGGTAAACATGGGTGTTTCTCTGGAATGCTATGGGATAGACAGGAGATTTCAAATGTATGTTGTGTAGCTTCCCAAGCTCTACTTTGTCAGGCAAAATTGTTCAGATATCTCTTATGGTTTTCTCACAAATTGAGTTTCCACGTTCTTGCTTCACTAAGGCCAACTCACTGTGTGAGTGTCAAAGCACATCTCTGCACCACTGGAACACTACTTGAGTTATCATTGAGATTTAGGCTTGTAACTACTAATTCTCAACTATTTAGCCCCTGGAATGTGTTTCTGTGCAGTTAATGTCAAAAGGTTGTAAGAATAGAGACGTGTTACAAATGTGCTTCTCAGGCGCTAAAAACTCGTTTGCGAGCATAAAAAGGGTAAACATGGGTGTTTCTCTGGAATGCTATGGTATAGACAGGAGATTTCAAATGTATGTTGTGTAGCTTCCCAAGCTCTATTTAGTCAGGCAAAATGGTTCAGATATCTCTTATGGTTTTCTCACAAATTGAGTTTCCACGTTCTTGCTTCACTAAGGCCAACTCACTGTGTGAGCGTCAAAGCACATCTCTGCACCACTGGAACACTACTTGAGTTATCATTGAGATTTAGGCTTGTAACTACTAATTCTCAACTATTTAGCCCTGGAATGTGTTTCTGTGCAGTTAATGTCAAAAAGGTTGTAAGAATAGAGACGTGTTACAAATGTGCTTCTCAGGCGCTAAAAACTCGTTTGCGAGCATAAAAAGGATAAACATGGGTGTTTCTCTGGAATGCTATCGGATAGACAGGAGATTTCAAATGTATGTTGTGTAGCTTCCCAAGCTCTACTTTGTCAGGCAAAATGGTTCAGATATCTCTTATGGTTTTCTCACAAATTGAGTTTCCACGTTCTTGCTTCACTAAGGCCAACTCACTGTGTGAGCGTCAAAGCACATCTCTGCACCACTGGAACACTACTTGAGCTATCATTGAGATTTAGGCTTGTAACTACTAATTCTCAACTATTTACCCCTGGAATGTGTTTCTGTGCAGTTAATGTCAAAAGGTTGTAAGAATAGAGACGTGTTACAAATGTGCTTCTCAGGCGCTAAAAACTCGTTTGCGAGCATAAAAAGGGTAAACATGGGTGTTTCTCTGGAATGCTATGGGATAGACAGGAGATTTCAAATGTATGTTGTGTAGCTTCCCAAGCTCTACTTTGTCAGGCAAAATGGTTCAGATATCTCTTATGGTT
The DNA here is from genome assembly GCA_019453435.1 of Rhinogobius similis. Classification (NCBI taxonomy): domain Eukaryota; kingdom Metazoa; phylum Chordata; class Actinopteri; order Gobiiformes; family Gobiidae; genus Rhinogobius; species Rhinogobius similis. The sequence goes on along the minus strand of CM033634.1, from coordinate 35,960,974 downwards.
TTCTCACAAATTGAGTTTCCACGTTCTTGCTTCACTAAGGCCAACTCACTGTGTGAGCGTCAAAGCACATCTCTGCACCACTGGAACACTACTTGAGTTATCATTGAGATTTAGGCTTGTAACTACTAATTCTCAACTATTTAGCCCCTGGAATGTGTTTCTGTGCAGTTAATGTCAAAAGGTTGTAAGAATAGAGACGTGTTACAAATGTGCTTCTCAGGCGCTAAAAACTCGTTTGCGAGCATAAAAAGGGTAAACATGGGTGTTTCTCTGGAATGCTATGGGATAGACAGGAGATTTCAAATGTATGTTGTGTAGCTTCCCAAGCTCTACTTTGTCAGGCAAAATGGTTCAGATATCTCTTATGGTTTTCTCACAAATTGAGTTTCCACGTTCTTGCTTCACTAAGGCCAACTCACTGTGTGAGCGTCAAAGCACATCTCTGCACCACTGGAACACTACTTGAGTTATCATTGAGATTTAGGCTTGTAACTACTAATTCTCAACTATTTAGCCCCTGGAATGTGTTTCTGTGCAGTTAATGTCAAAAGGTTGTAAGAATAGAGACGTGTTACAAATGTGCTTCTCAGGCGCTGAAAACTCGTTTGCGAGCATAAAAAGGGTAAACATGGGTTTTTCTCTGGAATGCTATAGGATAGACAGGAGATTTCAAATGTATGTTGTGTAGCTTCCCAAGCTCTACTTTGTCAGGCAAAATGGTTCAGATATCTCTTATGGTTTTCTCACAAATTGAGTTTCCACGTTCTTGCTTCACTAAGGCCAACTCACTGTGTGAGCGTCAAAGCACATCTCTGCACCACTGGAACACTACTTGAGTTATCATTGAGATTTAGGCTTGTAACTACTAATTCTCAACTATTTAGCCCCTGGAATGTGTTTCTGTGCAGTTAATGTCAAAAGGTTGTAAGAATAGAGACGTGTTACAAATGTGCTTCTCAGGCGCTAAAAACTCGTTTGCGAGCATAAAAAGGGTAAACATGGGTGTTTCTCTGGAATGCTATGGGATAGACAGGAGATTTCAAATGTATGTTGTGTAGCTTCCCAAGCTCTACTTTGTCAGGCAAAATGGTTCAGATATCTCTTATGGTTTTCTCACAAATTGAGTTTCCACGTTCTTGCTTCACTAAGGCCAACTCACTGTGTGAGCGTCAAAGCACATCTCTGCACCACTGGAACACTACTTGAGTTATCATTGAGATTTAGGCTTGTAACTACTAATTCTCAACTATTTAGACCTGGAATGTGTTTCTGTGCAGTTAATGTCAAAAGGTTGTAAGAATAGAGACGTGTTACAAATGTGCTTCTCAGGCGCTAAAAACTCGTTTGCGAGCATAAAAAGGGTAAACATGGGTGTTTCTCTGGAATGCTATGGGATAGACAGGAGATTTCAAATGTATGTTGTGTAGCTTCCCAAGCTCTACTTTGTCAGGCAAAATGGTTCAGATATCTCTTATGGTTTTCTCACAAATTGAGTTTCCACGTTCTTGCTTCACTAAGGCCAACTCACTGTGTGAGCGTCAAAGCACATCTCTGCACCACTGGAACACTACTTGAGTTATCATTGAGATTTAGGCTTGTAACTACTAATTCTCAACTATTTAGCCCCTGGAATGTGTTTCTGTGCAGTTAATGTCAAAGGTTGTAAGAATAGAGACGTGTTACAAATGTGCTTCTCAGGCGCTAAAAACTCGTTTGCGAGCATAAAAAGGGTAAACATGGGTGTTTCTCTGGAATGCTATGGGATAGACAGGAGATTTCAAATGTATGTTGTGTAGCTTCCCAAGCTCTACTTTGTCAGGCAAAATGGTTCAGATATCTCTTATGGTTTTCTCACAAATTGAGTTTCCACGTTCTTGCTTCACTAAGGCCAACTCACTGTGTGAGCGTTAAAGCACATCTCTGCACCACTGGAACACTACTTGAGTTATCATTGAGATTTAGGCTTGTAACTACTAATTCTCAACTATTTAGCCCCTGGAATGTGTTTCTGTGCAGTTAATGTCAAAAGGTTGTAAGAATAGAGACAAGTTACAAATGTGCTTCTCAGGCGCTGAAAACTCGTTTGCGAGCATAAAAAGGGTAAACATGGGTGTTTCTCTGGAATGCTATGGGATAGACAGGAGATTTCAAATGTATGTTGTGTAGCTTCCCAAGCTCTACTTTGTCAGGCAAAATGGTTCAGATATCTCTTATGGTTTTCTCACAAATTGAGTTTCCACGTTCTTGCTTCACTAAGGCCAACTCACTGTGTGAGCGTCAAAGCACATCTCTGCACCACTGGAACACTACTTGAGTTATCATTGAGATTTAGGCTTGTAACTACTAATTCTCAACTATTTAGCCCCTGGAATGTGTTTCTGTGCAGTTAATGTCAAAAGTTTGTAAGAATAGAGACGTGTTACAAATGTGCTTCTCAGGCGCTAAAAACTCGTTTGCGAGCATAAAAAGGGTAAACATGGGTGTTTCTCTGGAATGCTATGGGATAGACAGGAGATTTCAAATGTATGTTGTGTAGCTTCCAAAGCTCTACTTTGTCAGGCAAAATGGTTCAGATATCTCTTATGGTTTTCTCACAAATTGAGTTTCCACGTTCTTGCTTCACTAAGGCCAACTCACTGTGTGAGCGTCAAAGCACATCTCTGCACCACTGGAACACTACTTGAGTTATCATTGAGATTTAGGCTTGTAACTACTAATTCTCAACTATTTAGTACCTGGAATGTGTTTCTGTGCAGTTAATGTCAAAAGGTTGTAAGAATAGAGACGTGTTACAAATGTGCTTCTCAGGCGCTAAAAACTCGTTTGCGAGCATAAAAAGGGTAAACATGGGTGTTTCTCTGGAATGCTATGGGATACAGAGGAGATTTCAAATGTATGTTGTGTAGCTTCCCAAGCTCTACTTTGTCAGGCAAAATGGTTCAGATATCTCTTATGGTTTTCTCACAAATTGAGTTTCCACGTTCTTGCTTCACTAAGGCCAACTCACTGTGTGAGCGTCAAAGCACATCTCTGCACCAAATCAAATCAAATCAAATCAATTTATTTTTATAATGCCCAAAATCACAACAACAGTTGCCTCGATGGGCCACAGGTAAAAGCAGTTCAGATAACTGTCCCAGAATGCCCCTGTCCTTTGACCCTCCTTCGCGGCGAGGAAAAACTACAAAAAACCCCATGGGAAAAAGTAGAAACCTCGGGGAGAACCACAGTGAAGGAGAGATCCTACTCCCACGGACGGACAGGCTGCAGATGAACTAGGACTGACGCATCCACTTGGACTGTGGAGCCAGAACCACTCAAGAGGGAGGTGGCTTTAAAGAGTTCCTCCAGGCGGACGAGGAGCAGTCCACCAGTGTAGAGAGATCCTCCAGCAGGAGATGAGGAACAGTTCATCTAAAGTAGAAGGAGTTCGTCCAGGCAGACGAGGTGTGGCTAATCCAGCTGTCCAGGCGGGTGGCGCATAGATCGTCCAGACAGGTGGGGGTGGGGGGGTCGTCACTGGAGCAGCCGCCGCAGTGCCTGAAACAGTCTCCACTCCCCGGGGGAAGTGGAGAGAAAGAGAAACATGTGAACAGCAATGAACAGACTACAGTTGAAGTAATATTAAATATTGTTGATAGGTAAAGTAGGAAGAACCAGAGGATAGTGTTCAAGCTGCCATACTTCCCCCAGCAGAATTGCTCCAAGGGCAGCGTAGCTAAAACTGTAGGTTTTTATTTCTGTTCCTAACTGGCCTGACCATAAGCTATTTCAAAGAGGAACGTTTTGAGCCTGGTCTTAAATGTAGAGACTGTGTCGGCCTCTTTTACATGAACAGGGAGCTGGTTCCATAACACAGGAGCTTGGTAGCTAAATGCTCGACCTCCTACTGTGCTTTTAGAGACTCTGGGGACTAACAATAGTCCAGCATTTTGAGAACGAAGAGCTCTGTTGGTTGGATGGTACGCTACTATTGCATCTTTGAGGTAGGATGGGGCCATATTGTTTAAAGCTTTATAAGTCAGGAGGAGGATTTTAAATTTGATTCTAAACTCAACAGGAAGCCAGTGAAGAGACTCTAACACTGGTGAAATATGATCTCTTTTTCCAGTACCTGTTAATAATCTTGCTGCTGCATTTTGAACCAGTTGAAAGCTTCTTATAGAGCTTTTAGGACACGCTATAAGCAGGGCGTTACAATAGTCTAATCTGGATGTGACAAATGCATGGATGAGTTTTTCGGCATCATCTCTGGGCAGGATTTTTCTAATTTTGGTTATGTTACGCCAAATGAAAGTAGGCTGTTTTACAGGCTTGATTTATATGAGCTTTGAGCGAGAGATCTTGGTCAAATAGGACCCCAAGGTTTCTTACAGTAGAGCTGGGGCTACAGTGATATTGTCCAGAGAAACTATCTGGTCAGATAAAGAGTCTCGCAGGTGCTTAGGGCCCAGCAGAATTACCTCGGTTTTCAGGGTTAAGGAGCAGATAATTAAGAGTCATCCAAGTTTTTATGTCTTTCACGCAGGCACTAAGTCTGTCTACTTGATGGGTCTGATCAGGTTTCATTGATAAATAAAGCTGAGTGTCATCTGCATAGCAGTGGAAGTTAATGCCATGCTTTCTGATGATCATACCTAAGGGCAGCATATAAAGTGTGAACAGAACTGGACCGAGTACTGAACCCTGCGGCACAACCGTGGGTTACTTTAGAACATGGGGAAGATCTCTGGTTTACATTAACAAACTGGTACCTATCAGATAGATAGGATTTAAACCAGCTTAGGGCGGTTCCACTGACACCTATATCACATTCTAACCTCTGCAGTAGAATGTTGTGGTCGATGGTATCAAGCGCTGCGCTGAGGTCCAACAGAACCAGGATTGAGACCTGTCCATCATCAGCAGCTAATAACAGATCATTTGTGACTTTAACTAGTGCAGTTTCAGTGCTGTGGTACGCACGGAACCCTGACTGAAAAACTTCAAATAAATTATTGTCCTGCAGGTGGCGACAAAGCTGTTTAATCACAATTCTTTCAAGGATTTTAGAGACAAAGGGCAGATTAGAAATAGGTCTATAGTTTGCCAGTATGTCGGGGTCTAGATTAGGCTTTTTCAAAAGTGGTTTAATCACTGCATATTTGAAGGACTGAGGGACATAACCGCTTTCTAGTGAAGTATTTATTATATTAAGAATGGGATTTATAATTAGGGGGAGAATTTCTTTGAGGAGTCTACTTGGGATTGGGTCTAAAATACAAGTTGATGTTTTGGAGGACATAATGACTGAAGTTATCTCTGCCTGATCAACAGCAGTGAACCTATCTAGTATTACTGAAGGATTTGTATGGGACACTAGCTTTGCAGTCTGGGCTTGCTCAGTACTGATAGTGGGAGTAATTGCATTTAGTTTATCTCTAATAGTTGTGATTTTGCTGCTAAAGAATAAAAGAAAGTCATTGCAGCTTAGAGTAACTGGTATTGAGGGTTCTACTGCGCTGTGACAGTTTGTCAGCCTGGCTACAGTGCTGAAGAGAAATCTAGAGTTATTTTTATTTACTTCTATTAAATTTGAATAATATCTGGTTTGAGCCTTACGCAGAGCCTGCTTATAAGACAGAAGGCAAGTTTTCCATTCTTTCAGGGATTCTTCTGTGTGGGAGCGGCGTAAGGATCTCTCTAGTTTTCTTACCCTTTGTTTGTGAGAACGTAGTTCTTCATTGTACCAGGGGGAGGCTCGTTTTGGCCTGATTACTTTCTGTTTAAGTGGAGCTGCAACATCAAGGGCAGAGACACCACTGGAACACTACTTGAGTTATCATTGAGATTTAGGCTTGTAACTACTAATTCTCAACTATTTAGCCCCTGGAATGTGTTTCTGTGCAGTTAATGTCAAAAGGTTGTAAGAATAGAGACGTGTTACAAATGTGCTTCTCAGGCGCTAAAAACTCGTTTGCGAGCATAAAAAGGATAAACATGGGTGTTTCTCTGGAATGCTATGGGATAGACAGGAGATTTCAAATGTATGTTGTGTAGCTTCCCAAGCTCTACTTTGTCAGGCAAAATGGTTCAGATATCTCTTATGGTTTTCTCACAAATTGAGTTTCCACGTTCTTGCTTCACTAAGGCCAACTCACTGTATGAGCGTATAAGCACATCTCTGCACCACTGGAACACTACTTTAGTTATCATTGAGATTTAGGCTTGTAACTACTAATTCTCAACTATTTAGCCCCTGGAATGTGTTTCTGTGCAGTTAATGTCAAAAGGTTGTAAGAATAGAGACGTGTTACAAATGTGCTTCTCAGGCGCTAAAAACTCGTTTGCGAGCATAAAAAGGGTAAACATGGGTGTTTCTCTGGAATGCTATGGGATAGACAGGAGATTTCAAATGTATGTTGTGTAGCTTCCCAAGCTCTACTTTGTCAGGCAAAATGGTTCAGATATCTCTTATGGTTTTCTCACAAATTGAGTTTCCACGTTCTTGCTTCACTAAGGCCAACTCACTGTGTGAGCGTCAAAGCACATCTCTGCACCACTGGAACACTACTTGAGTTATCATTGAGATTTAGGCTTGTAACTACTAATTCTCAACTATTTAGCCCCTGGAATGTGTTTCTGTGCAGTTAATGTCAAAAGGTTGTAAGAATAGAGACGTGTTACAAATGTGCTTCTCAGGCGCTAAAAACTCGTTTGCGAGCATAAAAAGGGTAAACATGGGTGTTTCTCTGGAATGCTATGGGATAGACAGGAGATTTCAAATGTATGTTGTGTAGCTTCCCAAGCTCTACTTTGTCAGGCAAAATGGTTCAGATATCTCTTATGGTTTTCTCACAAATTGAGTTTCCACGTTCTTGCTTCACTAAGGCCAACTCACTGTGTGAGCGTTAAAGCACATCTCTGAACCACTGGAACACTACTTGAGTTATCATTGAGATTTAGGCTTGTAACTACTAATTCTCAACTATTTAGCCCTGGAATGTGTTTCTGTGCAGTTAATGTCAAAAGGTTGTAAGAATAGAGACGTGTTACAAATGTGCTTCTCAGGCGCTAAAAACTCGTTTGCGAGCATAAAAAGGGTAAACATGGGTGTTTCTCTGGAATGCTATGGGATAGACAGGAGATTTCAAATGTATGTTGTGTAGCTTCCCAAGCTCTACTTTGTCAGGCAAAATGGTTCCGGATATCTCTTATGGTTTTCTCACAAATTGAGTTTCCACGTTCTTGCTTCACTAAGGCCAACTCACTGTGTGAGCGTCAAAGCACATCTCTGCACCACTGGAACACTACTTGAGTTATCATTGAGATTTAGGCTTGTAACTACTAATTCTCAACTATTTAGCCCCTGGAATGTGTTTCTGTGCAGTTAATGTCAAAAAGGTTGTAAGAATAGAGACGTGTTACAAATGTGCTTCTCAGGCGCTAAAAACTCGTTTGCGAGCATAAAAAGGGTAAACATGGGTGTTTCTCTGGAATGCTATGGGATAGACAGGAGATTTCAAATGTATGTTGTGTAGCTTCCCAAGCTCTACTTTGTCAGGCAAAATGGTTCAGATATCTCTTATGGTTTTCTCACAAATTGAGTTTCCACGTTCTTGCTTCACTAAGGCCAACTCACTGTGTGAGCGTCAAAGCACATCTCTGCACCACTGGAACACTACTTGAGTTATCATTGAGATTTAGGCTTGTAACTACTAATTCTCAACTATTTAGCCCCTGGAATGTGTTTCTGTGCAGTTAATGTAAAAAAGGTTGTAAGAATAGAGACGTGTTACAAATGTGCTTCTCAGGCGCTAAAAACTCGTTTGCGAGCATAAAAAGGGTAAACATGGGTGTTTCTCTGGAATGCTATGGGATAGACAGGAGATTTCAAATGTATGTTGTGTAGCTTCCCAAGCTCTACTTTGTCAGGCAAAATGGTTCAGATATCTCTTATGGTTTTCTCACAAATTGAGTTTCCACGTTCTTGCTTCACTAAGGCCAACTCACTGTGTGAGCGTCAAAGCACATCTCTGCACCACTGGAACACTACTTGAGTTATCATTGAGATTTAGGCTTGTAACTACTAATTCTCAACTATTTAGCCCCTGGAATGTGTTTCTGTGCAGTTAATGTCAAAAGGTTGTAAGAATAGAGACGTGTTACAAATGTGCTTCTCAGGCGCTAAAAACTCGTTTGCGAGCATAAAAAGGGTAAACATGGGTGTTTCTCTGGAATGCTATGGGATAGACAGGAGATTTCAAATGTATGTTGTGTAGCTTCCCAAGCTCTACTTTGTCAGGCAAAATGGTTCAGATATCTCTTATGGTTTTCTCACAAATTGAGTTTCCACGTTCTTGCTTCACTAAGGCCAACTCACTGTGTGAGCGTCAAAGCACATCTCTGCACCACTGGAACACTACTTGAGTTATCATTGAGATTTAGGCTTGTAACTACTAATTCTCAACTATTTAGCCCCTGGAATGTGTTTCTGTGCAGTTAATGTCAAAAGGTTGTAAGAATAGAGACGTGTTACAAATGTGCTTCTCAGGCGCTAAAAACTCGTTTGCGAGCATAAAAAGGTTAAACATGGGTGTTTCTCTGGAATGCTATGGGATAGACAGGAGATTTCAAATGTATGTTGTGTAGCTTCCCAAGCTCTACTTTGTCAGGCAAAATGGTTCAGATATCTCTTATGGTTTTCTCACAAATTGAGTTTCCACGTTCTTGCTTCACTAAGGCCAACTCACTGTGTGAGCGTCAAAGCACATCTCTGCACCACTGGAACACTACTTGAGTTATCATTGAGATTTAGGCTTGTAACTACTAATTCTCAACTATTTAGCCCCTGGAATGTGTTTCTGTGCAGTTAATGTCAAAAGGTTGTAAGAATAGAGACGTGTTACAAATGTGCTTCCCAGGCGCTAAAAACTCGTTTGCGAGCATAAAAAGGGTAAACATGGGTGTTTCTCTGGAATGCTATGGGATAGACAGGAGATTTCAAATGTATGTTGTGTAGCTTCCCAACCTCTACTTTGTCAGGCAAAATGGTTCAGATATCTCTTATGGTTTTCTCACAAATTGAGTTTCCACGTTCTTGCTTCACTAAGGCCAACTCACTGTGTGAGCGTCAAAGCACATCTCTGCACCACTGGAACACTACTTGAGTTATCATTGAGATTTAGGGTTGTAACTACTAATTCTCAACTATTTAGCCCCTGGCACGTGTTTCTGTGCAGTTAATGTCAAAAGGTTGTAAGAATAGAGACGTGTTACAAATGTGCTTCTCAGGCGCTAAAAACTCGTTTGCGAGCATAAAAAGGGTAAACATGGGTGTTTCTCTGGAATGCTATGGGATAGACAGGAGATTTCAAATGTATGTTGTGTAGCTTCCCAACCTCTACTTTGTCAGGCAAAATTGTTCAGATATCTCTTATGGTTTTCTCACAAATTGAGTTTCCACGTTCTTGCTTCAATAAGGCCAACTCACTGTGTGAGCGTCAAAGAACATCTCTGCACCACTGGAACACTACTTGAGTTATCATTGAGATTTAGGCTTGTAACTACTAATTCTCAACTATTTAGCCCCTGGAATGTGTTTCTGTGCAGTTAATGTCAAAAGGTTGTAAGAATAGAGACGTGTTACAAATGTGCTTCTCAGGCGCTAAAAACTCGTTTGCGAGCATAAAAAGGGTAAACATGGGTGTTTCTCTGGAATGCTATGGGATAGACAGGAGATTTCAAATGTATGTTGTGTAGCTTCCCAAGCTCTACTTTGTCAGGCAAAATGGTTCAGATATCTCTTATGGTTTTCTCACAAATTGAGTTTCCACGTTCTTGCTTCACTAAGGCCAACTCACTGTGTGAGCGTCAAAGCACATCTCTGCACCACTGGAACACTACTTGAGTTATCATTGATATTTAGGCTTGTAACTACTAATTCTCAACTATTTAGCCCCTGGAATGTGTTTCTGTGCAGTTAATGTCAAAGGTTGTAAGAATAGAGACGTGTTACAAATGTGCTTCTCAGGCGCTAAAAACTCGTTTGCGAGCATAAAAAGGGTAAACATGGGTGTTTCTCTGGAATGCTATGGGATAGACAGGAGATTTCAAATGTATGTTGTGTAGCTTCCCAAGCTCTACTTTGTCAGTAAAAATGGTTCAGATATCTCTTATGGTTTTCTCACAAATTGAGTTTCCACGTTCTTGCTTCACTAAGGCCAACTCACTGTGTGAGCGTCAAAGCACATCTCTGCACCACTGGAACACTACTTGAGTTATCATTGATATTTAGGCTTGTAACTACTAATTCTCAACTATTTAGCCCCTGGAATGTGTTTCTGTGCAGTTAATGTCAAAAGGTTGTAAGAATAGAGACGTGTTACAAATGTGCTTCTCAGGCGCTAAAAACTCGTTTGCGAGCATAAAAAGGGTAAACATGGGTGTTTCTCTGGAATGCTATGGGATAGACAGGAGATTTCAAATGTATGTTGTGTAGCTTCCCAAGCTCTACTTTGTCAGGCAAAATGGTTCAGATATCTCTTATGGTTTTCTCACAAATTGAGTTTCCACGTTCTTGCTTCACTAAGGCCAACTCACTGTGTGAGCGTCAAAGCACATCTCTGCACCACTAGAACACTACTTGAGTTATCATTGAGATTTAGGCTTGTAACTACTAATTCTCAACTATTTAGCCCCTGGAATGTGTTTCTGTGCAGTTAATGTCAACAGGTTGTAAGAATAGAGACGTGTTACAAATGTGCTTCTCAGGCGCTAAAAACTCGTTTGCGTGCATAAAAAGGTTAAACATGGGTGTTTCTCTGGAATGCTATGGGATAGACAGGAGATTTCAAATGTATGTTGTGTAGCTTCCCAAGCTCTACTTTGTCAGGCAAAATGGTTCAGATATCTCTTATGGTTTTCTCACAAATTGAGTTTCCACGTTCTTGCTTCACTAAGGCCAACTCACTGTGTGAGCGTCAAAGCACATCTCTGCACCACTGGAACACTACTTGAGTTATCATTGAGATTTAGGCTTGTAACTACTAATTCTCAACTATTTAGACCTGGAATGTGTTTCTGTGCAGTTAATGTCAAAAGGTTGTAAGAATAGAGACGTGTTACAAATGTGCTTCTCAGGGGCTAAAAAACTCGTTTGCGAGCATAAAAAGGGTAAACATGGGTGTTTCTCTGGAATGCTATGGAATAGACAGGAGATTTCAAATGTATGTTGTGTAGCTTCCCAAGCTCTACTTTGTCAGGCAAAATGGTTCAGATATCTCTTATGGTTTTCTCACAAATTGAGTTTCCACGTTCTTGCTTCACTAAGGCCAACTCACTGTGTTAGCGTCAAAGCACATCTCTGCACCACTGGAACACTACTTGAGTTATCATTGAGATTTAGGCTTGTAACTACTAATTCTCAACTATTTAGCCCCTGGAATGTGTTTCTGTGCAGTTAATGTCAAAAGGTTGTAAGAATAGAGACGTGTTACAAATGTGCTTCTCAGGCGCTAAAAAAAACGTTTGCGAGCATAAAAAGGGTAAACATGGGTGTTTCTCTGGAATGCTATGGGATAAAAAAGGAGATTTCAAATGTATGTTGTGTAGCTTCCCAAGCTCTACTTTGTCAGGCAAAATGGTTCAGATATCTCTTATGGTTTTCTCACAAATTGAGTTTCCACGTTCTTGCTTCACTAAGGCCAACTCACTGTGTGAGCGTTAAAGCACATCTCTGCACCACTGGAACACTACTTGAGTTATCATTGAGATTTAGGCTTGTAACTACTAATTCTCAACTATTTAGCCCCTGGAATGTGTTTCTGTGCAGTTAATGTCAAAGGTTGTAAGAATAGAGACGTGTTACAAATGTGCTTCTCAGGCGCTAAAAACTCGTTTGCGAGCATAAAAAGGGTAAACATGGGTGTTTCTCTGGAATGCTATGGGATAGACAGGAGATTTCAAATGTATGTTGTGTAGCTTCCCAAGCTCTACTTTGTCAGGCAAAATGGTTCAGATATCTCTTATGGTTTTCTCACAAATTGAGTTTCCACGTTCTTGCTTCACTAAGGCCAACTCACTGTGTGAGCGTCAAAGCACATCTCTGCACCACTGGAACACTACTTGAGTTATCATTGATATTTAGGCTTGTAACTACTAATTCTCAATTATTTAGCCCCTGGAATGTGTTTCTGTGCAGTTAATGTCAAAAGGTTGTAAGAATAGAGACGTGTTACAAATGTGCTTCTCAGGCGCTAAAAACTCGTTTGCGAGCATAAAAAGGGTAAACATGGGTGTTTCTCTGGAATGCTATGGGATAGACAGGAGATTTCAAATGTATGTTGTGTAGCTTCCCAAGCTCTACTTTGTCAGGCAAAATGGTTCAGATATCTCTTATGGTTTTCTCACAAATTGAGTTTCCACGTTCTTGCTTCACTAAGGCCAACTCACTGTGTGAGCGTCAAAGCACATCTCTGCACCACTGGAACACTACTTGAGTTATCATTGATATTTAGGCTTGTAACTACTAATTCTCAATTATTTAGCCCCTGGAATGTGTTTCTGTGCAGTTAATGTCAAAAGGTTGTAAGAATAGAGACGTGTTACAAATGTGCTTCTCAGGCGCTGAAAACTTCGTTTGCGAGCATAAAAAGGGTAAACATGGGTGTTTCTCTGGAATGCTATGGGATAGACAGGAGATTTCAAATGTATGTTGTGTAGCTTCCCAAGCTCTACTTTGTCAGGCAAAATGGTTCAGATATCTCTTATGGTTTTCTCACAAATTGAGTTTCCACGTTCTTGCTTCACTAAGGCCAACTCACTGTGTGAGCGTCAAAGCACATCTCTGCACCACTAGAACACTACTTGAGTTATCATTGAGATTTAGGCTTGTAACTACTAATTCTCAACTATTTAGCCCCTGGAATGTGTTTCTGTGCAGTTAATGTCAAAAGGTTGTAAGAATAGAGAGTGTTACAAATGTGCTTCTCAGGCGCTAAAAACTCGTTTGCGTGCATAAAAAGGTTAAACATGGGTGTTTCTCTGGAATGCTATGGGATAGACAGGAGATTTCAAATGTATGTTGTGTAGCTTCCCAAGCTCTACTTTGTCAGGCAAAATGGTTCAGATATCTCTTATGGTTTTCTCACAAATTGAGTTTCCACGTTCTTGCTTCACTAAGGCCAACTCACTGTGTGAGCGTCAAAGCACATCTCTGCACCACTGGAACACTACTTGAGTTATCATTGAGATTTAGGCTTGTAACTACTAATTCTCAACTATTTAGCCCCTGGAATGTGTTTCTGTGCAGTTAATGTCAAAAGGTTGTAAGAATAGAGACGTGTTACAAATGTGCTTCTCAGGCGCTAAAAACTCGTTTGCGAGCATAAAAAGGGTAAACATGGGTGTTTCTCTGGAATGCTATGGGATAGACAGGAGATTTCAAATGTATGTTGTGTAGCTTCCCAAGCTCTACTTTGTCAGGCAAAATGGTTCAGATATCTCTTATGGTTTTCTCACAAATTGAGATTCCACGTTCTTGCTTCACTAAGGCCAACTCACTGTGTGAGCGTCAAAGCACATCTCTGCACCACTGGAACACTACTTGAGTTATCATTGAGATTTAGGCTTGTAACTACTAATTCTCAACTATTTAGCCCCTGGAATGTGTTTCTGTGCAGTTAATGTCAAAAGGTTGTAAGAATAGAGACGTGTTACAAATGTGCTTCTCAGGCGCTAAAAACTCGTTTGCGAGCATAAAAAGGGTAAACATGGGTGTTTCTCTGGAATGCTATGGGATAGACAGGAGATTTCAAATGTATGTTGTGTAGCTTCCCAAGCTCTACTTTGTCAGGCAAAATGGTTCCGATATCTCTTATGGTTTTCTCACAAATTGAGTTTCCACGTTCTTGCTTCACTAAGGCCAACTCACTGTGTGAGCGTTAAAGCACATCTCTGCACCACTGGAACACTACTTGAGTTATCATTGAGATTTAGGCTTGTAACTACTAATTCTCAACTATTTAGCCCCTGGAATGTGTTTCTGTGCAGTTAATGTCAAAAGGTTGTAAGAATAGAGACTATATACAAATGTGCTTCTCAGGCGCTAAAAACTCGTTTGCGAGCATAAAAAGGATAAACATGGGTGTTTCTCTGGAATGCTATGGGATAGACAGGAGATTTCAAATGTATGTTGTGTAGCTTCCCAACCTCTACTTTGTCAGGCAAAATTGTTCAGATATCTCTTATGGTTTTCTCACAAATTGAGTTTCCACGTTCTTGCTTCACTAAGGCCAACTCACTGTGGGAGCGTCAAAGAACATCTCTGCACCACTGGAACACTACTTGAGCTATCATTGAGATTTAGGCTTGTAACTACTAATTCTCAACTATTTAGCCCCTGGAATGTGTTTCTGTGCAGTTAATGTCAAAAGGTTGTAAGAATAGAGACGTGTTACAAATGTGCTTCTCAGGCGCTAAAAACTCGTTTGCGAGCATAAAAAGGGTAAACATGGGTGTTTCTCTGGAATGCTATGGGATAGACAGGAGATTTCAAATGTATGTTGTGTAGCTTCCCAACCTCTACTTTGTCAGGCAAAATGGTTCGGATATCTCTTATGGTTTTCTCACAAATTGAGTTTCCACGTTCTTGCTTCACTAAGGCCAACTCACTGTGTGAGCGTCAAAGCACATCTCTGCACCACTGGAACACTACTTTAGTTATCATTGAGATTTAGGCTTGTAACTACTAATTCTCAACTATTTAGCCCCTGGAATGTGTTTCTGTGCAGTTAATGTCAAAAGTTGTAAGAATAGAGACGTGTTACAAATGTGCTTCTCAGGCGCTAAAAACTCGTTTGCGAGCATAAAAAGGGTAAACATGGGTGTTTCTCTGGAATGCTATGGGATAGACAGGAGATTTCAAATGTATGTTGTGTAGCTTCCCAAGCTCTACTTTGTCAGGCAAAATGGTTCAGATATCTCTTATGGTTTTCTCACAAATTGAGTTTCCACGTTCTTGCTTCACTAAGGCCAACTCACTGTGTGAGCGTCAAAGCACATCTCTGCACCACTGGAACACTACTTGAGTTATCATTGAGATTTAGGCTTGTAACTACTAATTCTCAACTATTTAGCCCCTGGAATGTGTTTCTGTGCAGTTAATGTCAAAAGGTTGTAAGAATAGAGACGTGTCACAAATGTGCTTCTCAGGCGCTAAAAACTCGTTTGCGAGCATAAAAAGGGTAAACATGGGTGTTTCTCTGGAATGCTATGGAATAGACAGGAGATTTCAAATGTATGTTGTGTAGCTTCCCAAGCTCTACTTTGTCAGGCAAAATGGTTCGGATATCTCTTATGGTTTTCTCACAAATTGAGTTTCCACGTTCTTGCTTCACTAAGGCCAACTCACTGTGTGAGCATCAAAGCACATCTCTGCACCACTGGAACACTACTTGAGTTATCATTGAGATTTAGGCTTGTAACTACTAATTCTCAACTATTTAGCCCCTGGAATGTGTTTCTGTGCAGTTAATGTCAAGGGTTGTAAGAATAGAGACGTGTTACAAATGTGCTTCTCAGGCGCTAAAAACTCGTTTGCGAGCATAAAAAGGGTAAACATGGGTGTTTCTCTGGAATGCTATGGGATAAAAAAGGAGATTTCAAATGTATGTTGTGTAGCTTCCCAAGCTCTACTTTGTCAGGCAAAATGGTTCAGATATCTCTTATGGTTTTCTCACAAATTGAGTTTCCACGTTCTTGCTTCACTAAGGCCAACTCACTGTGTGAGCGTTAAAGCACATCTCTGCACCACTGGAACACTACTTGAGTTATCATTGAGATTTAGGCTTGTAACTACTAATTCTCAACTATTTAGCCCCTGGAATGTGTTTCTGTGCAGTTAATGTCAAAAGGTTGTAAGAATAGAGACGTGTTACAAATGTGCTTCTCAGGCGCTAAAAACTCGTTTGCGAGCATAAAAAGGGTAAACATGGGTGTTTCTCTGGAATGCTATGGGATAGACAGGAGATTTCAAATGTATGTTGTGTAGCTTCCCAACCTCTACTTTGTCAGGCAAAATTGTTCAGATATCTCTTATGGTTTTCTCACAAATTGAGTTTCCACGTTCTTGCTTCACTAAGGCCAACTCACTGTGTGAGCGTCAAAGCACATCTCTGCACCACTGGAACACTACTTGAGTTATCATTGAGATTTAGGCTTGTAACTACTAATTCTCAACTATTTAGCCCCTGGCACGTGTTTCTGTGCAGTTAATGTCAAAAGGTTGTAAGAATAGAGACGTGTTACAAATGTGCTTCTCAGGCGCTAAAAACTCGTTTGCGAGCATAAAAGGGTAAACATGGGTGTTTCTCTGGAATGCTATGGGATAGACAGGAGATTTCAAATGTATGTTGTGTAGCTTCCCAAGCTCTACTTTGTCAGGCAAAATTGTTCAGATATCTCTTATGGTTTTCTCACAAATTGAGTTTCCACGTTCTTGCTTCACTAAGGCCAACTCACTGTGTGAGCGTCAAAGCACATCTCTGCACCACTGGAACACTACTTGAGTTATCATTGAGATTTAGGCTTGTAACTACTAATTCTCAACTATTTAGCCCCTGGCACGTGTTTCTGTGCAGTTAATGTCAATTAGGTTGTAAGAATAGAGACTTGTTACAAATGTGCTTCTCAGGCGCTAAAAACTTCGTTTGTGAGCATAAAAAGGGGTAAACATGGGTGTTTCTCTGGAATGCTATGGGATAGACAGGAGATTTCAAATGTATGTTGTGTAGCTTCCCAAGCTCTACTTTGTCAGGCAAAATGGTTCAGATATCTCTTATGGTTTTCTCACAAATTGAGTTTCCACGTTCTTGCTTCAATAAGGCCAACTCACTGTGTGAGCGTCAAAGCACATCTCTGCACCACTGGAACACTACTTGAGTTATCATTGAGATTTAGGCTTGTAACTACTAATTCTCAACTATTTAGCCCCTGGAATGTGTTTCTGTGCAGTTAATGTCAAAAGGTTGTAAGAATAGAGACGTGTTACAAATGTGCTTCTCAGGCGCTAAAAACTCGTTTGCGAGCATAAAAAAGGGTAAACATGGGTGTTTCTCTGGAATGCTATGGGATAGACAGGAGATTTCAAATGTATGTTGTGTAGCTTCCCAAGCTCTACTTTGTCAGGCAAAATGGTTCAGATATCTCTTATGGTTTTCTCACAAATTGAGTTTCCACGTTCTTGCTTCACTAAGGCCAACTCACTGTGTGAGCGTCAAAGCACATCTCTGCACCACTGGAACACTACTTGAGTTATCATTGAGATTTAGGCTTGTAACTACTAATTCTCAACTATTTAGCCACTGGAATGTGTTTCTGTGCAGCTAACCCTAACACTAACCCTAACCCTAACCCTAACCCTAAGCCTAACCCTAACCCTAACCCTAACCCTAACCCTAACTCTAACCCTAACCCTAACCCTAAGGCCAACTCACTGTGTGAGCGTCAAAGCACATCTCTGCACCACTGGAACACTACTTGAGTTATCATTGAGATTTAGGCTTGTAACTACTAATTCTCAACTATTTAGCCCCTGGAATGTGTTTCTGTGCAGTTAATGTCAAAAGGTTGTAAGAATAGAGACGTGTTACAAATGTGCTTCTCAGGCGCTAAAAACTCGTTTGCGAGCATAAAAAGGGTAAACATGGCTGTTTCTCTGGAATGCTATGGGATAGACAGGAGATTTCAAATGTATGTTGTGTAGCTTCCCAAGCTCTACTTTGTCAGGCAAAATGGTTCAGATATCTCTTATGGTTTTCTCACAAATTGAGTTTCCACGTTCTTGCTTCACTAAGGCCAACTCACTGTGTGAGCGTCAAAGCACATCTCTGCACCACTGGAACACTACTTGAGTTATCATTGAGATTTAGGCTTGTAACTACTAATTCTCAACTATTTAGCCACTGGAATGTGTTTCTGTGCAGCTAACCCTAACACTAACCCTAACCCTAACCCTAAGCCTAACCCTAACCCTAACCCTAACCCTAACCCTAACTCTAACCCTAACCCTAACCCTAAGGCCAACTCACTGTGTGAGCGTCAAAGCACATCTCTGCACCACTGGAACACTACTTGAGTTATCATTGAGATTTAGGCTTGTGACTACTAATTCTCAACTATTTAGCCCCTGGAATGTGTTTCTGTGCAGTTAATGTCAAAAGGTTGTAAGAATAGAGACGTGTCACAAATGTGCTTCTCAGGCGCTAAAAACTCGTTTGCGAGCATAAAAAGGGTAAACATGGGTGTTTCTCTGGAATGCTATGGGATAGACAGGAGATTTAAAATGTATATTGTGTAGCTTCCCAAGCTCTACTTTGTCAGACAAAATGGTTCAGATATCTCTTATGGTTTTCTCACAAATTGAGTTTCCACGTTTTTGCTTCACTAAGGCCAACTCACTTTGTGAGCGTCAAAGCATATATCTGCACCACTGGAACACTACTTGAGTTATCATTGAGATTTAGGCTTGTAACTACTAATTCTCAACTATTTAGCCCCTGGAATGTGTTTCTGTGCAGCTAACCCTAACCCTAACCCTAACCCTAACCCTAACCCTAAGGCCAACTCACTGTGTGAGCGTCAAAGCACATCTCTGCACCACTGGAACACTACTTGAGTTATCATTGAGATTTAGGCTTGTAACTACTAATTCTAAACTATTTAGCCCCTGGAATGTGTTTCTGTGCAGTTAATGTCAAAAGGTTGTAAGAATAGAGACTTGTCACAAATGTGCTTCTCAGGTGCTATAAAGTCGTTTGCGAGCATAAAAAGGGTAAACATGGGTGTTTCTCTGGAATGCTATGGGATAGACAGGAGATTTCAAATGTATGTTGTGTAGCTTCCCAAGCTCTACTTTGTCAGGCAAAATGGTTCAGATATCTCTTATGGTTTTCTCACAAATTGAGTTTCCACGTTCTTGCTTCACTAAGGCCAACTCACTGTGTGAGCGTCAAAGCACATCTCTGCACCACTGGAACACTACTTGAGTTATCATTGAGATTTAGGCTTGTAACTACTAATTCTCAACTATTTAGCCCCTGGAATGTGTTTCTGTGCAGTTAATGTCAAAAGGTTGTAAGAATAGAGACGTGTTACAAATGTGCTTCTCAGGCGCTAAAAACTCGTTTGCGAGCATAAAAAGGGTAAACATGGGTGTTTCTCTGGAATGCTATGGGATAGACAGGAGATTTCAAATGTATGTTGTGTAGCTTCCCAAGCTCTACTTTGTCAGGCAAAATGGTTCAGATATCTCTTATGGTTTTCTCACAAATTGAGTTTCCACGTTCTTGCTTCACTAAGGCCAACTCACTGTGGGAGCGTCAAAGAACATCTCTGCACCACTGGAACACTACTTGAGCTATCATTGAGATTTAGGCTTGTAACTACTAATTCTCAACTATTTAGACCCTGGAATGTGTTTCTGTGCAGTTAATGTCAAAAGGTTGTAAGAATAGAGACGTGTTACAAATGTGCTTCTCAGGCGCTAAAAACTCGTTTGCGAGTATAACAAGGGTAAACATGAGTGTTTCTCTGGAATGCTATGGGATAGACAGGAGATTTCAAATGTATGTTGTGTAGCTTCCCAAGCTCTACTTTGTCAGGCAAAATGGTTCGGATATCTCTTATGGTTTTCTCACAAATTGAGTTTCCACGTTCTTGCTTCACTAAGGCCAACTCACTGTGTGAGCGTCAAAGCACATCTCTGCACCACTGGAACACTACTTGAGTTATCATTGAGATTTAGGCTTGTAACTACTAATTCTCAACTATTTAGCCCCTGGAATGTGTTTCTGTGCAGTTAATGTCAAATGGTTGTAAGAATAGAGACTTCTCACAAATGTGCTTCTCAGGCGCTAAAAACTTCGTTTATGAGCATAAAAAGGAGTAAACATGGGTGTTTCTCTGGAATGCTATGGGATAGACAGGAGATTTCAAATGTATATTGTGTAGCTTCCCAAGCTCTACTTTGTCAGACAAAATGGTTCAGATATCTCTTATGGTTTTCTCACAAATTGAGTTTCCACGTTTTTGCTTCACTAAGGCCAACTCACTTTGTGAGCGTCAAAGCACATATCTGCACCACTGGAACACTACTTGAGTTATCATTGAGATTTAGGCTTGTAACTACTAATTCTCAACTATTTAGCCCCTGGAATGTGTTTCTGTGCAGCTAACCCTAACCCTAACCCTAACCCTAACCCTAACCCTAACCCTAAGGCCAACTCACTGTGTGAGCGTCAAAGCACATCTCTGCACCACTGGAACACTACTTGAGTTATCATTGAGATTTAGGCTTGTAACTACTAATTCTAAACTATTTAGCCCCTGGAATGTGTTTCTGTGCAGTTAATGTCAAAAGGTTGTAAGAATAGAGACGTGTCACAAATGTGCTTCTCAGGCGCTATAAAGTCGTTTGCGAGCATAAAAAGGGTAAACATGGGTGTTTCTCTGGAATGCTATGGGATAGACAGGAGATTTCAAATGTATGTTGTGTAGCTTCCCAAGCTCTACTTTGTCAGGCAAAATGGTTCAGATATCTCTTATGGTTTTCTCACAAATTGAGTTTCCACGTTCTTGCTTCACTAAGGCCAACTCACTGTGTGAGCGTCAAAGCACATCTCTGCACCACTGGAACACTACTTGAGTTATCATTGAGATTTAGGGTTGTAACTACTAATTCTCAACTATTTAGCCCTCTGGCACATGTTTCTGTGCAGTTAATGTCAAAAGGTTGTAAGAATAGAGACGTGTTACAAATGTGCTTCTCAGGCGCTAAAAACTCGTTTGCGAGCATAAAAAGGGTAAACATGGGTGTTTCTCTGGAATGCTATGGGATAGGCAGGAGATTTCAAATGTATGTTGTGTAGCTTCCCAACCTCTACTTTGTCAGGTAAAATGGTTCAGATATCTCTTATGGTTTTCTCACAAATTGAGTTTCCACGTTCTTGCTTCACTAAGGCCAACTCACTGTGTGAGCGTCAAAGCACATCTCTGCACCACTGGAACACTACTTGAGTTATCATTGAGATTTAGGCTTGTAACTACTAATTCTCAACTATTTAGCCCCTGGAATGTGTTTCTGTGCAGTTAATGTCAAAAGGTTGTAAGAATAGAGACGTGTCACAAATGTGCTTCTCATGCGCTATAAAGTCGTTTGCGAGCATAAAAAGGGTAAACATGGGTGTTTCTCTGGAATGCTATGGGATAGACAGGAGAGTTCAAATGTATGTTGTGTAGCTTCCCAAGCTCTACTTTGTCAGGCAAAATGGTTCGGATATCTCTTATGGTTTTCTCACAAATTGAGTTTCCACGTTCTTGCTTCACTAAGGCCAACTCACTGTGTGAGCGTCAAAGCACATCTCGGCACCACTGGAACACTACTTGAGTTATCATTGAGATTTAGGCTTGTAACTACTAATTCTCAACTATTTAGCCCCTGGAATGTGTTTCTGTGCAGTTAATGTCAAAAGGTTGTAAGAATAGAGACGTGTTACAAATGTGCTTCTCAGGCGCTAAAAACTCGTTTGCGATCCATAAAAAGGGTAAACATGGGTGTTTCTCTGGAATGCTATGGGATAGACAGGAGATTTCAAATGTATGTTGTGTAGCTTCCCAAGCTCTACTTTGTCAGGCAAAATGGTTCGGATATCTCTTATGGTTTTCTCACAAATTGAGTTTCCACGTTCTTGCTTCACTAAGGCCAACTCACTGTGTGAGCGTCAAAGCACATCTCTGCACCACTGGAACACTACTTGAGTTATCATTGAGATTTAGGCTTGTAACTACTAATTCTCAACTATTTAGCCCCTGGAATGTGTTTCTGTGCAGTGAATGTCAAATGGTTGTAAGAATAGAGACGTGTTACAAATGTGCTTCTCAGGCGCTAAAAATTCGTTTGCGAGCATAAAAAGGGTAAACATGGGTGTTTCTCTGGAATGCTATGGGATAGACAGGAGATTTCAAATGTATGTTGTGTAGCTTCCCAAGCTCTACTTTGTCAGGCAAAATGGTTCAGATATCTCTTATGGTTTTCTCACAAATTGAGTTTCCACGTTCTTGCTTCACTAAGGCCAACTCACTGTGTGTGCGTCAAAGCACATCTCTGCACCACTGGAACACTATTTGAGTTATCATTGAGATTTAGGCTTGTAACTACTAATTCTCAACTATTTAGCCCCTGGAATTTGTTTCTGTGCAGTTAATGTCAAAAGGTTGTAAGAATAGAGACGTGTCACAAATGTGCTTCTCATGCGCTATAAAGTCGTTCCGAGCATAAAAAGGGTAAACATGGGTGTTTCTCTGGAATGCTATGGGATAGACAGGAGATTTCAAATGTGTGTTGTGTAGCTTCCCAAGCTCTACTTTGTCAGGCAAAATGGTTCAGATATCTCTTATGGTTTTCTCACAAATTGAGTTTCCACGTTCTTGCTTCACTAAGGCCAACTCACTGTGTGAGCGTCAAAGCACATCTCTGCACCACTGGAACACTACTTGAGTTATCATTGAGATTTAGGCTTGTAACTACTAATTCTCAACTATTTAGACCTGGAATGTGTCTCTGTGCAGTTAATGTCAAATGGTTGTAAGAATAGAGACGTGTTACAAATGTGCTTCTCAGGCGCTAAAAACTCGTTTGCGAGCATAAAAAGGGTAAACATGGGTGTTTCTCTGGAATGCTATGGGATAGACAGGAGATTTCAAATGTATGTTGTGTAGCTTCCCAAGCTCTACTTTGTCAGGCAAAATGGTTCAGATATCTCTTATGGTTTTCTCACAAATTGAGTTTCCACGTTCTTGCTTCACTAAGGCCAACTCACTGTGTGAGCGTCAAAGCACATCTCTGCACCACTGGAACACTACTTGAGTTATCATTGAGATTTAGGCTTGTAACTACTAATTCTCAACTATTTAGCCCCTGGCACGTGTTTCTGTGCAGTTAATGTCAAAAGGTTGTAAGAATAGAGACGTGTTACAAATGTGCTTCTCAGGCGCTAAAAACTCGTTTGCGAGCATAAAAGGGGTAAACATGGGTGTTTCTCTGGAATGCTATGGAATAGACAGGAGATTTCAAATGTATGTTGTGTAGCTTCCCAAGCTCTACTTTGTCAGGCAAAATTGTTCAGATATCTCTTATGCTTTTCTCACAAATTGAGTTTCCACGTTCTTGATTCACTAAGGCCAACTCACTGTGTGAGCGTCAAAGCACATCTCTGCACCACTGGAACACTACTTGAGTTATCATTGAGATTTAGGCTTGTAACTACTAATTCTCAACTATTTAGCCCCTGGAATGTGTTTCTGTGCAGTGAATGTCAAAAGGTTGTAAGAATAGAGACGTGTTACAAATGTGCTTCTCAGGCGCTAAAAATTCGTTTGCGAGCATAAAAAAGGTAAACATGGGTGTTTCTCTGGAATGCTATGGGATAGACAGGAGATTTCAAATGTATGTTGTGTAGCTTCCCAAGCTCTACTTTGTCAGGTAAAATGGTTCAGATATCTCTTATGGTTTTCTCACAAATTGAGTTTCCACGTTCTTGCTTCACTAAGGCCAACTCACTGTGTGAGCGTCAAAGCACATCTCTGCACCACTGGAACACTACTTGAGTTATCATTGAGATTTAGGCTTGTAACTACTAATTCTCAACTATTTAGACCCTGGCACGTGTTTCTGTGCAGTTAATGTCAAAAGGTTGTAAGAATAGAGACGTGTTACAAATGTGCTTCTCAGGTGCTAAAAACTCGTTTGCGAGCATAAAAAGGGTAAACATGGGTGTTTCTCTGGAATGCTATGGGATAGACAGGATATTTCAAATGTATGTTGTGTAGCTTCCCAAGCTCTACTTTGTCAGGCAAAATGGTTCAGATATCTCTTATGGTTTTCTCACAAATTGAGTTTCCACGTTCATGCTTCACTAAGGCCAACTCACTGTGTGAGCGTCAAAGCACATCTCTGCACCACTGGAACACTACTTGAGTTATCATTGAGATTTAGGCTTGTAACTACTAATTCTCAACTATTTAGCCCCTGGCACGTGTTTCTGTGCAGTTAATGTCAAAGGTTGTAGAATAGAGACGTGTTACAAATGTGCTTCTCAGGCGCTAAAAACTCGTTTGTGAGCATAAAAAGGGTAAACATGGGTGTTTCTCTGGAATGCTATGGGATAGACAGGAGATTTCAAATGTATGTTGTGTAGCTTCCCAAGCTCTACTTTGTCAGGCAAAATGGTTCAGATATCTCTTATGGTTTTCTCACAAATTGAGTTTCCACGTTCTTGCTTCACTAAGGCCAACTCACTGTGTGAGCGTCAAAGCACATCTCTGCACCACTGGAACACTACTTGAGTTATCATTGAGATTTAGGCTTGTAACTACTAATTCTCAACTATTTAGCCCCTGGAATGTGTTTCTGTGCAGTTAATGTCAAAAGGTTGTAAGAATAGAGACGTGTTACAAATGTGCTTCTCAGGCGCTAAAAACTCGTTTGCGAGCATAAAAAGGGTAAACATGGGTGTTTCTCTGAAATGCTATGGGATAGACAGGAGATTTCAAATGTATGTTGTGTAGCTTCCCAAGCTCTACTTTGTCAGGCAAAATGGTTCAGATATCTCTTATGGTTTTCTCACAAATTGAGTTTCCACGTTCTTGCTTCACTAAGGCCAACTCACTGTGTGAGCGTCAAAGCACATCTCTGCACCACTGGAACACTACTTGAGTTATCATTGAGATTTAGGCTTGTAACTACTAATTCTCAACTATTTAGACCTGGAGTTTGTTTCTGTGCAGTTAATGTCAAAAGGTTGTAAGAATAGAGACGTGTCACAAATGTGCTTCTCAGGCGCTATAAAGTCGTTTGCGAGCATAAAAAGGGTAAACATGGGTGTTTCTCTGGAATGCTATGGGATAGACAGGAGATTTCAAATGTATGTTGTGTAGCTTCCCAAGCTCTACTTTGTCAGGCAAAATGGTTCAGATATCTCTTATGGTTTTCTCACAAATTGAGTTTCCACGTTCTTGCTTCACCAAGGCCAACTCACTGTGTGAGCGTCAAAGCACATCTCTGCACCACTGGAACACTACTTGAGTTATCATTGAGATTTAGGCTTGTAACTACTAATTCTCAACTATTTAGCCCCTGGAATGTGTTTCTGTGCAGTTAATGTCAAAAGGTTGTAAGAATAGAGACGTGTTACAAATGTGCTTCTCAGGCGCTAAAAACTCGTTTGCGAGCATAAAAAGGGTAAACATGGGTGTTTCTCTGGAATGCTATGGGATAGACAGCAGATTTCAAATGTATGTTGTGTAGCTTCCCAAGCTCTACTTTGTCAGGCAAAATGGTTCAGATATCTCTTATGGTTTTCTCACAAATTGAGTTTCCACGTTCTTGCTTCACTAAGGCCAACTCACTGTGTGAGCGTCAAAGCACATCTCTGCACCACTGGAACACTACTTGAGTTATCATTGAGATTTAGGCTTGTAACTACTAATTCTCAACTATTTAGACCTGGAATGTGTTTCTGTGCAGTTAATGTCAAAAGGTTGTAAGAATAGAGACATGTTACAAATGTGCTTCTCAGGCGCTAAAAACTCGTTTGCGAGTATAAAAAGGGTAAACATGGGTGTTTCTCTGGAATGCTATGGGATAGACAGGAGATTTCAAATGTATGTTGTGTAGCTTCCCAAGCTCTACTTTGTCAGGCAAAATGGTTCAGATATCTCTTATGGTTTTCTCACAAATTGAGTTTCCACGTTCTTGCTTCACCAAGGCCAACTCACTGTGTGAGCGTCAAAGCACATCTCTGCACCACTGGAACACTACTTGAGTTATCATTGAGATTTAGGCTTGTAACTACTAATTCTCAACTATTTAGCCCCTGGAATGTGTTTCTGTGCAGCTAACCCTAACCCTAACCCTAATCCTAACCCTAACCCTAACCCTAACCCTAACCTTAACCCTAACCCTAACTCTAACCCTAACCCTAACCCTAAGGCCAACTCACTGTGTGAGCGTCAAAGCACATCTCTGCACCACTGGAACACTACTTGAGTTATCATTGAGATTTAGGCTTGTGACTACTAATTCTCAACTATTTAGCCCCTGGAATGTGTTTCTGTGCAGTTAATGTCAAAAGGTTGTAAGAATAGAGACGTGTCACAAATGTGCTTCTCAGGCGCTAAAAACTCGTTTGCGAGCATAAAAAGGGTAAACATGGGTGTTTCTCTGGAATGCTATGGGATAGACAGGAGATTTCAAATGTATATTGTGTAGCTTCCCAAGCTCTACTTTGTCAGACAAAATGGTTCAGATATCTCTTATGGTTTTCTCACAAATTGAGTTTCCACGTTTTTGCTTCACTAAGGCCAACTCACTGTGTGAGCGTCAAAGCACATCTCTGCACCACTGGAACACTACTGGAGTTATCATTGAGATTTAGGCTTGTAACTACTAATTCTCAACTATTTAGCCCCTGGAATGTGTTTCTGTGCAGCTAACCCTAACCCTAACCCTAACCCTAACCCTAACCCTAACCCTAAGGCCAACTCACTGTGTGAGCGTCAAAGCACATCTCTGCACCACTGGAACACTACTTGAGTTATCATTGAGGTTTAGGCTTGTAACTACTAATTCTAAACTATTTAGCCCTTGGAATGTGTTTCTGTGCAGTTAATGTCAAAAGGTTGTAAGAATAGAGACGTGTCACAAATGTGCTTCTCAGGCGCTAAAAAGTCGTTTGCGAGCATAAAAAGGGTAAACATGGGTGTTTCTCTGGAATGCTATGGGATAGACAGGAAATTTAAAATGTATGTTGTGTAGCTTCCCAAGCTCTATTTTGTCAGACAAAATGGTTCAGATATCTCTTATGGTTTTCTCACAAATTGAGTTTCCACGTTCTTGCTTCACTAAGGCCAACTCACTGTGTGAGCGTCAAAGCACATCTCTGCACCACTGGAACACTACTTGAGTTATCATTGAGATTTAGGCTTGTAACTACTAATTCTCAACTATTTAGCCCCAGGAATGTGTTTCTGTGCAGCTAACCATAACCGTAACCCTAACCCTAACCCTAACCCTAACCCTAACCCTAACCCTGACCCTAACCCTAACCCTAACCCTAACCCTAAGGCCAACTCACTCTGTGAGCGTCAAAGCACATCTCTGCAGCACTGGAACACTACTTGAGTTATCATTGAGATTTAGGCCTGTAACTACTAATTCTCAACTATTTAGCCCCTGGAATGTGTTTCTGTGCAGTTAATGTCAAAAGGTTGTAAAAATAGAGACGTGTCACAAATGTGCTTCTCACGCGCTAAAAAGTCGTTTGCGAGCATAAAAAGGGTAAACATTGGTGTTTCTCTGGAATGCTATGGGATAGACAGGAAATTTGAAATGTATGTTGTGTAGCTTCCCAAGTTCTACTTTGTCGGACAAAATGGTTCAGATATCTCTTATGGTTTTCTCACAAATTGAGTTTCCACGTTCTTGCTTCACTAAGGCCAGCTCACTGTGTGAGCGTCAAAGCACATCTCTGCATCACTGGAACACTACTTGAGTTATCATTGAGATTTAGGCTTGTAACTACTAATTCTCAACTATTTAGCCCCTGGAATGTGTTTCTGTGCAGCTAACCCTGACCCTAACCCTAACCCTAACCCTAACCCTAACCCTAAGGCCAACTCACTGTGTGAGCGTCAAAGCACATCTCTGCACCACTGGAACACTACTTGAGTTATCAGTGAGATTTAGGCTTGTAACTACTAATTCTAAACTATTTAGCCCCTGGAATGTGTTTCTGTGCAGCTAACCCTGACCCTAACCCTAACCCTAAGGCCAACTCACTGTGTGAGCGTCAAAGCACACCTCTGCACAAAGGGAACACAACTTGAGTTATCATTGAGATTTAGGCTTGTAACTACTAATTCTCAACTATTTAGCCCCTGGAATGTGTTTCTGTGCAGTTAATGTCAAAAGGTTGTAAGAATAGAGACGTGTTACAAATGTGCTTCTCAGGCGCTAAAAACTCGTTTGCGAGCATAAAAAGGGTAAACATGGGTGTTTCTCTGGAATGCTATGGGATAGACAGGAAATTTCAAATGTATGTTGAGTAGCCTTAGGGTTAGGGTTAGGCTTAGGGTTAGGGTCAGGGTTAGCTGCACAGAAACACATTCCAGGGGCTAAATAGTTGAGAATTAGTAGTTACAAGCCTAAATCTCAATGATAACTCAAGTAGTGTTCCCTTGGTGCAGAGATGTGCTTTGACGCTCACACTGTGAGTTGGCCTTAGGGTTAGGGTCTAGGTCAGGGTTAGGGTTAGGGTCAGGGTTAGCTGCACAGAAACACATTCCAGGGGCTAATAGTTGAGAATTAGTAGTTACAAGCCTAAATCTCAATGATAACTCAAGTAGTGTTCCAGTGGTGCAGATATGTGCTTTGACGCTCACACAGTGAGTTGGCCTTAGTGAAGCAAAAACGTGGAAACTCAATTTGTGAGAAAACCATAAGAGATATCTGAACCATTTTGTCTGACAAAGTAGAGCTTGGGAAGCTACACAACATACATTTGAAATCTCCTGTCTATGCCATAGCATTCCAGAGAAACACCCATGTTTACCCTTTTTATGCTCGCAAACGACTTTTTAGCGCATGAGAAGCACATTTGTGACACGTCTCTATTCTTACAACCTTTTGACATTAACTGCACAGAAACACATTCCAGGGGCTAAATAGTTGAGAATTAGTAGTTACAAGCCTAAATCTCAATGATAACTCAAGTAGTGTTCCAGTGGTGCAGAGATGTGCTTTGACGCTCACACAGTGAGTTGGCCTTAGGGTTAGGGTTAGGGTTAGGGTTAGGGTTAGGGTCAGGGTTAGCTGCACAGAAACACATTCCAGGGGCTAATAGTTGAGAATTAGTAGTTACAAGCCTAAATCTCAATGATAACTCAAGTAGTGTTCCAGTGGTGCAGATATGTGCTTTGACGCTCACACAGTGAGTTGGCCTTAGTGAAGCAAAAACGTGGAAACTCAATTTGTGAGAAAACCATAAGAGATATCTGAACCATTTTGTCTGACAAAGTAGAGCTTGGGAAGCTACACAACATACATTTGAAATCTCCTGTCTATGCCATAGCATTCCAGAGAAACACCCATGTTTACCCTTTTTATGCTCGCAAACGACTTTTTAGCGCATGAGAAGCACATTTGTGACACGTCTCTATTCTTACAACCTTTTGACATTAACTGCACAGAAACACATTCCAGGGGCTAAATAGTTGAGAATTAGTAGTTACAAGCCTAAATCTCAATGATAACTCAAGTAGTGTTCCAGTGGTGCAGAGATGTGCTTTGACGCTCACACAGTGAGTTGGCCTTAGTGAAGCAAGAACGTGGAAACTCAATTTGTGAGAAAACCATAAGAGATATCTGAACCATTTTGTCTGACAAAGTAGAGCTTGGGAAGCTACACAACATACATTTGAAATTTCCTGTCTATCCCATAGCATTCCAGAGAAACACCCATGTTTACCCTTTTTATGCTCGCAAACGACTTTTTAGCGCCTGAGAAGCACATTTGTAACACGTCTCTATTCTTACAACCTTTTGACATTAACTGCACAGAAACACATTCCAGGGACTAAATAGTTGACAATTAGTAGTTACAGGCCAAAATCTCACTGATAACTCAAGTAGTGTTCCAGTGCTGCAGAGATGTGCTTTGACGCTCACACAGTGAGTTGGCCTAAGGGTTAGGGTTAGGGTTAGGGTTAGGGTTAGCTGCACAGAAACACATTCCAGGGGCTAAATAGTTGAGAATTAGTAGTTACAAGCCTAAATCTCAATGATAACTCAAGTAGTGTTCCAGTGGTGCAGAGATGTGCTTTGACGCTCACACAGTGAGTTGGCCTAAGGGTTAGGGTTAGGGTTAGGGTTAGGGTTAGGGTTAGGGTTAGCTGCACAGAAACACATTCCAGGGGCTAAATAGTTGACAATTAGTAGTTACAGGCCTAAATCTCAATGATAACTCAAGTAGTGTTCCAGTGCTGCAGAGATGTGCTTTGACGCTTAGGGTTAGGGTTAGGGTTAGGGTTAGCTGCACAGAAACACATTCCAGGGGCTAAATAGTTGAGAAATTAGTAGTTACAAGCCTAAATCTCAATGATAACTCAAGTAGTGTTCCAGTGGTGCAGAGATGTGCTTTGACGCTCACACAGTGAGTTGGCCTAAGGGTTAGGGTTAGGGTTAGGGTTAGTGTTAGGGTTAGGGTTAGGGTTAGGGTCAGGGTTAGCTGCACAGAAACACATTCCAGGGGCTAAATACTTGAGAATTAGTAGTTACAAGCCTAAATCTCAATGATAACTCAAGTAGTGTTCCAGTGGTGCAGAGATGTGCTTTGACGCTCACACAGTGCGTTGGCCTTAGTGAAGCAAGAACGTGGAAACTCAATTTGTGAGAAAACCATAAGAGATATCTGAACCATTTTGTCTGACAAAGTAGTGCTTGGGAAGCTACACAACATACATTTGAAATTTCTTGTCTATCCCATAGCATTCCAGAGAAACACCCATGTTTACCCTTTTTATGCTCGCAAACGACTTTTTAGCGCCTGAGAAGCACATTTGTGACACGTCTCTATTCTTACAACCTTTTGACATTAACTGCACAGAAACACATTCCAGGGGCTAAATAGTTTACAATTAGTAGTTACAGGCCTAAATCTCAATGATAACTCAAGTAGTGTTCCAGTGGTGCAGAGATGTGCTTTGACGCTCACACAGTGCGTTGGCCTTAGTGAAACAAGAACTAGGAAACTCAATTTGTGAGAAAACCATAAGAGATATCTGAACCATTTTGTCTGACAAAGTAGAGCTTGGGAAGCTACACAACATACATTTGAAATCTCCTTTCTATCCCATAGCATTCCAGAGAAACACCCATGTTTACCCTTTTTATATTCGCAAACGACTTTTTAGCGCCTGTGAAGCACATTTGTGACACGTCTCTATTCTTACAACCTTTTGACATTAACTGCACAGAAACACATTCCAGGGGCTAAATAGTTGAGAATTAGTAGTTACAAGCCTTAATCTCAATGATAACTCAAGTAGTGTTCCCTTTGTGCAGAGGTGTGCTTTGACGCTCACACAGTGAGTTGGCCTTAGGTTTAGGGTTAGGGTTAGGGTTAGGGTTAGGGTTAGGGTTAGGGCCAGGGTTAGCTGCACAGAAACACATTCCAGGGGCTAAATAGTTGAGATTTAGTAGTTACAAGCCTAAATCTCAATGATAACTCAAGTAGTGTTCCAGTGGTGCAGAGATGTGCTTTGACGCTCACACAGTGAGTTGGCCTAAGGGTTAGGGTTAGGGTTAGGGTTAGGGTTAGGGTTAGGGTTAGGGTTAGGGTTAGGGTTAGGGTCAGGGTTAGCTAGACAGAAACACATTCCAGGGGCTAAATAGTTGAGAATTAGTAGTTACAAGCCTAAATCTCAATGATAACTCAAGTAGTGTTCCAGTGGTGCAGAGATGTGCTTTGACGCTCACACAGTGCGTTGGCCTTAGTGAAGCAAGAACGTGGAAACTCAATTTGTGAGAAAACCATAAGAGATATCTGAACCATTTTGTCTGACAAAGTAGTGCTTGGGAAGCTACACAACATACATTTGAAATTTCTTGTCTATCCCATAGCATTCCAGAGAAACACCCATGTTTACCCTTTTTATGCTCGCAAACGACTTTTTAGCGCCTGAGAAGCACATTTGTGACACGTCTCTATTCTTACAACCTTTTGACATTAACTGCACAGAAACACATTCCAGGGGCTAAATAGTTGACAATTAGTAGTTACAAGCCTAAATCTCAATGATAACTCAAATAGTGTTCCAGTGGTGCAGAGATGTGCTTTGACGCTCACACAGTGAGTTGGCCTTAGTGAAGCAAGAACTTGGAAACTCAATTTGTGAGAAAACCATAAGAGATATCTGAACAATTTTGTCTGACAAAGTAGTGCTTGGGAAGCTACACAACATACATTTGAAATTTCTTGTCTATCCCATAGCATTCCAGAGAAACACCCATGTTTACCCTTTTTATGCTCGCAAACGACTTTTTAGCGCCTGAGAAGCACATTTGTGACACGTCTCTATTCTTACAACCTTTTGACATTAACTGCACAGAAACACATTCCAGGGGCTAAATAGTTTAGAATTAGTAGTTACAAGCCTAAATCTCAATGATAACTCAAGTAGTGTTCCCTTGGTGCAGAGATGCGCTTTGACGCTCACACAGTGAGTTGGCCTTAGGGTTAGGGTTAGGGTTAGGGTTAGGGTTAGGGTTAGGGTTAGCTGCACAGAAACACATTCCAGGGGCTAAATAGTTGAGAATTAGTAGTTACAAGCCTAAATCTCAATGATAACTCAAGTAGTGTTCCAGTGGTGCAGAGATGTGCTTTGACGCTCACACAGTGAGTTGGCCTAAGGGTTAGGGTTAGGGTTAGGGTTAGGGTTAGGGTTAGTGTTAGGGTTAGGGTTAGGGTTAGGGTCAGGGTTAGCTGCACAGAAACACATTCCAGGGGCTAAATAGTTGAGACTTAGTAGTTACAAGCCTAAATCTCAATGATAACTCAAGTAGTGTTCCAGTGGTGCAGAGATGTGCTTTGACGCTCACACAGTGCGTTGGCCTTAGTGAAGCAAGAACGTGGAAACTCAATTTGTAAGAAAACCATAAGAGATATCTGAACCATTTTGTCTGACAGAGTAGTGCTTGGGAACCTACACAACATACATTTGAAATTTCTTGTCTATCCCATAGCATTCCAGAGAAACACCCATGTTTACCCTTTTTATGCTCGCAAACGACTTTTTAGCGCCTGAGAAGCACATTTGTGACACGTCTCTATTCTTACAACCTTTTGACATTAACTGCACAGAAACACATTCCAGGGGCTAAATAGTTGACAATTAGTAGTTACAAGCCTAAATCTCAATGATAACTCAAGTAGTGTTCCAGTGCTGCAGAGATGTGCTTTGACGCTCACAGAGTGAGTTGGCCTTAGGGTTAGGGTTAGGGTTAGGGTTAGGGTTAGGGTTAGCTGCACAGAAACACATTCCAGGGGCTAAATAGTTGAGAATTAGTAGTTACAAGCCTTAATCTCAATGATAACTCAAGTAGTGTTCCCTTTGTGCAGAGGTGTGCTTTGACGCTCACACAGTGAGTTGGCCTTAGGGTTAGGGTTAGGGTTAGGGTTAGGGTTAGAGTTAGGGTTAGGGTTAGGGTTAGGGCCAGGGTTAGCTGCACAGAAACACATTCCAGGGGCTAAATAGTTGAGAATTAGTAGTTACAAGCCTAAATCTCAATGATAACTCAAGTAGTGTTCCAGTGGTGCAGAGATGTGCTTTGACTCTCACACAGTGAGTTGGCCTTAGGGTTAGGGTTAGGGTTAGGGTTAGGGTTAGGGTTAGGGTTAGTGTTAGGGTTAGGGTTAGGGTTAGGGTCAGGGTTAGCTGCACAGAAACACATTCCAGGGGCTAAATAGTTGAGAATTAGTAGTTATAAGCCTTAATCTCAATGATAACTCAAGTAGTGTTCCCTTTGTGCAGAGGTGTGCTTTGACGCTCACACAGTGAGTTGGCCTTAGGGTTAGGGTTAGGTCCAGGGTTAGCTGCACAGAAACACATTCCAGGGGCTAAATAGTTGAGATTTAGTAGTTACAAGCCTAAATCTCAATGATAACTCAAGTAGTGTTCCAGTGGTGCAGAGATGTGCTTTGACGCTCACACAGTGAGTTGGCCTAAGGGTTAGGGTTAGGGTTAGGGTTAGCTGCACAGAAACACATTCCAGGGGCTAAATAGTTGAGAATTAGTAGTTACAAGCCTAAATCTCAATGATAACTCAAGTAGTGTTCCAGTGGTGCAGAGATGTGCTTTGACGCTCACACAGTGCGTTGGCCTTAGTGAAGCAAGAACGTGGAAACTCAATTTGTAAGAAAACCATAAGAGATATCTGAACCATTTTGTCTGACAAAGTAGAGCTTGGGAAGCTACACAACATACATTTGAAATGTCTTCTTTATCCCATAGCATTCCAGAGAAACACCCATGTTTACCCTTTTTATGCTCGCAAGCGACTTTTTAGCGCCTGAGAAGCACATTTGTGACACGTCTCTATTCTTACAACCTTTTGACATTAACTGCACAGAAACACATTCCAGGGGCTAAATAGTTGACAATTAGTAGTTACAGGCCTAAATCTCAATGATAACTCAAGTAGTGTTCCAGTGCTGCAGAGATGTGCTTTGACGCTCACAGAGTGAGTTGGCCTTAGGGTTAGGGTTAGGGTTAAGGTTAGGGTTAGGGTTAGCTGCACAGAAACACATTCCAGGGGCTAAATAGTTGAGAATTAGTAGTTACAAGCCTAAATCTCAGTGATAACTCAAGTAGTGTTCCAGTGGTGCAGAGATCTGCTTTGACGCTCACACAGTGAGTTGGCCTTAGTGAAGCAAGAACGTGGAAACTCAATTTGTGAGAAAACCATAAGAGATATCTGAACCATTTTGTCTGACAAAGTAGAGCTTGGGAAGCTACACAACATGTATTTGAAATTTCCTGTCTATCCCATAGCATTCCAGAGAAACACCCATGTTTACCCTTTTTATAATCGCAAAAGACTTTTTAGCGCCTGAGAAGCACGTTTATGACACAAATCAAATCAAATCAAATCAATTTATTTTTATAATGCCCAAAATCACAACAACAGTTGCCTCGATGGGCCACAGGTAAAAGCAGTTCAGATAACTGTCCCAGAATGCCCCTGTCCTTTGACCCTCCTTCAAGCGCGAGGAAAAACTACAAAAACCCCATGGGAAAAAGTAGAAACCTCGGGAGAACCACAGTGAAGGAGAGATCCTACTCCCACGGACGGACAGGCTGCAGATGAACTAGGACTGACGCATCCACTTGGACTGTGGAGCCAGAACCACTCAAGAGGGAGGTGGCTTTAAAGAGTTCCTCCAGGCGGACGAGGAGCAGTCCACCAGTGTAGAGAGATCCTCCAGCAGGAGATGAGGAACAGTTCATCTAAAGTAGAAGGAGTTCGTCCAGGCAGACGAGGTGTGGCTAATCCAGCTGTCCAGGCGGGTGGCGCATAGATCGTCCAGACAGGTCGGGGTGGGGGTGGGGGGGTCGGCACTGGAGCAGCCGCCGCAGTGTCTGAAACAGTCTCCACTCCCCGGGGGAAGTGGAGAGAAAGAGAAACATGTGAACAGCAATGAACAGACTACAGTTGAAGTAATATTAAATATTGTTGATAGGTAAAGTAGGAAGAACCAGAGGATAGTGTTCAAGCTGCCATACTTCCCCAGCAGAATTGCTCCAAGGGCAGCGTAGCTAAAACTGTAGGTTTTTATTTCTGTTCCTAACTGGCCTGACCATAAGCTATTTCAAAGAGGAACGTTTTGAGCCTGGTCTTAAATGTAGAGACTGTGTCGGCCTCTTTTACATGAACAGGGAGCTGGTTCCATAACATAGGAGCTTGGTAGCTAAATGCTCGACCTCCTACTGTGCTTTTAGAGACTCTGGGGACTAACAATAGTCCAGCATTTTGAGAACGAAGAGCTCTGTTTGGATGGTACGCTACTATTGCATCTTTGAGGTAGGATGGGGCCATATTGTTTAAAGCTTTATAAGTCAGGAGGAGGATTTTAAATTTGATTCTAAACTCAACAGGAAGCCAGTGAAGAGACTCTAACACTGGTGAAATATGATCTCTTTTTCTAGTACCTGTTAATAATCTTGCTGCTGCATTTTGAACCAGTTGAAAGCTTCTTATAGAGCTTTTAGGACACGCTGTAAGCAGAGCGTTACAAAAGTCTCATCGGGTTGTGACAATTGCATGGATGGGTTTTTCGGCATCATCTCTGGGCAGGAATTTTCTAATTTTGGCTATGTTACGCAAATGAAAGTAGGCTGTTTTACAGGCTTGATTTATATGAGCTTTGAACGAGAGATCTTGGTCAAATAGGACCCCAAGGTTTCTTACAGTAGAGCTGGGGGCTACAGTGATATTGTCCAGAGAAACTATCTGGTCAGATAAGGAGTCTCGCAGGTGCTTAGGGCCCAGCAGAATGACCTCGGTTTTTTCAGGGTTAAGGAGCAGATAATTAAGAGTCATCCAAGTTTTTATGTCTTTCACGCAGGCACTAAGTCTGTCTACTTGATGCGTCTGATCAGGTTTCATTGATAAATACAGCTGAGTGTCATCTGCATAGCAGTGGAAGTTAATGCCATGCTTTCTGATGATCATACCTAAGGGCAGCATAATACCTAAGGGCAGCATAATACCTAAGGGCAGCATACACGTCTCTATTCTTACAACCTTTTGACATTAACTGCACAGAAACACATTCCAGGGGCTAAATAGTCAAGAATTAGTAGTTACAAGCCTAAATCTCAATGATAACTCAAGTAGTGTTCCAGTGGTGTAGAGATGTGCTTTGACGCTCACACAGTGAGTTGGCCTTAGGGTTAGGGTTAGGGTTAGGGTTAGGGTCAGGGTTAGCTGCACAGAAACACATTCCAGGGGCTAATAGTTGAGAATTAGTAGTTACAAGCCTAAATCTCAATGATAACTCAAGTAGTGTTCCAGTGGTGCAGAGATGTGCTTTGACGCTCACACAGTGAGTTGGCCTAAGGGTTAGGGTTAGGGTTAGGGTTAGGGTTAGCTGCACAGAAACACATTCCAGGGGCTAAATAGTTGAGAATTTGTAGTTACAAGCCTAAATCTCAGTGATAACTCAAGTAGTGTTCCAGTGGTGCAGAGATCTGCTTTGACGCTCACACAGTGCATTGGCCTTAGTGAAGCAAGAACGTGGAAACTCAATTTGTGAGAAAACCATAAGAGATATCTGAACCATTTTGTCTGACAAAGTAGATCTTGGGAAGCTACACAACATACATTTGAAATTTCTTGTCTATCCCATAGCATTCCAGAGAAACACCCATGTTTACCCTTTTTATGCTTGCAAACGACTTTTTAGCGCCTGAGAAGCACATTTGTGACACGTCTCTATTCTTACAACCTTTTGACATTAACTGCACAGAAACACATTCCAGGGGCTAAATAGTTGACAATTAGTAGTTACAGGCCTAAATCTCAATGATAACTCAAGTAGTGTTCCAGTGCTGCAGAGATGTGCTTTGACGCTCACAGAGTGAGTTGGCCTTAGGGTTAGGGTTAGGGTTAGGGTTAGGGTTAGCTGCACAGAAACACATTCCAGGGGCTAAATAGTTTAGAATTAGTAGTTACAAGCCTAAATCTCAATGATAACTCAAGTAGTGTTCCAGTGGTGCAGAGATGTGCTTTGACGCTCACACAGTGCGTTGGCCTTAGTGAAGCAAGAACGTGGAAACTCAATTTGTGAGAAAACCATAAGAGATATCTGAACCATTTTGTCTGACA
Source organism: Rhinogobius similis (assembly GCA_019453435.1). Classification (NCBI taxonomy): domain Eukaryota; kingdom Metazoa; phylum Chordata; class Actinopteri; order Gobiiformes; family Gobiidae; genus Rhinogobius; species Rhinogobius similis. Next base: position 35,923,494 of record CM033634.1, on the reverse strand, counting down.
AAGTAGTGCTTGGGAAGCTACACAACATACATTTGAAATTTCTTGTCTATACCATAGCATTCCAGAGAAACACCCATGTTTACCCTTTTTATGCTCGCAAACGACTTTTTAGCGCCTGAGAAGCACATTTGTGACACGTCTCTATTCTTACAACCTTTTGACATTAACTGCACAGAAACACATTCCAGGGGCTAAATAGTTGACAATTAGTAGTTACAGGCCTAAATCTCAATGATAACTCAAGTAGTGTTCCAGTGCTGCAGAGATGTGCTTTGACTCTCACAGAGTGAGTTGGCCTTAGGGTTAGGGTTAGGGTTAGGGTTAGGGTTAGGGTTAGGGTTAGGGTTAGGGTTAGCTGCACAGAAACACATTCCAGGGGCTAAATAGTTGAGAATTAGTAGTTACAAGCCTAAATCTCAATGATAACTCAAGTAGTGTTCCAGTGGTGCAGAGATGTGCTTTGACGCTCACACAGTGCGTTGGCCTTAGTGAAGCAAGAACGTGGAAACTCAATTTGTGAGAAAACCATAAGAGATATCTGAACCATTTTGTCTGACAAAGTAGTGCTTGGGAACCTACACAACATACATTTGAAATTTCTTGTCTATCCCATAGCATTCCAGAGAAACACCCATGTTTACCCTTTTTATGCTCGCAAACGACTTTTTAGCGCCTGAGAAGCACATTTGTGACACGTCTCTATTCTTACAACCTTTTGACATTAACTGCACAGAAACACATTCCAGGGGCTAAATAGTTGACAATTAGTAGTTACAAGCCTAAATCTCAATGATAACTCAAGTAGTGTTCCAGTGCTGCAGAGATGTGCTTTGACGCTCACAGAGTGAGTTGGCCTTAGGGTTAGGGTTAGGGTTAGGGTTAGGGTTAGGGTTAGGGTTAGTGTTAGCTGCACAGAAACACATTCCAGGGGCTAAATAGTTGAGAATTAGTAGTTACAAGCCTAAATCTCAATGATAACTCAAGTAGTGTTCCAGTGGTGCAGAGATGTGCTTTGACTCTCACACAGTGAGTTGGCCTTAGGGTTAGGGTTAGGGTTAGGGTTAGGGTTAGGGTTAGGGTTAGGGTCAGGGTTAGCTGCACAGAAACACATTCCAGGGGCTAAATAGTTGAGAATTAGTAGTTACAAGCCTTAATCTCAATGATAACTCAAGTAGTGTTCCCTTTGTGCAGAGGTGTGCTTTGACGCTCACACAGTGAGTTGGCCTAAGGGTTAGGGTTAGGGTTAGGGTTAGCTGCACAGAAACACATTCCAGGGGCTAAATAGTTGAGAATTAGTAGTTACAAGCCTAAATCTCAATGATAACTCAAGTAGTGTTCCAGTGGTGCAGAGATGTGCTTTGACGCTCACACAGTGCGTTGGCCTTAGTGAAGCAAGAACGTGGAAACTCAATTTGTAAGAAAACCATAAGAGATATCTGAACCATTTTGTCTGACAAAGTAGAGCTTGGGAAGCTACACAACATACATTTGAAATGTCTTCTTTATCCCATAGCATTCCAGAGAAACACCCATGTTTACCCTTTTTATGCTCGCAAGCGACTTTTTAGCGCCTGAGAAGCACATTTGTGACACGTCTCTATTCTTACAACCTTTTGACATTAACTGCACAGAAACACATTCCAGGGGCTAAATAGTTGACAATTAGTAGTTACAGGCCTAAATCTCAATGATAACTCAAGTAGTGTTCCAGTGCTGCAGAGATGTGCTTTGACGCTCACAGAGTGAGTGTGCCTTAGGGTTAGGGTTAGGGTTAGGGTTAGGGTTAGGGTCAGGGTTAGCTAGACAGAAACACATTCCAGGGGCTAAATAGTTGAGAATTAGTAGTTACAAGCCTAAATCTCAATGATAACTCAAGTAGTGTTCCAGTGGTGCAGAGATGTGCTTTGACGCTCACACAGTGCGTTGGCCTTAGTGAAGCAAGAACGTGGAAACTCAATTTGTGAGAAAACCATAAGAGATATCTGAACCATTTTGTCTGACAAAGTAGTGCTTGGGAAGCTACACAACATACATTTGAAATTTCTTGTCTATCCCATAGCATTCCAGAGAAACACCCATGTTTACCCTTTTTATGCTCGCAAACGACTTTTTAGCGCCTGAGAAGCACATTTGTGACACGTCTCTATTCTTACAACCTTTTGACATTAACTGCACAGAAACACATTCCAGGGGCTAAATAGTTGACAATTAGTAGTTACAAGCCTAAATCTCAATGATAACTCAAGTAGTGTTCCAGTGCTGCAGAGATGTGCTTTGACGCTCACAGAGTGAGTTGGCCTTAGGGTTAGGGTTAGGGTTAGGGTTAGGGTTAGCTGCACAGAAACACATTCCAGGGGCTAAATAGTTTAGAATTAGTAGTTACAAGCCTAAATCTCAATGATAACTCAAGTAGTGTTCCAGTGGTGCAGAGATGTGCTTTGACGCTCACACAGTGCGTTGGCCTTAGTGAAGCAAGAACGTGGAAACTCAATTTGTGAGAAAACCATAAGAGATATCTGAACCATTTTGTCTGACAAAGTAGTGCTTGGGAACCTACACAACATACATTTGAAATTTCTTGTCTATCCCATAGCATTCCAGAGAAACACCCATGTTTACCCTTTTTATGCTCATAAGCGACTTTTAGCGCCTGAGAAGCACATTTGTGACACGTCTCTATTCTTACAACCTTTTGACAATAACTGCACAGAAACACATTCCAGGGGCTAAATAGTTTAGAATTAGTAGTTACAAGCCTAAATCTCAACGATAACTCAAGTAGTGTTCCAGTGGTGCAGAGATGTGCTTTGACGCTCACACAGTGAGTTGGTCTTAGGGTTAGGGTTAGGGTTAGGGTTAGGGTCAGGGTTAGCTGCACAGAAACACATTCCAGGGGCTAAATAGTTGAGAATTAGTAGTTACAAGCCTAAATCTCAATGATAACTCACGTAGTGTTCCAGTGGTGCAGAGATGTGCTTTGACGCTCACACAGTGAGTTGGCCTTAGTGAAGCAAGAACGTGGAAACTCAATTTGTGAGAAAACCATAAGAGATATCTGAACCATTTTGTCTGACAAAGTAGAGCTTGGGAAGCTACACAACATAAATTTTAAATTTCCTGTCTATCCCATAGCATTCCAGAGAAACACCCATGTTTACCCTTTTTATGCTCGCAGACGACTTTTTAGCGCCTGAGAAGCACATTTGTAACACGTCTCTATTCTTACAACCTTTTGACATTAACTGCACAGAAACACATTCCAGGGGCTAAATAGTTTAGAATTAGTAGTTACAAGCCTAAATCTCAATGATAACTCAAGTAGTGTTCCCTTGGTGCAGAGATGCGCTTTGAGGCTCACACAGTGAGTTCGCCTTAGGGTTAGGGTTAGGCTTAAGGGTTAGGGTTAGGGTTAGGGTTAGGGTTAGCTGCACAGAAACACATTCCAGGGGCTAAATAGTTGAGAATTAGTAGTTACAAGCCTAAATCTCAATGATAACTCAAGTAGTGTTCCAGTGGTGCAGAGATGTGCTTTGACGCTCACACAGTGAGTTGGCCTTAGGGTAGGGTTAGGGTTAGGGTTAGGGTTAGGGTTAGGGTCAGGGTTAGCTGCACAGAAACACATTCCAGGGGCTAAATAGTTGAGAATTAGTAGTTACAAGCCTAAATCTCAATGATAACTCAAGTAGTGTTCCAGTGGTGCAGAGATGTGCTTTGACGCTCACACAGTGAGTTGGCCTTAGGGTTAGGGTTAGGGTTAGGGTTTGGGTTAGGGTTAGGGTTAGGGTTAGGGTTAGAGTCAGGGTTAGCTGCACAGAAACACATTCCAGGGGCTAAATAGTTGAGAATTAGTAGTTACAAGCCTAAATCTCAATGATAACTCAAGTAGTGTTCCAGTGGTGCAGAGATGTGCTTTGACGCTCACACAGTGAGTTGGCCTTAGTGAAGCAAGAAAGTGGAAACTCAATTTGTGAGAAAACCATAAGAGATATCTGAACCATTTTGTCTGACAAAGTAGAGCTTGGGAAGCTACACAACATACATTTGACATTTCTTGTCTATCCCATAGCATTCCAGAGAAACACCCATGTTTACCCTTTTTATGCTCGCAAACGACTTTTTAGCGCCTGAGAAGCACATTTGTGACACGTCTCTATTCTTACAACCTTTTGACATTAACTGCACAGAAACACTATCCAGGGGCTAAATAGTTGAGAATTAGTAGTTACAAGCCTAAATCTCAATGATAACTCAAGTAGTGTTCCCTTGGTGCAGAGATGCGCTTTGACGCTCACACAGTGAGTTGGTCTTAGGGTTAGGGTTAGGGTTAGGGTTAGGGTTAGGGTCAGGGTTAGCTGCACAGAAACACATTCCAGGGGCTAAATAGTTGAGAATTAGTAGTTACAAGCCTAAATCTCAATGATAACTCAAGTAGTGTTCCAGTGGTGCAGAGATGTGCTTTGACGCTCACACAGTGAGTTGGCCTTAGTGAAGCAAGAACGTGGAAACTCAATTTGTGAGAAAACCATAAGAGATATCTGAACCATTTTGTCTGACAAAGTAGAGCTTGGGAAGCTACACAACATAAATTTTAAATTTCCTGTCTATCCCATAGCATTCCAGAGAAACACCCATGTTTACCCTTTTTATGCTCGCAGACGACTTTTTAGCGCCTGAGAAGCACATTTGTTACACGTCTCTATTCTTACAACCTTTTGACATTAACTGCACAGAAACACATTCCAGGGGCTAAATAGTTGAGAATTAGTAGTTACAAGCCTAAATCTCAATGATACAGTTATCATTGAGATTTAAATAGTTTTCCAGTGGTGCAGAGATGTGCTTTGACGCTCATACAGTGAGTTGGCCTTAGTGAAGCAAGAACGTGGAAAGTCAATTTTTGAGAAAACTATAAGAGATTTTTGAACAATTTTCGCTGAGAAAATAGAGCCTGAGAAGCTAAGTAGGTGTGGGCCTGGTTAGAGCTTGGATGGGAGACTACCTTGGCATACAAGGCGCTCTAATTCTTGCTCTTTTTCTTGATCTTTAGACCTTAACTAAGACAGGGGCCAGTGTGCCACTATTAGTAAATTAGATGGAAGACAGAGGTGGCTTTTTTCTGATGCTTTTACTTATTCTGACCTGTAGAAAAAAAAAAGGTCAAGATTGAAAACATTTTTCAGTGCCTTCTCTGTCAGGCATTGTCACATCCATAATTGCTTGGAAAACACCTGTTCTCGTTTGCTGTGAGAAGCTAAGCAGGTGTAGGCCTGTTTAGAGCTTGGATGGGAGACCGCCTTGGAATACCAAGTGCTGTAAGCTTTTTCTCGATCTTTAGACCTTAACTCACACAGGGGCCAGTGCTCCACTATTAGCAATTACATGGAAGACAGAGGTGGCTTTTTCTGATGCTTTTCCTTATTCTGACCTGTAGAAGAAAAAAGAATCAAGATTGAAAAATGTTTTCAGTGCCTTCTTTGTCAGGCATTCTTTATCTGCTCCTCTGACTGCTCCTTTATGTGCTCCGCTCCAGCTCCTCTGTCTGATCCTCTGACTGCTCCTCTGGCTACTCCTCTTGCTGCTCCTCTTACTTCTCCTCAGACTGCTCCTTTATCTTCTCCTCTGGCTGCTCTTCTTTCTGCTCATCTGTCTGCTCCTCTGACTGCTCCTTTATCTGCTCCTCTGGCTGCTCTTCTATCTGCTCCTCTGACTGCTCCTCAGACTGCTCCTTTATTCTCTCTTCAGTCTGATCGTCTCTGCTTCTCTGACTGCTCCTTTATCTGCTCCTCTGGCTGATCTTCTGTCTGATCCTCTGACTGCTTCTTTATCTGCTCCTCTGTCTGCTCCTCTGGCTGTTCTTCAGTCTGCTCGTCTGTCTGCTCTTCTCCTGCTCCTCTGTCTTATCCTTTGACTGCTCCTCTGGCTAATCCTCTGGCTGCTCCTCTGACTGTTCCTTTATCTGCTCCTCTGGCTGCTCTTCTGTCTGCTCCTCTATCTGCTCCTCAGACTGCCCCTCTAACTGCTCCTCTGGCTGCTGCTCTGTCTGCTCCTCTGACTGCTCCTTTATCTGCTCCTCTTACTGCTCCTTTATCTGCTCCTCTGTCTGCTCCTCTGGCTGCTCCTTTATCTGCTCCTCTTACTGCTCCTCAGGCTGTTCTTCTATCTGCTCCTCTTTTTGCTCCTTTATCTGCTGTTCTGACTGCTCCTCTGGCTGCTCGTCTGTCTGCTCCTCTGACTGCTCCTTTATCTACTCCTCTTTCTGCTCCTCTGGCTTCTCTTCAGTCTTCTCCTCTGTCTGCTCCTCTGACTGCTCCTCCGGCTGTTTCTCTGGCTGCTCTTGTATCTGCTCCTCTGGCTGCTCCTCTGTCTGATCCTTTGTCTGCTCCTCTGTCTACTCCTTTGACTGCTCCTTTATCTGCTCCTCTGACTGCTCTTCTGACTGTTCTTTATCTGCGCCTCTGGCTGCTCCTCTGACTGCTCCTTTATCTGCTCCTTTAACTGCTCCTCTGTCTGCTCCTCTGGCTGCTCCTGGTTCAAAACCTGATGGACTCCACCGAATTGTGAAACAGCATAATTGTGAAACTGCATAATTGTGAAACTGTATAATTGTTCACAAACGACAACAAATAAAAACATGTAGGGAAAACATTTATTGACACAATATTTCAGTTATTAGTAACAAGAACATATCGTTTCACAGTTGTAGAACAAGTCCCTCTGAGGCCCTGAGGCTGTGGGCTTCCCCTGAAGAGCTTCAGTGAAGACAGTTTGTATGGGTCGCACCAGAAAGAAGGCGACTCTGTTCAAAGTGAACTGTGCCTCCTCATGTGAACATGCCCCACCAGACCCTGTGAGGTGCACTGGTCCAAAAGAGTCCAGTGCAGCTCAGCGGCAGAGTAATGATTAGACCACAGAGCACTAGTGCAAGACTACACCCCAAAAAGAACAAATAACATGTTTATACTGTATGTATATATATTAGCAACAGCTGCTTTTGGTTTATTGTTGTTTATTGTCATTTAAAAAACAACAAGATTGTATTTCAGAACACATCTGCCTCACTAACCTCATGGTGGTACATGATTTCCTAGAGTGGACTGAGCCTCTGGCCACAACTCCATCGGCCAAAGTGGGCATGTTTAGTAAAAATAATTATAATAATACTGCAAGCAATGCAACTATTAGAAAACATTCAGACCTCCTCTCTAAGGACTTGTCTAAGCTTCATTTCAAACAGGCCAAGTCTAATCCGTGTCTGACTAGTTTGAAGGTTTGGACTCAAGACAAGCATTTGTGGACTCAGCACCATGAGTTGTTCGTTTCCATCTGAAATGATAAAAACATTTGAAATAATTATGCAAAAACAATCTGTTGGTAATGTTTTTATTACAATGTAACAATATGAGCTAATGATATTAAGGTTACTGATACTCATTATTTCTCCTTAAAGATGCCATGTGTAATTCTTCTGGTGGAAGGTACCATAGACAATGCTTGGCTCGTCTGGTAACATTTAAGACTCCGGAGCTAGTTTTATGTATTTTTTCCTGTAGCGCAAGTTATTACTAATCAAGAAGTTTGGGCTATTACCAACCCCAAAGCTCATTTAAGTCAAAGCCTTGTTAAAAGTCCTTGTTGAGTGTCTATACCTTTTATATCTTAATGAGCAAGTAAAATTGTCATATGACCTGAGGGCCAACTGACTTTAAGTGTGGAATTTTTTGATGTTGTGCTTCTGTAAGTATCTAGACACACAAAACATCCAGTTTTTCACAAATGTTAACACATTTTTCTCACTACCGAGGCACTACAGTTTTGTATGACATCCCTGTATCACCTAAAAATATTATATATTTTTCCATCTCTCAAAACAAAAAACTCACCAACCTGTTCTCAAAAACCAAACCAAAAACCCTTCTCACCTGGACATGGACTATTTGAGCCCCTCCCTTCGGGCAGGAGGCTACGGTCCATTTGGACCAGAACCTCCAGCCACAAAAACATTTTCTTTCCCTCTGCCGTTGGACTCATGAACACTTTATAACACACATTAATAATCATATAATTTGCACTGCCACATTTGCACTACTGTCTATCCGACTGTACATTTTCTCTATATAGTCTAAGCCTATTTTATTTTATTAGCTAATTCTTAATTTTATGCATGCATAAAAGCATTTTTTTTTTTTTTTTTTACAAATGTTGCTACTATTTTATTCATTGTTATATGTTGCACCTTACTGCCAAAGCAAGTTCCTAGTTTGTGATTTTTTGTTCATTGATAGCGGCAATAACCCTTTTTCTGATCCTGATTCAAACCTACTACTAAATGGAGACAGACTCTCTGTCTGCTCCTTTATCTGGTCCTCTAGCTGCTCCTCTGTCTGCTCCTTTGACCACCCTCACCTGGGGTGCTCCACGTCCTCGATGGTCTCAGGCAGGCTCACATTGAGTGTCTCAGGCAGCAGCAGCACTAGCAGTCCTGACAGGATGGCCCCAGAGCACAGGATGATCTGAGGCAGGCTCACCCACACGTCCTCCAGCAGCAGGATTAGAGGAGAGATGCACACGCCCAGGCGGCTCATGAAGCTGGTGTAGCCCATGGCGTTCTGTCTGTTGAGGCAGGAATGAACTGTAGCTCAGAGAAATCACTCCACGATATCAGGGCACTTACCTGATGACGGTGGGGTAAATTTCAGTTGTGTATAGGAAGACTGTTGTGAAGGCTGCTTCAGACGCCCCTTTTCCCAGAATGGCAATGGCTGCACGCACGTACCACATACCTACGAGGAAGTGATTTGAAGTGGTTGATGTGTAAAATGTGTACTACCATCATGTAATTGCATTGTATAGTACATGTACATTTTAATCAGCATTAAGAGTTTTTTAATACGTTGTAATGTTGGTTGCAGGAGAGCACTGTAGCCACGTCTTGACTGGCCCTGATCCCCCAAACTCCATGGAACATTTTTTCAATGCTGGAGTGCGTCTCCAGCATTGAGACTCTTAATCCAGAGTTATCGACTGGACTCCTGCAGTCTGGACTCATCTGCAGTCAGTTGCAAAGAATTTTCTTGTACACCCAGGTTTTTGAAGAGTTTAATTGTTGCACAACTCACAAACTCTGTGCAGTCGACATCTACTAGACCCAGACTTTCTACCCATGTTACTCTGTATCAGTTGCCAGCTCCAAGTAATTTACACTCTCCCATGGCACTGTCAACTCAACAGTGGGTGCAATCTTATGATTGCACCCACAAATTTGGGAACAAAGTTGCAACATTGTCTCTTCTTCGAGCTGGTGCAGTTCAAGTTCACAGTACACTTTTGTCAATCGAACCAAATGTCTCTAGAAAGACGATTCTTCACCTTCTTCGCCTATGTACTGTACACAGAATCAGTCAAACGAATGACAGGGAAACTCTGCCTGATTTTTGTAGATAATCACTTGCATGATCATAATTAGTTAAAATTAAACCAGCCTTCGACCTGCTCCCGTTAGTTGTACAGTTTTTTCGTGTCATTTGGCCCATTATCAATCTCCACACAGGAGTTAGTATTCTGATCCTCATGTGCGTCTCAGCGTGGCTCACTTCCTGGTTTTTTTTTTTTTTTTGCGTTTTGGTCCAAACAAAATTGCTTGAAGATAAGAACCATATGAACTGGACCAGTCAGAAAATCAAACCCTGATTCGAGTCAATAGTGTATGCTCCCTAAGACGACAGGAGCACGAGGTCAGATCTGACATCTGAGGTTTGTTGCTGCAGTCTCACAAGGAAAGGACAGGCGTTGGTTAAGATACTCTCTAGAAGCTTCCAAGTCCGTACTTCACAGTTTAATAGGAAAATAAATAAAACAAACCTCTCAGATCAGAGCAGTGTTGTGGCTTACTGTCTGGTATGAGGATGTTGATGAAGATACAAATTCCTGTCAGGAGCTGTGTCCCGGCTTGGCACTTCTTACGGCCAATGATGTTGAGCAGGACATAAATGAGCCACTTGGCAGGCACTTCAATGGCCGAGTAGATGAAGTGAGTGAGGTAGACGCTTAACCCAAACCCACTAATGTTCAGACTGATGCCATAGTACGTCTGTGCCACACCGTACCTGTGAAGATTAACCATCAGATAGGACTGAATTCATTTTGTGTGCTACAAATCATGTCATAATTTGCTTAATTCAATCAATACCCACCAGACAATCCCAGTGATGATTGTGTAGCACCGTATCCGTGGAGTTTTTACCAGGTCAAGAAAATTATACGTTTTTTCAGTGTTCTTTGTGTCTTCTGTGTCAGCAAAACTCTGAAAAATGTACAAGAAATAAAAGAACTAAAACTGGAATTAAATGATGAATAATATGTTCTGTTCTTACTGTCATGTACCTCTAACTTGATTTCTGGTGACAGTTTTTGTCCCTTGTTAAACTTGGAGCATTGATCCAAATAAAATCGTGCCTTTTCCAGTTTTCCATTGGCTAATAACCATCGAGCAGATTCAGGAATCCACCTTTAGAAATACAGATTCTAACTGTTAACCTGAAACAGGAGGGACAGCTTTTCACTTCTGATATGGATTTAAGGATATGCTAGACAAGTAAATGAATAGGGTCCTATAGATGCAATAACTGCAACCATTGCAACAATATCCTGCAGACTAAAACTTTTATGGACCATTGTTCAAATAAAAAATATACCATTAAACATTTCATTACATGTAAAACAACATTTGTCATCTACAGATTGATCTGCCAAATGCAAAGTTTTTTTTTACATTGGAATGACCAAATGGGCAAACATAAATATGCAATCCGCACAGGCAACACTAATTATCCTATGGCCAGACACTTTTTGGAATACCATAATAACAATCCTGCCAGTCTTCAAGCACATGGAATAGACCACATACTGGACACATTACAGAAAGGCAATAGACTTAAAAACTGCAACAGCAAGAAACTTTTTGGATCTATAATCTGTAAGCCACTGAATGAAGACCTTGATTTTACTGTGTTTTTGTAGAATTTTATATGTCATTGTATTTAATGATTTTAATTCTCTACTGTCTTTTGGAGTTCACACCATCTTGTGGTGTTTTATAGTCACTGTCCACTTTGGTTCACTTCCTACACCACCCTCTTCAGGTGGAGAAGTCCTATTGGTGGAATACTAGTATATAGCATCACATGGTATTTGTCCCCCTGATGGGCTGAAACGCATTGGGGCTCATTGAGGCCCATAGAGACATGCCACAACTAATAAAGGCATTTTAAATTTATAGAGTGTCTTGTTTTTTTTTGTTTTTTTTGTATATTAATGCACGTAAATTGTCTTATTAAGTTAATTTTTTAAGGCCCAGGACAATGGCAAAACCAGTATCTTGGAACAAATGTATGTGTGGCAGTAAGGGGTTTTGGCCACAATTTTATGTCCAGTAGGTGGCACTTTAAACTATAAAGACCTTTCCCTTTTTCTTCTTCATTTTCTGACTTGTGCATTTCCGCCTCCGGGTAAGTGTTTTTCTGTCTTGTTTTCCTACAGTATTCATGTATTCTGGCCACTAATGCTTGTTATTTTAGTCACAGCTTAGGATGATGCCCTGTTGTTCATAGCAGTGTTGTGTACATTAAACATGTTACACAAATCAATCTACTTCATATAATGTTGTCGCGCCAAGACTTTTCCCTCGTTTACCAATTGCATGCACGGAGTTTTCTTCAAACAGAACGTGCGTTTACTTACAGATCTATGGCAAAAAGAGGCAAAAGTGGGCGGGGCGGAATAAGGTGAATACAGGAAATAATACTACAAAAGACATGGAATCTGCATGTCCTCCCCGTGTTACCGTGGGTTCTCTCCGGGTTCTCCGGCTTCCTCCCACCGTCCAAAGACATGACTGTGGAGGTTAATTGGAAACTCTAAATTGCCCATAGTGAATGAATGTGAGAGTGAATGGTTGTCTGTCAATGTCCTTGTCTCTCTGTGTCAGTCCTGTGACGAGTTAGCCACTGTCCAGGGTGTACCCCGCCTAAGGCCCAAAGTCACTGGGATAGGCTCCAGTCACCCGCGACCCCTAACGGGAATAAGCGGTAGAAAATGAATGAATGAATACTACAAAAGAGCTTATTAGGAGACTCGTTTTTCAGACTTTTCACAACTATCTGACAATTAAACCTAAATATAAAATCTAATATGACACGTTTTAATACATTTCTGTTAGATTTACATAATATTGTCTGAATATCTTAATCAGGACATTGAAAAATATATATATTGTGATTTTAATATAGCTCTAATATCATGCTAATATTGCACTGTGAGATTTGGATATGGTCACACACTCTTGTGTGTGACCACAAGACTCTTGTGTGTGAGCACAGGCTCACCACCAGCTCAGCAGGGCCAGTCCTAGCGGAGTGGTCACTGCCAGGATCAGGTGTCTCCAGTCCCTGATGCCAAAGGCTAATCCTGCCAGAAACATGTTCCCCACAGACCAGGCCGTACTGCCCACCACACCGACCAAGGACCTGTGTGTGGTGTCACTCCACTCCAGGCCTGCAAGTCACAACAACATCACTGGGAATAATATAATAATAATCAGAATCAGAAATAACTTTATCAGAATAACAGGAAGATTGTATTTGATCTTTTTTTTAACCAGGTTTAACCCACTAAATCTGTGTTCAAGGCTTGAGAATCCTGGTTATGATCAGGATGTGTTATTTCTAGATGATGAATAGAAGGAACAGGTTTGTGGATTTGCCTTTTACATGAGCTCCAAGGCATTCTCTGCGCCTTAACATAATTCATGTTTTCACCTCTTTGAAGAGGAAAATCGTGGCCAGGTAGAACAAATGATGACAGTTTACGCAATAACAAGTAAAACTGTTCTACTATTGTAGAATTGATTATGTCATGTAGATTGGAATGACAGCGCACCACTGCTCATGGAACTAGAAGCAGCTACCTCCTGTTTTTGTTTGTACTGATTCTTAATGTTGGTTTTCTGTTCAAATGCTTTTTTGTAGATTACATAAGAAAACCATACAAATTGTTGAAATATTCATGATTCATAAACGTATCTATAATTCTGTAATTAGCTTTAGTGGAAAGGTTAAAAGGCAGTCATCTGGACAATCTTTTTGAAATCGAGACGTTTCTGCCATAAATCCTTGTCAATCTACTGGGATACTGTGTTGGATTATGTATACATGAATATGAGTGACCCACTTTTTCAAAATAACCCAATTATCCCAAATACTGTCATCACTGGGCTATGGCTCATAACCAGAACACTCAAGGTGATGTAAACGGACTCACTGATGTCTTTTACAAGAGTAACCCTCGGGATCAGACATTACATTTATAATTTACAAATCATACACAGGACGGTATTTTCAGTCAAAGTAGATGTTTTTTGTTACTGCATGGGCTTATTTCTCCTGGATGTAATTCTAATCCTCCATCTATCTACATGTCAGAGAAAAACAGGAAAAATGTGTACATGCATTTTTATTTAAATGTTACCTTAAATGTATTTAATTTAAAAATTAAAAATGTTAGGAATACATCTTAGGGCTCTATGTAAAGCAAACTTCACCACAAAATCTACTACTACTAATATAATTTTGTGAGGAATGTCTGGGAGGAATGTAGAGTTATTTACGTGATTTATGAGAAATCATTATGTCACTCAGGGAACGACTTAAAAAGTGTGACGGCAACTGGCTCTTTTTTTGGCCTTGAAAGAAAAGGAAGACACCAAAAAGCTTTTTAACAGGCATTGATCTGAGGAGTGAACAAGACAAAAGTCAACAAGGAAACAAAGATATTTGTAATGTGTTACTATTGCATCAGCACTGAGTATAGTTCCTGAAGGGGGAAAACCAATGAACTACAAAAAAAAAGTACTTACTCAGTACTAACGAGATGATGCTAATCCCTGTCAGTCCAAACCCTGTGAAGAACCTCAGCACAGCAAACATCTCGTAGGAGTTGACAAAGGCACTGGAGAGGCCGAACACCATGGCCATGACGTATGACACCAGTAGCATGTTTTTACGCCCATACCTGTGGCACATTATGGATAACACTTGACAAAAAGTATGTAATTTTTGTGGTGAAGGGTCCGCCACCTGCTTGTCTTCATGGGAATGTAACTGCTTTGCCTGAAATGTTCCTCAATCATTTAGGCCCAGATTTACTAAAAGAGGTGCTAAATTGTGAGTACTACTTTGCAAGCGCTATTTCGTTGGCATGTTCCACTTTATTTACCATCAGAAAGGCGCGTACTGTCAGTGGCGCAAATCTGATATGTAAATGAGTTTACTGTAGAGAAGAGGACATGCAAATGTGCCTCTGTTACTGCTCCTTTGGAAGAACAGACACATGTAAGAAGTTATGATGATAAATGATGATACAGTTAAGTCACATTTTGCATGGTTGGTTCCACTTAGAGCTTCAATAAACAACAAGAAATGGGAGTGAGACAAAAAAAAAAGCAAACATTTTATTGAAAACAACAATACAACTGAAATAGTCTGTTCTGCAGGTGATCAAAAGTTTAGGACCACATGCCTAAAAATGCCTTAAAAGCACAAATCTCACCAAAAATGTTGATTCAGTGTCATTTTTTTTCAGGTATTCTCCTGTCATGATATTCTAATGGCAAAGGCAAAATATGTTCTCTTTTTGAACGTGGTGGGGTTGTTGAGCTGCATAGGCAGGGCCTCTCTCCATCGCTGCTGAGGTGGGACGCAGCAGTCATTTGGAATTTCTTAAAAGATCTTGAGGGTTATGGAACAAAAAAGTCCCCCCAAAAAATGACACTACCACTGAATCAGAGTCATCAAGACTCTAGATGATCCACGAACCCAAATTAAGGCTGTTACTGGTGCGACTGGAGCCCAATATCATCAGACACTGAAAAGGCCTCCTTGAACGCCACAGAACTGCAGCTTGGACTTTACCAGAGACACAAACATGGGACATTGAAAGGTGGAAGAAAGTTTTAGTCTGATGAGAAAAATGTAACCTTGATGGTCCTGATGGTTTCCAACGTTACTGGCACGACAAGCAGATCCACCTGAGATGTTTTCTACATACCACACGAAGGGGGCGCCATAATGATCTGGTGCTTTTTCCTTCAGTGGAACAATGGAGCTCCAGGTGGTGCAGGGGCCCCTGGCTCTGTGCAGATGTTGCAGAGAGCATCCCTCATGACTGAGGGCCTCGTCTGTGGAACCACTGGGTTTTTCAACAGGACAAGGCTACAGTTCACAAAGCCACAGAACAAAGGACTTCTTCAGGAGAAGAACATCCCCCTTTTGGATCGTCCTGTGTGTTCCCCTGATCTAAATCCAACTGAGAACCTTTGGGGATGGACGGCAAGGGAGCTTTACAAAAATGGACCACAGTTCCAGACAGTAGATGTCCTTCATGAGGCTGTCTTCACGACTTGGAGAGATGGTCCCTCTCACCTCCTGGAAACACTTTAGAATCAAGCGCTGCAACCAATTTATGAAGTGATCAACAATAACGGTGGCTCATTACTGAGTTCATGTTTGGGACTTTGAGGTGGTTTCAGGTTGTTTTTGAGGTGTGGTCCTAAACTTTTAATCAGCTGCAGAACAGTGTATTTCAGTGTAATTGTTGTTTACACTTTTACCCAAACTTTTTTTTTTTTGGTCTAACTCCCATTTCTGGTTGCTTATTGTTGGAACCTTGTTAAGATCCAACCATGAAAATCAGTTTGTCTTAAACTTTTGATCAGGACTGCATTCAACAACTTTTTTTAAAAGATATACATTATTTTAAGAGGGAGACGCCCGGGGGATGAGAGGGAGACGCCCGCGGGATGAGAGGGAGACGCCCAGGGGATGAGAGAGAGTCGCCCGGGATGAGAGGGAGACGTCCGGGGGATGAGAGGGAGTCGCCCGGGATGAGAGGGAGACGCTCGGGATGAGAGGCAGACATCGGGAGATGAAAGGGAGATGCCCGGATGCCAAGGGGATGAAAGGAAGACGCCCAAGGGATGAAAAGGAGATGCCCAGGGGATGAGAGAGAGACTTCCGGGGGATGAAAGGGAGACTTCCGGGGGATGAGAGGGAGACGTCCGGGGGATGAGAGGGAGACGCCTGGGATGAGAGGGAGACGCCCGGGATGAGAGGCAGACGCCAGGAGGATGAGAGGGAGACGCCCGGGATGAGAGGGAGATGCCCAGGATGATAGGGAGATGCCCGGGATGAGAGAGAGATGCCCGGGGGATGAGAGGGAGATGCCCAGGATGAGAGGGAGATGCCCGGGATGAGAGGGGGATGCCCCCCTCGTCATGTGTCATCAGGGCACAGTTCAAGGACATTAAAAGGATCTGGGAAGAACTCTTGAAATCCATTTGAGGCACAGCTTCTATAACTGCTCCAGGTCAAAGTGACACAGATAAGAATCCAGGCCAAAGTGTCACAGGTTTTTTTTTTATAACCTCTCCTTCTGTCTGTCTGTCTGTCTGTTCTGTGCAAAAGTTGAATACCTGCTTTTCAGATATACTAAATTTTCACACAGTTTTGCTCCTCACTGTCTACAAGTCCAATATTCTAAATTTGCTGTGCAGCCGCAGAGAGATGCAAGTCTCAACTGAACTCGCTTTTTGCTCCAGTTTAACGTGCGTAACCCATTTTGCACCAGTGCAAACACTTAGGAAATCTGAGCCTTAGTATCTATCCCATGGAAACATGCAGGTGACGGTTCATGTACAGGTCAGATGAGATTGTGAGATGGGATTTTTCAAGGAAGCAATGAAATGTATAAACATCCAAAATCCATCCATCCACACAACATTACATCATCTCCAGCAGAATACTGAGACAGTGCACTTTTAATGTTATTGGCTTTTTGAATGGAGCTGTTTTACATACTTATCACAGAGGAACCCAAAAGCAATGGCGCCCAACATAACTCCCATAAAGAAGATGGTACTAGCGGTTCTGGCCAGACTTTTCCGGTCGCACACCAGGTCAAACTGAAACACACAACAGAGAATACTTGGATTAACGTTTGGTGATGATGATTCAGTTAAAAGGTTCACCCCCAGACCTGATGATTAGGTCCAAACAGGGCCAACTGCTGTTTAGTTTTATTTATTTTTCTTATGTATTTTATCTTTTTTATACAGGAAGGTCCCAGATAAATTAAACAGCAGACATGTGAACATGCGCAGGCGAGTCGAGGAGTTCCCGTGTGGTTGTTGCCCATGTGCATAGGTTAAATGTGCACTGTGTAACTTCAGCTGGAACGTCTGTCACCTACTGGTTTCAATAGAGATGGTATTAATATTAGAAATAGTTACAAGCAACAACAATGTTTGAGAAGACAATGGAGCCATCCTCTGCAAACAAGAGCAGGTTGAATGTGCCACAGACACGACACCTCAAACACAGAGAAAAGCAGCTGCTGTTGTTTCTGTTGTTGGTGTTAAATCATTTGAGACAATTTAAACAATATGTCTGATCTGTTCCTGGGGTAGTATAAGAAATAAACCTAACTTTTGACAGCTCTAAAGTTGTTCTAAAAGTCTTTTCCAACTTCAGACCAACAGAATCAAGTTTCAGTCTGGGTTGCCACGTCTAAATGTTGAAATAATGACCAAATGCAATTTACAACCTGCCCAAACCTGGAAGACAGTGAAGAATGTACTGTGTGACCATACATTTCTCTGCATTCAGCCTGTTTTAGTAGAGCCCGTTCTCCTCTGTTCTAGGACACAGCAACATTTGGGTTTGAACTGGCTCCACAGTCAGCTTTTAGTTTAGATATTTTCATGGTTCTGTTACGAGAGTAGTCTAATTTACATAAAATGCAAGAAAAAAGAACTTGTCATGTAAAATTTTAAAATAGTGATAAACATTGATCTTCAAAATTCTGTATCTAAGACCTAAAAAGAAAAAAGGCCAAACTGAACAGACATAGGGGAACATATGACTGGCTGACGTTTTGTTTTGTTTGTTTTTATAGACTGTAAAAGAAAATCTTGTAAAAAGCTTTGATATGTTGAAGGAATCCATGACTTAGAGAAACAAGACTTTTACAGGTTCTTACAAATAAAGAGTTATTACAACCAAGAAATTAAACAAAGCAACGTTGATCCTTTTAACCCTCTTATTGAAAAAAGGAATATAAATCAGAACTTTCAAGGGGAGGTATATCAGATCATAACAAATAATTATGAATTAACACAAATTAATTGCACATGTTTTTAACCAAACACGCTCACACAACAAATAACATGTGGCCCTGACCCCACTTGTACTTTGCTAATTGTACTATTTGCCTGAAACATTATGAATCTGTGGGTCACAAGTTTCAGGTAAAGGCCTTTAGCCTGGAGCCAACAGGGCTTTTTAATAATGTATTTACATTTATGAAATAATGACATATTATTTTGCCCAATAATGTTCACTCATTGAAATGTGTGTTTTATTTAAAAATAATTACTTTTAAACTTGTGTTTGAGTGAAAGAATGACATAATCACAATGAGAATGTCAGTGCATGTATGAATGTATTGGCAGCTCAGCACTGGGCACCTCTGTGGCCAGTGTGGAGGTGAAGGTCGAGTTGTCGTAGACCCATCTGTTGCACTGGACTGTGGGCAGGTCAGACCCAGAGGAAGCATTGAACAGGAGCTCAAACTGTGGCTGAGTATACATCTCGCAGGCTTTAGGAGCTCCATCTTGTCTCAGGGGAAGAGACACCGTCAGTCTCTGTTGTTCAGTTAGATTTGACAGGATTCCATCGTTGTCTTCAGCTGTAAACAGACCAGATCAGTTTAGTTGGAATTTGTTTCACTTCAAACTGTAACTAATGTTTATTTACAGAGAAGTTTTTGTTTTTTGATTGACGTTTAACACAAATCAGTGAAATCAGTGCACAGATAAAAGCTTTTATTAATATCTGGTCCGTCTACTGTCAACATGGTTGAACCACACCCGTTTAGTAACATGAAAACGTGTTAGTCAATACAGTTTAAATTCTGAAATGGCCAGAATGGATTGTGGTGTTGTGATAATATCCATCAATATCCATCAATTGTCATTTATTAATTAATTTATTTTTCTGGTAAAGAACAGAAAACTTTGTGATTTGAAGTTTGAATAAATTGAATTGAAAAAAAAAAAAAGAACGGTCCCTCGGCACGTGTCACCAGTGCTTTTAGCTGGTTTTTGTCCACTTGTCCAATGACCATGTTGTGCTCTTCTCCCATGAGCACAGGCCACATGACTGCTCTGACCAATAAGAGCGAGAGCTGTTCAAGCGCAGCAGAGCGAGCTGAAGCTAAATATTATAAAGCTGTATTTTAGAAAACTGAAGGATTTGGTGGGAAAAGTTCATGATATGAGAATATGCAAAATCCGACCTTTGTGAAAACTGTTGGTGCCTGTCAGCCCCTGTCAGTTGAACACGAGAAGTTTGTTTTTACAAGGTACCCTGATGAAGATGTCAAAGAAGTCAAAACGCGTAGACGTAAATAAACCACTACCAGAGTGCCTCTCTTTTCACCTCTTCAGTTTGCTTTTACGTTGGGCTCTATGGGAAAAATGGTTTCTGGGTTGCAGAGGATTTTTGCACTGTAGAACTAATGGGCTGGCTCAGTGACAACTGGTCAGGTTTAAAGTCCATATGACAGGTACTCAGATTTTTCTAATTATGATTTAGTTTGGTGGGAGGGTACCTGTGGCAATTATTTTCAATAGATTTACATCCGTGAAGTTGCAGTCAGTGAAGAAATTTTAAGAGTTTTAAAACGGAATCCCTCTACCCATGTCATAAAAAAGTGACACGCCATTGAAAATACAGAGACAATTTACACACAAATGACAAAACTTTTTGACGGTTTAAAGTGTCATCCAACAAACTAAAGTTGTTATCAGGTATTACCATTTGACAAATCACAACTATTCTGTAATTTTTATGGATATTGGCCCTTGTTTTCAATAACATAACATCTTAAACATTACAAAAACTGTCAAACTGGGGACAAATAGGCAATTTTTTAAATAAAATCTTATATATAATCATGTTAGTGAAAACTACACTTTAGTGAAATGTGTTGTATCATATAGACTTTAAAACTAACAATACTCTGTCCAGAGATGTCTGATCTAACCTGACAAAAACCAGCTTGACCCCTGATTCTAGTTATCTCATTCGTCTGCTGTGACATAATCTATTTTGCAGAGTTTCACATTTTCATGTTTTTTCAAGCCAGATACCCACTCAACTTCATATTGGAGCTCTCTGAGTTCCATAATTGATTTGTTTTGTACTTGTTTTTTGCGATTTTCAAAAATAACAATTAGTCCCTTACTGGGAAAATTCTCCTTCTTCGATTCAGGAGAAATTATTCAGGCCAAGCATTGAGCATTTTAAAAAATAAATTTAATAGCTTAAAATGATTGTATTATTTATTTATAGACAACACCACTGCCATAAGCAGATTGTGGACCATTGTGCGTAAAATAGTAGCTGCTGGTACTGAAGCTACATCTGACAATACATGAGTCTCGTG
This sequence comes from Rhinogobius similis, assembly GCA_019453435.1. Lineage (NCBI taxonomy): Eukaryota > Metazoa > Chordata > Actinopteri > Gobiiformes > Gobiidae > Rhinogobius > Rhinogobius similis. Next base: position 35,902,938 of record CM033634.1, on the reverse strand, counting down.
GATTAGCACCAAATTACGTGAAGATTTGTGAAAGCTGCTGTATCAAACCAACTACTACTCCATGTTTTTGACCTGGAAACAGCATCACAAGACTTGAATTTGTACACGTCACCTTTGATGTCGCAGTGGTGGGGTGGGATTGCGGCGATGAAGTTGTTGAGGAGAAAGTGACAGGGCAGAACAATCCGTGCAGAACACAGCAGGACCAGGATGAGGATCTGGAACGGCCCAAATCCATTCACCTCCTCCAGAATACTCTCAAACAACATCCTAGCAAGAACAAAGACAGGTTGTAATCCCAGTTACTTCATGTCTCGGTAAGGTTTACAAGACCCAAAGCTACATGATGATTAACCCAGCATCACCTTTGGACATGATATAACAGCTGTGAGGTGTTGCATATTGATTCCTACTCAACAGGGATTTTACAGTTTCAGTTTAAAGGTGAGACACTGCAGGTGAATAGGAAAAAATCTTAAATTTAAAGATATCAATTGTAAACTTCTCCAGTAGTAAAAAATATATTTTATAGTATTATATAATTACATTTTTCATCATGTCATTTTTTCATATAGAAAGAAGGCATTTTACGTGTAAAAATGGCCAAAAATACACATATTTGGAACATATAAAACTGAAAAATGGACAGAACCAGGTTTTAAACCAGGTTTGTCTTGGTTTTTTGTAACATATTAGTTACAAAAAATGTACAGATGGGATTTTTGATTTCTTATTTAGTTTTTAAGTAAACTAGATTGGACTGAAAATTGTCCTAAAAATTCAAATTTCACCTTGTTTTTTGACTTAAAACTTCAATAAATTAGTTTTAGAATTAAATATGAAAAAAATCTCCTGTACGTTTAGTCAAAATCTTGTTGAGTCCAGATTGTACAGTTTGGTGTGGGATCTATTTTAAGGCTGATCTTTATGTCCCGAGGGAGAAAAATGCATTTTAAGAAAACGGCTTTTGAAGTCCTTTTTTTGAAGCTTTTGAAGTAATATTACATATTACTTACTAATTAGACGCAAATTACTCAAATGTGCATGAATCACTCTAAACACTTAAGGTGTGTATGAGAAGGGAAACTAACCTGGAGCCATATTTTATTATCATTCAAGCAGTTTCATTATAGTTGGAAATGAGATGAGGAAATCCCTACACCACACACAGTGCACTTCCAATGCAGCTGTGTTTTTCACTGAACAAAAGCAAACAGACTCATGCTGAGCTGCAGCAGGTCCGGTTTAAAAACAAAACTTACGGACTTACAAAGACAAGCAGGCAAGGAAGGAAAGCAATAGAAAAGTTTGCTCTGATTCTGATTTTGTCTGCTTGAGTAATGAACAGTTTCGCCTCATAGCGAGGTCCCGGATTTAATTCCTGGCCCTGGTAGGATCTCTCTGCATGTTCTCCATGTGGCTGGATGGGTTTCCTCCATGGCAGGAACCCAAAACAAGCGGCAGGCCAATCAGCAGACATAAATCCTGGTCCAAGATCTGGGGTCTCATTTATACAACTTAACATGGAAATTCTTACTAAAAAAGTAACTAAACATAACTAAACTAAAAGTAACTAAATATAAACTTCCAAAACGCCCCCCTAACACGCTCATGTCCCATCTCTCTGGGCTCTTATCGTTTCTGGACAGAACCACTCATTTCCTCATTAAGTTGTCTTATGATAGATCACAAACTTAATGTTGAAAGTCACAGACTCAACATTTTGTTGTATAAAACAAACTTTATAAACAAGACCCCTGGAGCTTCAGCTGAACACTGCTCTGGTTGAAGGATGGGTTAAATGCAGAGGTCAATGTTCCTGTAGAGACATAACTGGCTGTGACTGAGATCAATTTTATGGAACAAATTTCTCAAAAGTTGTTACTGTACCTCTGTCTTTTTAAGCAGGACTGCATACAAACTGTTGGCATAATACAGAGCACATTCTGACCCAGTTCTGGCCACACACTACACTTCTGACATACCAAACAGAATGACAATCACATGGTCAGTTCCACAAATGGACAGCCTCTCACCTGTTTAAGCTGCTCCTGCTGTCACTCTCAATGTGTCTTTGGTCCTTTTCTTTTGAGGAGGTTGTAGTCCTGAACAAGTGCATCCTTTCTCCTCTCTCTCCTCCTGTCTCTTCTCTCTGTGCCCCTGGAGCAGTGAAGCTGTGGGTCTGAGGGGGCTGTGGGGCTGAGGGGGCTGAGGGGGCTATGGGGCTGAGGGGGCTGAGGGGGCTATGGGGCTGAGGGGGCTGTGGGGGCTGAGGGGGCTATGGGGCTGAGGGGGCTGAGGGGGCTATGGGGCTGAGGGGGCTATGGGGCTGAGGGGGCTATGGGTCTGAGGGGGCTGTGGGGGCTGAGGGGGCTGTGGGGCTGAGGGGGCTGTGGGGCTGAGGGGGCTGTGGGGCTGAGGGGGCTGTGGGGCTGAGGGGCTGTGGGGGCTGTGGGGCTGAGGGGCTGAGGGGCTGTGGGGGCTATGGGGCTGAGGGGGCTGTGGGGGCTGAGGGGGCTGTGGGGCTGAGGGGGCTGTGGGGCTGAGGGGGCTGTGGGGCTGAGGGGGCTGAGGGGGCTGTGGGGGCTGAGGGGGCTGTGGGGCTGTGGGGCTGAGGGGGCTGTGGGGCTGAGGGGGCTGTGGGGGCTGAGGGGGCTGTGGGGCAGAGGGGCTGTGGGGGCTGTGGGGCTGAGGTGGATGAGGGGGCTGTGGGGATGAGGGGGCTATGGGTCTAAGGGGGCTGTGGGGCTGAGGGGGCTATGGGTCTAAGGGGCTGTGGGGCTGAGGGGCTGTGGGGCTGAGGGGGCTATGGGGCTGAGGGGGCTATGGGTCTAAGGGGGCTGTGGGGCTGAGGGGGCTATGGGTCTAAGGGGCTGTGGGGCTGAGGGGCTATGGGTCTAAGGGGGCCGTGGGGCTGAGGGGGCTGTGGGTCTAAGGGGGCTGTGGGGCTGAGGGGGCTGAGGGGGCTATGGGTCTAAGGGGGCTGTGGGGCTGAGGGGCTGAGGGCTGTGGGGCTGTGGGGCTGTGGGGGCTGTGGGGCTGAGGTGGATGAGGGGGCTGTGGGGCTGAGGGCTGAGGGGGCTGTGGGGCTATGGGGCTGAGGGGGCTGAGGGGGCTGAGGGGGCTATGGGGCTGAGGGGGCTGTGGGGGCTGAGGGGGCTGTGGGGGCTGTGGGGCTGAGGTGGATGAGGGCTGTGGGGCTGAGGGGCTGTGGGGGCTATGGGGCTGAGGGGGCTGTGGGGGCTGAGGGCTGTGGGGCTGAGGGCTGAGGTGGATGAGGGCTGTGGGGCTGAGGGCTGAGGGGCTGTGGGGCTGAGGGGGCTGTGGGGGCTGAGGGGCTGTGGGGCTGTGGGGCTGTGGGGCTGAGGGGGCTGAGGGGGCTGTGGGGCTGAGGGGCTGTGGGGCTGAGGGGCTGTGGGGCTGAGGGGGCTGAGGGGGCTGAGGGGCTGAGGGGGCTAGGGGGCTGTGGGGGCTGAGGGGGCTGTGGGGCTGAGGGGGCTGTGGGGGCTGTGGGGCTGAGGTGGATGAGGGGGCTGTGGGGCTGAGGGGGCTGAGGGGGCTATGGGTCTAAGGGGGCTGTGGGGCTGAGGGGGCTGTGGGGCTGAGGGGGCTGTGGGGCTGAGGGGGCTGTGGGGCTGAGGGGGCTATGGGTCTAAGGGGGCTGTGGGGCTGAGGGGGCTATGGGTCTAAGGGGGCTGTGGGGCTGAGGGGGCTATGGGTCTAAGGGGGCTGTGGGGCTGAGGGGGCTGTGGGGCTGAGGGGGCTATGGGGCTGAGGGGGCTGAGGGGCTGAGGGGGCTGTGGGGGCTGAGGGGGCTATGGGGCTGTGGGGGCTGTGGGGCTGAGGGGGCTGTGGGGCTGTGGGGCTGTGGGGCCATGTTTTTGTGCAGACCCACTGATGTAAAGTTGGTTAAACATGTCGAACTGTCCTTCACAGTTACTTCAGTTGATGGCTCAGCTTCATCCAAAATATAGTTCATCTATGAAAAGCACTAAAACATTGCATTGTACATGATTCTGCAGGTGGTTCTACACTCACTAGTTGCTCCTGCGTCAGATGAATGCTTCCATGTGTCCAAACAGATCGGCTTCATGGCAGTTAGATTCAGTTTGGTGTGACTTAAACCCTTTAAAGAAGGAATACAACTACATACAACTACTTCTTGCATTTGAATCACATTATTCACTTATAAAATGTAACGAAAATCGAAAAAATTGAAAACAACAATTGACAAAGCTCTCATGAGGCATTATCTTGGCCTTTTACACTTTTTGAACATCTTAGTCTTAGTACTTCTCAATTTATGCAGCAAAACAACATAAACCTCAGACTGGAAACATTTATAAGGAATTTATAAGGACTAATAAATTCAATTACTTATGGATGAGGGTTCTTCCTTTACCACAATGTTTGAACTTTGGTCTGGATACAACAGCATATTTGTCTGTAGACAAATGTAATTAATAAATGATGAATAAACATAGATGTGGGATAATGTAGATAAATACAAAAACTGTGTTTACCAATGATTAACTGACCCAAGTAAGACAAGGTGACATTTATTAAAAGGTCGAGTCGACATCCAGACTTCAACTGTTTCCCCAAAAGACTTTAGCTTATAAGGACATTGTATTGGTGGAGAACATTTCTCATTAAAAATATGAGTTCAAGGACTCATTGTTGAAAAAGTAGTTGCTTCGTCACATTTTTGCAAAAAGCTGCTCAACAGCTTTTGTGTTTATCCTGTCCTTAAAGGTTGAATGGAGGATTTCTCGCCAATTTGAAAATCTGCGACTGTTAGTCCTTTTTTTGAAAAAGCGCATGCGCAGGTTCCCCCTCCCTCCCTCCCCGTTTCTCCTGAGTGAACGCCTACCAAACCTCGTGCACGAACACCAGCGGCACTGCCCATGCGCATTTGTTTACAAGACGATTGGCGTCGCTTTCTCACGACAACCTCCGCGAAGAAAATTAAAAAACTTTCAAAATGTATAAAAAAAAAAATAAAAAAAAAGTCAGATAAACAGTTACCTGTCCAGCAGAAACTTTGCAACGGAGGCATCAGTTGGAAGCCTGTTTTGCGCTTTCAATGCTCGCCAGCGCGTAAACGATTCCCCCAGAATAACACGCGTTTTGTTTCTTTCCTCTGCAGACTTTCGTCTCTTCTGTGAAAGCTCGAAAACAGTCTTTCTCTTTCGTCCCTCAGCCATTTCGGTACTTCACGGATGAAAGTTTAGACCTACAATGACGGAACTCGCCGCTAACCTCCTGCTACATAAACACACTAGCATATCAACCACGCATGCGCGGCCAGGGGAGCGAGCGTTTCCCCTGGACGAGCCTGCGGGCGTGCACTAGCACCAGAGAATGATTGACACCTGAGCGGACCAGTTATTTGTGCTACCCACGAGGAAATGAGATTCTGATTTGTTGCCCGAAATCCTCCATTCAACCTTTAAGTTAAAGAGATACCTAAAGAGATCTTTGGAGTGTGCGGTGTGTTCATAGAGTGTCTCTGTGAGAGCTCTTTGGCTCCAGTGAGACTGGGTGATGCCTGGAATATCTTACTATTTAATCTGTATACATCATTAGGTGACCGATGTCAAGTAAATTGATGTTTTATTCTCTTAGCCTTTACTTATATTGTAATGATGATGCCATGTAATTGTGAAGACTTGTACAAAATAATCTCTTAATCATCAGTGTTCCTTAGTCACTTTAAGTTTCAAAGATGGTCATCTGAAATGAGTGGAAAACCTTCACTGTCTCCCAGCACACGTACTGTTTTAGTAGTAATGCATGTCTTATTACAAATGACTGAAACGTGGCCATTATAAAGTTCCATCAAGAAGGTGTTTTGATTGATTATTGAAAGAATGGGGGATGAATAAAAGTAATTCTGATTCTGATTGCCTGCTAACCTTATTTTTATTTCCTGTAAATACAACACTTTAATCTGATTTGTTCACATGTTAAATGTCTGTTTCAACAGGTTGTAACATGTTCTCTTGTTGAATCATCTACTCCAGACCATGAAGCAACCAACTGGTCCAAGCTTTTTCAGTGGCTGACGATGGGAGTCCTTCGGTGGGAGTCGTCCTCTGATGAAGATGGAATGTTCCATTGTCATTGTCGTTTGTTTTTCTTCCTGGTTGTTCATTTCATTGACACGAGCAGGAGGCTTCACACACGCACAGGAGTCTTCACACATGCACAGGAGGCTTCACACGTGCACAGGAGGCTTTACACATGCAATGGAGGCTTCACACATGCACAGGAGGCTTCACACACGCACAGGAGGCTTTACACGTGCACAGGAGGCTTTACACATGCAATGGAGGCTTCACACATGCACAGGAGGCTTCACACACGCACAGGAGGCTTCACACATGCACAGGAGGCTTCACACGTGCACAGGAGGCTTTACACATGCAATGGAGGCTTCACACATGCACAGGAGGCTTCACACACGCACAGGAGGCTTCACACGTGCACAGGAGGCTTTACACATGCAATGGAGGCTTCACACATGCACAGGAGGCTTCACACACGCACAGGAGGCTTTACACGTGCACAGGAGGGTTCACACACGCACTGGAGGCTTTACACGTGCACAGGCGGCTTCACACGTGCACAGGAGGGTTCACACACGCACAGGAGGCTTCACACACGCACAGGAGGGTTCACATACGCACAGGAGGGTTCACACACGCACAGGAGGCTTCACACGCAGGAGGCTTCACACACGCACAGGAGGCTTCACACACGCACAGGAGGCTTTACACACGCAGGAGGCTTCACACACGCACAGGAGGCTTTACACGTGCACAGGAGGCCTCACACGCAGGAGGCTTCACACACGCACATGAGGCTTTACACACGCAATGGAGGCTTCACACACGCAATGGAGGCTTCACACACGCACAGGAGGCTTCACACACGCACAGGGGGCTTCACACGAGCAGGAGGCTTCACACACGCACAGGAGGCTTCACACGTGCACAGGAGGCCTCACACGCACAGGAGTCTTCACACATGCACAGGAGGCTTTACACACGCAATGGAGGCTTCACACGAGCAGGAGGGTTCACACGAGCAGGAGGCTTCACACACACAGGAGGCTTCACACGAGCAGGAGGCTTCGCACACGCAGGAGGCTTCACACGAGCAGGAGGCTTCACACGAGCAGGAGGCTTCACACACGCAAAGGAGGCTTCACACGAGCAGGAGGCTTCACACGCACAGGAGGCTTCACACACGCACAGGAGGCTTCACACACGCACAGGGGCTTCACACACGCACAAGAGGGTTCACATACACACAGGAGGGTTCACACACGCACAGGAGGCTTCACACGTGCACAGGAGGCCTCACACGCAGGAGGCTTCACACACGCACAGGAGGCTTTACACACGCAATGGAGGCTTCACACACACAGGAGGCTTCACACGAGCAGGAGGCTTCGCACACGCAGGGGGCTTCACATGAGCAGGAGGCTTCACACACGCACAGGAGGCTTCAGACACGCACAGGGAGCTTCACACGAGCAGGAGGCTTCACACACGCAGGAGGCTTCACACGAGCAGGAGGCTTCACACACACAGGAGGCTTCACACGAGCAGGAGGCTTCACACACGCACAGGAGGCTTCACATGAGCAGGAGGCTTCACATGAGCAGGAGGCTTCACACACGCACAGGAGGCTTCACACACACAGGAGGCTTCACACGCAGGAGGCTTCACATGAGCAGGAGGCTTCACACGAGCAGGAGGCTTCACACACACAAAGGAGGCTTTACACGAGCAGGAGGCTTCACACGCACAGGAGGCTTCACACGAGCAGGAGGCTTCACACACGCACAGGAGGCTTCACACATGCACAGGGAGCTTCACACGAGCAGGAGGCTTCACACACGCAGGAGGCTTCACACGAGCAGGAGGCTTCACACACACAGGAGGCTTCACACGAGCAGGAGGCTTCGCACACGCAGGAGGCTTCACACGAGCAGGAGGCTTCACACACGCACAGGAGGCTTCACATGAGCAGGAGGCTTCACATGAGCAGGAGGCTTCACACACGCACAGGAGGCTTCACACAAGCACAAGGGGCTTCACACGAGCAGGAGGCTTCACACACGCAGGAGGCTTCACACGAGCAGGAGGCTTCACACGCACAGGAGGCTTTACACGCGCACAGGAGGCTTCACACAAGCAGGAGCCTTCACACGCACAGAAGGGTTCACACACGCACAGGAGGCTTCACACACGCACAGGAGGCTTCACACGAGCACGCACGTACAGGAGGCCTCACATGGAAATGCCTTGTAGTTTATTTAACATAATACTTCAAACGCAGGAGGCTTCAGACGAGCAGGAGGCTTCACACACGCACAGGAGGCCTCACACGCAGGAGGCTTAAACACACGCAGGAGGCTTCACACACGCACTCAGGAGGCTTCATACGTGCAGGAGGCTTCATACGTGCAGGAGGCTTCACACATGCACAGGAGGCTTCACACACGCACAGAAGGCTTCACACACGTACAGGAAACTTTACACATGCACAGGAGGCTTCACACGAGCAGGAGGCTTCACACGCAGGAGGCTTCACACGCAGGAGGCTTCACACGCACAGGAGGAGGCTTAATACGCGCAGGAGGCTTTATACACGCAGGAGGCTTCACACATGCAAAGGAGGCTTCACACACACACAGGAGGCTTCACACGCACAGGAGGTTTCACACTCGCACACAGGAGGCTTCACACACGCACAGGAGGCTTCACACGAGCAGGAGGCTTCACACACGCACAGGAGGCTTCACACGAGCAGGAGGCTTCACACGCACAGGAGGCTTCACACTCGCTCAAGAGGCTTCACACGTACAGGAGGCTTCACACGCGCACAGGAGGCTTCACACAAGCAGGAGCCTTCACACGCACAGGAGGGTTCACACACGCACAGGAGGCTTCACACGTGCACAGGAGGCCTCACACGCAGGAGGCTTCACACGCACAGGAGGCTTCACACAAGCAGGAGGTTTCACACGCACAGGAGGCTTCACACACGCACAGGAGTTCTCACACGCAGGAGGCTTCACACACGCAGCAGTAGCTCAGTTGGCAGAGTGGGCGCCTTCTGATCCGAAGGTCGGCAGTTCGAATCCCACTCCAGACATGGAGTAGTTGAGTGGTCAGATCCTCTGACCCTCAGGTTGGTGGTGCGATTTCAGCTCCTTCCGATGAATACTGCTGTTGTGTCCTTGGGCAAGACACTTAACCCACCTCGCCCTCAGTGTCTGCGTACACTGATGTATGAATGTGTGAGTGAACGGGTGACTGGTTCCTTGATGTAAAGCGCTTTGAGTGCCTTAAAAAAGGTAGAAAAGCGCTATATAAATGTGACCATTTACCATTTACATGCAGGAGGCTTCACACGCACAGGAGGCTTCACACGCACAGGAGGCTTTACACACGCACAGGAGGCTTCACATGTGCACAGGAGGCTTCACACGTGCAGAAGGCTTCACACGCCTTCACATTGCACACAGGAGGCCTCACACACGCACAGGAGGCCTCACGCGCAGGAGGCTTCACACGCACATGAGCCTTTGCGTGCGCTCATGGTTGTATTCTTTGCGCGCGTGTGATATTGTTATTCTGATGCCATATTAGTAATAATCAATGTACAATTGTTTACTGTAATTTTATTAATTTTGATATTTGATTTGGGGACTAATAATTTGCTCAACGATTAATTAAGATGTTGCTCCAAATTCATTCATCTACTCATCATGACCAGCTTACTCTTGAGGGCGAACTGGCTCAGCCGAAGAAGAGGAGATGCTGATTCCCGAGGCAGAGCAACATCGGCAAGGAGGGTCTGCTACCCAGGATTTAGCACAGGGAATTCATCAAGCAGGAAACGGAGCAGGACTAGAGGAAGGATCTGAGGAAGGACCAGAGCAAGAACTGGAGCAAGGTTAAGGTTAAGGGTCACTTTATTGTACTTTGGTAACGTTCATCTTGTCTTTTTATAATGTTTTTGTTTTCTTCTAGTCAAGACAACTTTGTGACCTTAACAGTTTTGAAGAAAACACAAAAAAATGAAAAAACTAGAAGAAAACATATAAACGTTACATTGTATTGTTCCCGTAGGGAATTTGTCTTCTGCTGGTTGCTGTTGTGCAGTGCCTGATGTTTGTGCTATGCTTGGTCAGGAGCCGAAGGATTTTCTACCTAATGTACATGTTATGGGTTGACCAGAGGAAAGATCAGAGCAAGGACCAGAGGAAGGACCAGAGCAAGGACCAGAGGAAGGACCAGAGCAAGGACCAGAGGAAGGACCAGAGGAAAGACCAGAGCAAGGACCAGAGGAAGGACCAGAGCGAGGACCAGAGGAAAGACCAGAGCAAGGACCAGAGGAAGGACCAGAGGAAAGACCAGAGCAAGGACCAGAGGAAGGACCAGAGCGAGGACCAGAGGAAAGACCAGAGCAAGGACCAGAGGAAGGACCAGAGGAAAGACCAGAGCAAGGACCAGAGCAAGGACCAGAGCAAGAACTAGAGCAAGGTTAAAGGTGGAATGGAGGATTTCGGGCAACAAATCAGAATCTCATTTCCTCGTGGGTAGCACAAATAACTGGTCCGCTCAGGTGTCAATCATTCTCTGCGTGCTAGTGCACGCCGCAGGCTCGCACAGGAAACGCTCGCTCCCCTGGCTGCGCATGCGTGGTTGATATGCTAGTGTGTTTATGTAGCAGGTTAGCGGCGAGTTCCGTCATTGTAGGTCTAAACTTTCATCCGCGAAGTACCGAAATGGCTGAGGGACGAAAGAGAAAGACTGTTTGCGAGCTTTCACAGAAGAGACGAAAGTCTGCAGAGGAAAGAAACAAAACGCGTGTTATTCTGGGGGAATCGTTTACGCGCTGGCGAGCATTGAAAGCGCAAAACAGGCTGATGCCTCCGCGGCAAACTTTCTGCTGGACAGGTAACTGTTTATCTGACTCTTTTTTTATCTTATTGTATGTGGAGTGTATTATTAAATCTTCTTCGCGGAGGCTGTCGTGAGAAAGCGACACCAATCGTCTTGTAAACAAATGCGCATGGGCAGTGCTGCTGGGCGTGCTCGTTCACGAGGTTTGCTAGGCGTTCAGTCAGGAGAAACGGGGCGGGAGGGAGGGGGAACCTGCGCATGCGCTTTTTCAAAAAAAGGACTAACAGTCGCAGATTTTCAAATCGGCGAGAAATCCTCCATTCCACCTTTAAGGTTAAGGGTCACTTTATTGTACTTTGGTAACGTTCATCTTGTCTTCATTTTTATAATGTTTTTGTTTTCTTCTAGTCAAGACAACTTTGTGACCTTAACAGTTTTGAAGAAAACACTAAAAAATGAAAAACTTGAAGAAAACATATAAACGTTACACTGTATTGTTCCCGTAGGGAATTTGTCTTCTGGTGGTTGCTGTTGTGCAGTGCCTGATGTTTGTGCTATGCTTGGTCAGGAGCCGAAGGATTTTCTACCTAATGTACATGTTATGGGTTGACCAGAGGAAAGACCAGAGCAAGGACCAGAGGAAGGACCAGAGGAAAGTCCAGAGCAAGGACCAGAGGAAGGACCAGAGCGAGGACCAGAGGAAAGACCAGAGCAAGGACCAGAGGAAGGACCAGAGGAAAGTCCAGAGCGAGGACCAGAGGAAGGACCAGAGCGAGGACCAGAGGAAAGACCAGAGCAAGGACCAGAGGAAGGACCAGAGGAAGGACCAGAGCAAGGACCAGAGGAAGGACCAGAGCAAGGACCAGAGGAAGGACCAGAGGAAAGTCCAGAGCGAGGACCAGAGGAAGGACCAGAGCGAGGACCAGAGGAAGGACCAGAGGAAAGTCCAGAGCGAGGACCAGCGGAAGGACCAGAGCGAGGACCAGAGGAAGGACCAGAGCGAGGACCAGAGGAAAGACCAGAGCAAGGACCAGAGGAAGGACCAGAGCGAGGACCAGAGCAAGGACCAGAGGAAGGACCAGAGGAAAGTCCAGAGCAAGGACCAGAGGAAGGACCAGAGCGAGGACCAGAGGAAAGACCAGAGCAAGGACCAGAGGAAGGACCAGAGGAAAGTCCAGAGCGAGGACCAGAGGAAGGACCAGAGCGAGGACCAGAGGAAAGACCAGAGCAAGGACCAGAGGAAGGACCAGAGGAAGGACCAGAGCAAGGACCAGAGGAAGGACCAGAGCAAGGACCAGAGGAAGGACCAGAGGAAAGTCCAGAGCAAGGACCAGAGGAAGGACCAGAGCGAGGACCAGAGCAAGGACCAGAGGAAGGACCAGAGGAAAGTCCAGAGCGAGGACCAGAGGAAGGACCAGAGCGAGGACCAGAGGAAGGACCAGAGGAAAGTCCAGAGCAAGGACCAGAGGAAGGACCAGAGCGAGGACCAGAGGAAGGACCAGAGCGAGGACCAGAGGAAAGACCAGAGCAAGGACCAGAGGAAGGACCAGAGCGAGGACCAGAGCAAGGACCAGAGGAAGGACCAGAGGAAAGTCCAGAGCGAGGACCAGAGGAAGGACCAGAGCGAGGACCAGAGGAAAGACCAGAGCAAGGACCAGAGGAAGGACCAGAGGAAGGACCAGAGCAAGGACCAGAGGAAGGACCAGAGCAAGGACCAGAGGAAGGACCAGAGCGAGGACCAGAGGAAAGACCAGAGCAAGGACCAGAGGAAGGATCAGAGGAAAGACCAGAGGAAGGACCAGAGGAAGGACCAGAGGAAGGACCAGAGGAAGGACCAGAGCAAGGACCAGAGGAAGGACCAGAGGAAGGACCAGAGGAAGGACCAGAGGAAGGACCAGAGGAAGGACCAGAGCGAGGACCAGTGAAAGCACTGGTCCTTGCTCTGGTCTCTGACTCTGGTCCTTTGACCAGAGAGATGTAATAAACACTTGAAAATAATTGTATATCATAAATAAACAGACAATTTTGCAAACATGTTTTTTAAAAGGCATTTGTAATTGTTTTTTTTTCCCTTCAAAGGACTCTCGCTTAACGATTCAATTCACAATCCTAATAAACATTTTGGCATTAGACAAAGGTTCTAAGTCTCCTGGTGTCTCCCTGGTTCCTCCTCCTTTGTTTCCGGTGTGTCCCTAGGTGCTTCTTCTCCTCCTCAAAGAATTGCAGAGAGCTTTAGGCTATGCCTCTTTCACACTACACTGCAACAGAACTAATTCATTTATTTAATTTATTAGCATGCTAATACATTTGTTAGCTTTACCCAGGACGCTCTGAGCTCAAAAACATGTGAAAAGTGCTTAATAAACTCATTGCAGTTTAGGATGTTGGGGCCGCATTAGATAAGTTAGTGATACATGTGGATGTACTAGTTCTGTTTTTCCCATTTTAAAACATTAAAAATCAGGTACAGCTCCTTTCATACAGAGCTGTACCTCCACTGGCACCACAGCATTCTATGCTCCTCTTGTACTTTTAATGCCACGTAAAGTCACTGCACCAGAGCTGCGCCACGTGTACGTGAGTTGACAATCCTAAAGCAGTGTTTGTTAAAAGCATTTGGTATAATTTCTCTTCAAACTACTCTCTCAGGCCAAATTAAAAGACCAATTGCCGATACACAACATAAATAAACATTTATAATCATTGTCAGATCAAATGTAATTGTCTGTTGTTTAGTTCATGTGAGACTTGATTCTCTACAGTCCGTTTAGTTGCAGAAATCTCCTACTCTGGTAAAATTCTCTGTCTCTGGTTCTTAAATAATCTGTAATCTCTAAAAGTCTGATAAAGTTTATAAAGTATGGCTGACGCGGTTGGTTCCTTTGTGAATTTTGTGCCAGTATCACTGTGTGCAGTTTGGTGGTACCAAGAAGTGTGCTGTTGGTTGTTGTTACCATGACACCAAACTTGCATGTTTAGTTGTTTTTATCAAAACGGTTTGTGCAACAAACAGCACAAGAAGACATGATAGCGTCTCTTTCTGCATGCGACATGCGCCGTAGGGATTGATAATCCCTCTATATGTGAGCACAAATATGACATATCATATTTGTGCTCATGTTTAACCAGGAAATAATATTATCAAAATTGTCAAACTGGAGAAAATAGACAATATTTCAGTAAAATATATGATCATGTTAAAAACGTTTTAGTGAAATGTGACGTCAAACCAGTCACTTTAAAGTCTATACGACAGTTTAGACCACACATTACTAAACCGTTGCCCCCGGTTCGCCAGTGTTTGTAATGCTTATAATGTTACTTCCTGGTTGGACATGGGCACACTTATAGGTAAATTCCATAACTATTACCCAGCAACCATTTGCCAAACAAGGGCTAAAATCCATATAAATTACACAATAGTTATGATTTGGCTGAATCTGATGAGAACTTAAGTTTGTTGGATGACAGTAAACTGTCAAAAAATTGTGTCTGTTGTGTGTAAATTGTCTCTTTATTTTCAACGGTACGTCACTTTTAATGACATAGGTGGAAGGATTCTGTTTTATGTTTATTCAGACCTTTACTGACACAAATGCATTTCTATTAATTTCACCATTTAATCTCAGATTCAAACCAAAACAAAGAAGACTGCTAATAAAAGTACGCTCTTAGGAAAGCCCTATTCGCACAGGATTATTTTTACCACAGGACCTAAGGTAAATTATAATAATTCAGAATGTCGTCAGTGTCATTAGTCCTGTGCGAATCATCCATGTCTGTAAAAATGTCCAAATGATTCACTCCAATGAGTTTGTAAGTGCTTTCCACAACTTTCAGAGCAGAGTTTACTGTTACAGTAAAGCTAACAACTAACATGCTAATGGCATATTGTTTTTTTCATACAATAAAACACACAATGACACAAACACAGAGCTGCTTTTACAATATATCTATATTTCAGAAAATAGAATCCAACCGTTTTTCTGCCACCTGACACGAGCGTAGATGTGTTTCCCACTCAAAATGCACAGAAAGCCCTTGTTTGTTGTCCTATTTGTGCAAATATCATCAGCAAAACACATTCAGGAGCAGTTAGGCTGCTAGACACACTGCTCACGTAACCTCCTGAAACCACAGTCGCACTTCAACAGCAGCGGCAGCAGGACGTCTCTGTGCTCAACCCGGGCGTCTACAGCACTGACTCTGTGTTCTTTAATGTGAAAGCTGTATAAACTTGTCTGTGTGCATTTATCCAATTATAACAGCTCTATAGTGAAAATAACTCACAGAATGGTCTTGAATGTACCGTCAGGGCAAGCTGGTCATGGCAAACACAAGGTTTTCAAAAGTAAATTTGTCAATTCATTATGATGAAGCTGGGCGTCCAACACAGGAGATTAACAAAGCTGAATTTATAAAAACCTAATAAAAACCCATAAATGATCACTAACTCAAAAACAAAGCGCTCACAAACGCTTGACACCATTTTGGGCTCAATCAGCTACTCGGGGGGGCCACTTCACACTCAGAACATTAAATGATTAATAACTAAAACATGAAGCAGTGCACAAATGTTGACACCATTTTGGGGTGGTGGTGTTTTGTAGTTTTTAGTTTGGATGTTACACTATCATAAAAGTGCTATGATTGTCATTTCCCTGGAGTAAGGCTGCACAATTTAAAAATACAGGAAAACAAATCGTCTTCATAATTGTATCTTTTTACAGATAATCTGATTCAACCATGATTTGATTTAACTGTGATGGATTGTGCAGCCCTAGGTTCATGACACAGATATTACAGTTTAATAAAGGTAACTCTAACCAGAGTTTCTGCGGGGCATTAAATGTCATTAAATTAATTTTGGTAACAAAAATAAGGCCTTAAAATGCATTTAAAAGGAATTAATAAGGCATTAAATAAAAAAGCTTTAAACCTGATAAAAATTAGAGCAAATAATTATCGCAGTCTGTGTCTCCCCAGAGCCGCAGTATTAGAAGAGTGTTCATACATTTAGTTTGAATCTCTGATGTACTGGATTTGTTGAATCAAATCTTTTAACATCTAGTTAATGTTGATGATGTTATTCGTTTTTTGATCATAATTTGAATAAAAAAATAAAAACAAGGGTTCAAAACATAGTTCATGTAAAGTAGGTTATTGAATATTGTACTGTAGTTTTGATATGAAAAAGTGTAAATGTCTTGTTTTGATGTTGCTTCTGGCAACATTACATTTGATTTGCTGAAACCTGCATAAAAATTGCTAACAGTTCTCTTTCTCTCATTTGAGACATTGCAGCTTTATTTTAGCTGTTGTTTAAATAAAATACAGATATAAACAATAATGCATACAATAATGCATACAAAAGAGCATAAGGAGAGTAAAATCAGTATGCTTTAATGAGATATCAGTGCAGAAACATAAAGTTCTCCATGTACTCAACAATATGGCCATTACAATTATAGCACAGATAAGGCAGAATCAGCAAATGTAACTACGGATAACACAGAAGCTTAATTCCCAAAAGAGAAAGAAGAAACACAAAACAAATGCAGAAATGATCTTTAAAGAGTTAAAAGTGCAGGGAAATGAAGTTATAACGTTTTGAAATAGATTGTTGTGGAGGCGACCTTTATGCACTGCAGTTTGTTCACCAGCATTAGCATTAGCATTAGCGCTTATGTATCAGATGACTTCCCTGGCATTAGCTGACGTTAGCAGGTAGCGACTTTTAAAAGCTAGCTAGAACAGGTTTAGAATTGCTCCTTGTTTTGACTTCCATCGATGGCCAGCGCCTGCCACATGCATTACACCACTTGTTCCACAATATTTTCATACATTTCCTACTGATCGTCACAGCAAACATCGCAGTTATCTAAAATTATGTTAAAACACATGGGTAGGTGAATAGGCCCTTTAAAAGTTTGCAAACAAAAACATTGTAAATTCAGAATGGAGGCAAAAGTGCAACATGATGTGATTTCACTGGAGAAACTGGGAGTAACCTCAGAATATGAAATATTTAGATGATTTTAGAAAATGAAAAGCACTCAGACACATGTGACACCAGAGCTGCTTTAAACACATTATTATTGTATTTTACATTATGTTTTAGGAAATTATGATTAACATTTTTGATGAAGGAACTATCCAGATTTATGGGTTTTACTGGAAAAATACTCACAGAAATGTTGAGTCCACAATAGTTTTGCATTTTATCTAGAAATATATTAGATACTATACCATAAATTTGATTATTTTGAAGCTAAAATACAATTTTAAGGCTAGAAAATTGTATTTTGACCATTGTTATAGTAAAGCAAACTGACTGTCATTTGAGCAACACATTTGAATTCAAATGTGCTGCTTTTTTCCAACACAAACACTTAAAACCAGTAGAATTTAGATCTAATGTGAGAGAATCATTGAAACATTTACAGTCAACTTCATTTTACCTCCAGTCGCCTCCATTCCAGAATTTTGATGACATCACATTTTAAAGGGTCTATTGAGCTCGCGACAGAGCATCCGTTACCATGGAAATCTGCCTTGTTTGCTGTTGGTGTGCTAAACGTACATAAAAAAAACATTATGTAAGAAAAAAAAAATGGAGAAAATTAACTTTGAAGATACAATGTTCCATATAAATCTATGGATGAAGTGGGTTCAATTAAATAATAAAACATCTTTAGGTACAGATTTTTAGGACTATTATGTTGCTTCCACATGAAAGCGTTGAGAGAGAAACTACCTGTAGTGTCTGGCCTTTATCATCTTACACCAAGGACCTTACTCTATGTTTTTCTGAGCTTTCTAAATGCTCTCACTTCACCCTTCCTGGAACCTCTTAAATCTATACCCTCTGAGAGAACAAACATTATTATCATCATCTAACCAAAGCCTTCTCTTGTAGTTCTCATCTGCCATCTTTAGACGGCACTGCACTGTGATCTGTCATCGCTCAGGTGCAGGCCGTCCCAGCTCCAAATGAAAGCGCCGTAAACAAAGTGCATGCATGCAGGTGCCCAGAGTCTGTCAGCAAACACACTTATCAGACATGGAGAGGTGGTGGACAGTGGTGGAGGATGGGAGACCTACAGCAACACATACACCAGCTATGAAGGGGTTAAGTACAGCAGTGACTCTCCTGGTGTATTTCCTCTGGCATACTTTTGTTATACATACATATTGAGTAATACAATTAAAAGTTCAGTTCAATATTATTTCAAATGAATGTACAATTAAAACATGTCCATGGTATCTTTTTAACTAAGATTTTCTTTACGTTTGTGTCTGTTTTAAAGTAAAACTAAGTAACATTTTTACCTTATTAAGTCCGTGTGGTGACTAAATGTATTGTAGGGGTGTTTGAAGACCCCACTGTCTCCCCCTGCTGTCTCTGTGTGGAAAACCAACCTTGCAACTTTCCTGACGCCGGCCTGAAGCTCTCTTTTTTTTAATTTGATGACATGAACTGTATTTATATGTGATTGTACTTCCTTATTTCAATAAAAAGAACAGTACTCATAGTGTATTTGTATCACAAGAGACCTGCAGGGGGAGCTCTTAGTCACTTAGTTCTGCTTTAATACTTGGTAGTTCACATTTTACACAAACCAAGTATCAAAAGGCAGTAAAGCCTGTTGCAATGCGACACTAACAAATATCGGCTTCATAGGGATTTATCAGAGTTTGGTGAGACCATTTGATCCCTTTAAAGACTAAAGCGTTTCTGCTCCAAAGAATATTACAATAACCAGGAAAATGCAAAGCTGCAAAACAATATTGAGCAGGCAATGAGCATCGAACATCATCCCCCAAAATATGCACCAACAAAACTACAAAAAGAGGGTCACAATGGTTTGTGGTTAACTTCTCCAAAAAAAATTCCAAATGCTACATTTGTGTGAGATTAAAATGACCTGTGAGCTGATTCTTGCTCCGTCTACTTATCCTTTTCAAACACAGTACTGGCCAGGCAAATGAGAATTTAGAAAATACATCTTTAGAAAGAACACACCTTTATAAAACGCCACAAGGACAGCACTGAGGGAGGGATAGGATAAAGGGCCAAGTACCGGACACTCTTCAATATGAGCCCTTTGTCTTTTAAAAACATCGAACGTGTGAGTGCAATGCTCTGTGTGGATGTTTGTGCTGCTGGTAGGCCTGTGTGGTGTGGATGTTCTGCTGCTGGTAGGCCTGTGTGGTGTGGATGTTCTGCTGCTGGTAGGCCTGTGTGGTGTGGATGTTTGTGCTGCTGGTAGGCCTGTGTGGTGTGGATGTTTGTGCTGCTGGTAGGCCTGTGTGGTGTGGATGTTTGTGCTGCTGGTAGGCCTGTGTGGTGTGGATGTTTGTGCTGCTGGTAGGCCTGTGTGGTGTGGATGTTTGTGCTGCTGGTAGGCCTGTGTGGTGTGGATGTTTGTGCTGCTGGTAGGCCTGTGTGGTGTGGATGTTTGTGCTGCTGGTAGGCCTGTGTGGTGTGGATGTTCTGCTGCTGGTAGGCCTGTGTGGTGTGGATGTTCTGCTGCTGGTAGGCCTGTGTGGTGTGGATGTTTGTGCTGCTGGTAGGCCTGTGTGGTGTGGATGTTCTGCTGCTGGTAGGCCTGTGTGGTGTGGATGTTCTGCTGCTGGTAGGCCTGTGTGGTGTGGATGTTCTGCTGCTGGTAGGCCTGTGTGGTGTGGATGTTTGTGCTGCTGGTAGGCCTGTGTGGTGTGGATGTTTGTGCTGCTGGTAGGCCTGTGTGGTGTGGATGTTCTGCTGCTGGTAGGCCTGTGTGGTGTGGATGTTTGTGCTGCTGGTAGGCCTGTGTGGTGTGGATGTTCTGCTGCTGGTAGGCCTGTGTGGTGTGGATGTTTGTGCTGCTGGTAGGCCTGTGTGGTGTGGATGTTCTGCTGCTGGTAGGCCTGTGTGGTGTGGATGTTTGTGCTGCTGGTAGGCCTGTGTGGTGTGGATGTTTGTGCTGCTGGTAGGCCTGTGTGGTGTGGATGTTCTGCTGCTGGTAGGCCTGTGTGGTGTGGATGTTCTGCTGCTGGTAGGCCTGTGTGGTGTGGATGTTCTGCTGCTGGTAGGCCTGTGTGGTGTGGATGTTCTGCTGCTGGTAGGCCTGTGTGGTGTGGATGTTTGTGCTGCTGGTAGGCCTGTGTGGTGTGGATGTTTGTGCTGCTGGTAGGCCTGTGTGGTGTGGATGTTTGTGCTGCTGGTAGGCCTGTGTGGTGTGGATGTTTGTGCTGCTGGTAGGCCTGTGTGGTGTGGATGTTCTGCTGCTGGTAGGCCTGTGTGGTGTGGATGTTTGTGCTGCTGGTAGGCCTGTGTGGTGTGGATGTTTGTGCTGCTGGTAGGCCTGTGTGGTGTGGATGTTCTGCTGCTGGTAGGCCTGTGTGGTGTGGATGTTCTGCTGCTGGTAGGCCTGTGTGGTGTGGATGTTTGTGCTGCTGGTAGGCCTGTGTGGTGTGGATGTTTGTGCTGCTGGTAGGCCTGTGTGGTGTGGATGTTTGTGCTGCTGGTAGGCCTGTGTGGTGTGGATGTTTGTGCTGCTGGTAGGCCTGTGTGGTGTGGATGTTTTTTTTTGTTTTTGTTTTACATTTTTCTTCAAATTTTCTCTTTCAGCAGCATTTTGGGGCATTCAATCCAATCAAAAATATAAATGTGCTTATTTTTTTAGGAATCTAAAAGGTAGGGTTATTAGATAAATGAGTAGTCTACTTATCAGTCAACTCGGGTTTCGGGCAAATGATTCCTTCCTGACGGATTTTGTGGGGACTCTTCCTTATTCTAAAGACTTTATATTATGATTTGAATTATGCAATTGCGGAGGACCATGCCATAAATAGCATTAATATTTGTACTGGTACCGACCAATCGAACACATTTTAGACCGAAGCCTTGTTAAGTCATTGTTGAGTGTGTAAACCTTTTGGTGTTTCGTTTTAGATAATCATTAGTGTGTAAAACTGACATCTTGCTAAGTTACTTTAAGTTGAAATGATGTGCCTCTGTTAAGAATCTAGCGACACTAAACGTTGTCTTTTACATGTGACTAGGAGAGCAGATATGTTATAGACATGTGTGTGATGGAATGTTTGAGCTGACATAACTGATTAACTTTGGCCAAGTGATCACATTGGAGCATGGGCAGTGACAACAGACAGTGTGTGGGTCACAGAGGTGGACGGAAGTTAATGACTGTCTACAGTGCATTGCTTGCGTGACTAGATTTTGCAACGACAATGTGAAGATGTTTGCCGTACTTATGGCTATATAAGTTTACTTCACCCACAACCTCCACACTGTACACCTGCGTCAATGCAAAAACAATGAGTGTGTCCTTGTGGTCGCCAACTGTGTATACTACAAACATAAATAGGATCACTAAAGGAAAAATAAAAATTGCACAATAAGAATAAACCCTGTATTCACATGAGCTACTAAAACCTGCCTGACCCTATCATGGCTGAACAGATTTAAGACTGAAACAGGACGATAATAACAACAACAACAACAACACAAAGGTCAGTGTTACAGTAGAATATTGGAATATATCTGTAGTGTCACATTATAGACGAGAGAATACAGGCTACACGCTACAGCATCTCACACTTAGGCAGGTCCATTACGTGACAATAATAGAAGAATATAAGTGACCCACTCTAATAATAAAATACAAGTTTGAGCTTCTTAATGTGACTATGAAAATACAAGACGTCAGCACAAAGTCTATGCATTGTGTGACTGTGCACTGCTTATAAAATCCAGGCTAATTTACAATGCTCACTGCAGACTATCTAAGACAAGAAAACACAAAATATATCTTCCATTTTACTACTAAGTTAATAGTCTGAACCACCTACATTTATATTTTTTATGTTTTAATTTCTTTCTCTTTAAATAGCTTTAAATACACAACAAATTGGATATGAACTAATGTTGTTGGGCTGCTGTCGGCTACATATAGTGTCTATCGAGATATAGGTAGTTTATGTCTTAATAATGCACAAAATAGAGAAGTCATGCATAGATCCTGTACTAGGGGTGCCCTTGTATAGGAATCCCTGAAGTGGAAAGTTGACCTAGTGTGTGTGTGATACAAGCCGGATTTTGACACGTTTAAATTCCACTGGACACAAAGGGATATCTACATGAGGTAAAATGACGTGAATACAGTACAATAATATTGTTTCGCAAGATTTAGATATAGATAGATTATTTATATATATTTTTAGTTTAGTTTTAGTTTGACCTAAATTTTTGTTTCTGTATTAATTAAATTTCCTGTATTAAAGGACACATATTCTGCAACATTACATGGGGGAGATAAACAAACTTAGCTTTCCCCTGGCATGCTAATGTCATTTCTGAGGCTTTTTCTTTTTCTGAGGCTTAGAGGGAGAGGATCTCAAAAATTAGATTAATGACACAAGTGTGAATGAAGCTAAATACAAATTCAGGCATGTTTTAGATGAGATGATAAAAGGCTCAAAAAACCCATTTTGCATAATGTGTCCTCTAAGGAAAATGATGTATTTAAATTTGAATTGAAATTTTCCAAATTCAGCAATTAAAGAGAAATATTTTGCAATATGCCAAATAACATCAATAAAATCAGCACTAGTCAAAACTACTGAATAGCAGTGTTTTTTATGAATGTAAATATCCCCTTCTGCAGTGGACTATATGTTGTGAGCCAGTAGATCAGCTTCAGTTCAAAACCCAAACCTAAGCCTCACGTCTGACCCCTGGGGCCCTCTGGTGTCACTCTGGTGTCGGTGCAGTGGTCCTTTCTAGTGGGTTCATGGCCTAATGGATGCCCTGTAAGGCAGCGTGTGATGGAGCTCGGTGAGTGTCTTGTCCAGCAGGCGGGGACTGGGGCTCTAGGTGGTGGCCTGGTCCAGGGCTCGCAGCAGGTCGCAGCCCTGCAGCAGGTGCAGGTTTCCCTGCAGGGGCACGTTCACCTCGCAGTCGTAGCGGGTCAGCTCAGGTAGGTAGGCGAAGTCAAAAGAGGGACCCAGTAGACGTGTGGCTATACCTGCAAAAATCAATTAGTCATGTATTACATCATATTACATGGCACATATTATGATCTATTTGTATAATCTTTTAAACATACTCTTTGTACCTTACTTTGGCATTGGTTTAAGGGCATAAAATATTTTATGTACTGAAAACTATGGCTGCTTGATTACAGAAAATGGAATAATTACAATTATTCAACCGATTAATCACTTTGAAAGTCCAAATAAATTTTCTTCTGTCCATAGGTAAAAAAAAGTCAATTTGTTTATTAAAACATGTTAATCAAGTATTTCTAATGCTTTTCTGCTAATCTACAAATCTAAATGAGTATTTAACTCATTATTAGTTTTGCCCATTTTTAGTTTCCATTTCCATTTGCCTATTGTAAGTGATTCATTATTTGAATAAAATGTGACGTTATTTACTGAACTAACTTGACCTTTGACCTGTGGTTTAAATACATTTGATTTGTGTCACAAGTGACCGTGAGGGTTTTTATTTGTGTGCAGTGTTTTTTATGACAGGGACAAGTTTAAAGCAGGTGGAAACAATAATAGCAGCACATCAGCCGTATGTTAGCATTGCATCATGCTATTAGCTCCAGGACAAACTCAATGATGAGAAAAACCCACACGCCTCTGTCCACTGCGTGGATACAGTGTGGAGTTAGTTTAGGAGAGTTTTAGAGCATTAAAAGCTGCTTTTCTGATGAGTAACATAAAGCATTCTGCAGAGAATTCCAGGAGTTTAGAAAGTACGGAGCGTTGTCGGGGTTCGCGCTGAAGCATTCATTGACTGTATATTTACTGTAAAAACTTTTCCTGATATTCCTCAAATGTGAACGGAATAAAGCCTCAGATAAGTCCTGGAAAGACAGCTTCCTGTGGGTCACTAACGTGGACCGCTCTGGTCCGTAAAACAGACAGGACACCGGGCAGCAGCAGCCTGTCCTGCACAAGCTGCATTAGTCTAAAATAAGTCTAGTGATGATTTATGGACTTAGAAATAGCACTTGAGACCTCTAGATCACTATCTTTGAGGTCACAAATCTGAAATTGTAAAGCAAAGCGAGAGCAGAGAAAATGAGCAGGATTAATGAAACACAAATTAAGCTAAATACAACTCCAGGTTTGTTTTTGATTAGGGAGCAATCTTAGAACAGGGTTAAACGGTGAAAACGTTCACCCACTCATTGATTTAAACCTTTTTTTAATCTTTAACTGTTGTGGATTTTCTTTTTGTAGTCTCACCTTCAGCCTTGTTATTGGGCGGTATGCTGTAATTGTAGCTGCAGTTCTTGTGCACGTTGGCCGTACTCCCTGGGTACTGGGACTTCCGGTGCTGCTGTATGGAGCCTCCGCTGTGGGGTCTGCTGTCTGGAGCCCTCCTGCTCAGCCCTGGTTGTGATACATACAGGTTGATCAGACTTCTGGCTTCTACAGCAGTGAGAGTTAGGCCTACTGAGCTGGTTTTATTACCTGTGAGAGAACCAGCACTCAGGGAGCGGTCCAGGGCTCCACTCAACTCCCCTCTCATCTTCTTCCATGTCCCCTCTGACGCTTTAAACTCGTCCTGACACAGCAGACAGAACACGTGAACACCACAGCGACTACACATAACTCTGTACGGACAGCAGTAAAGCACTGACCACATCCATCTGAGTGTAGAGGCGCTTGCTGCTGTTGGACGTGGCCATGCGGACTGGACTCATGTCTCTGTAGGCTCGCCCAAAACTATCACTGGCCCTGCACACAAGACGATATAATACAGTACATGCTGCCGTTTGGATTCTCATGTGTCAGTCTTCCTAACATGTAACGTGAAAAACAAACTAGTTATTTTGAAGTCTTTCCTTACCTACTACTTACCTAATACAGACCCAGCATCCTAAATGTTCACCTCTAGAGTTTAGACGCACTTTTCATGTGTGTCTGAGCCAAGAGCATCACACACCTTCACAAGTAAAGCCAACAAACATTAGCATGCTAAAGATGAACTTCCTGCTTCTCTCGTGGGATAAAACGCTCTATAGATAGATGCAGAGAACACAGATTTTAATTTATTACATTCTGTTTTTCCCGTTTCACAACAGTAAAAATTAAGTACAGCCTCTTTAATTGTAATAATGTCTTATAATAGGTAACAATGTTATCTGGCTGCATTTACTGGAAAATGCTTGAGAGGTAGTCATCAGGGGACAGTATTTTAAAACTTTTAATCCAGATCTAAATCCCGATTTCTGAATCCCTGGATTCGGATCCATGGATTTGTGATTTCTATCCCGATATTTAAAAACTTCACTCGATTGGATCAAAATCATCTTGATCCTCTGGATAGGCATTTCCAAATATATTCCACCCACAAGATCAAGCATAGAAACAGGACGGGATGCAAAGCATTTCACTAAAACAAGGAGGAGCTGAGATCTGTCATGTTTGTACAGTAATATTTTTACTCAGTGGCACTCTTAGTTTGTGGCATAATGACATAATGACAAATCAGATGAGGAAAAAAATAATCCTGGTGGATTATGTTCGGCCCCCGGACAATATTCTTTTTTTAATTTTTATTTTTTAATCAAGTTGTTTCACGTTCTATCACATCACCAATTTTTCACACTTTTGCCCAGCCGACTGATGATGATTAACGGTTAGACATGCTTTGTTTTGAACTTTGTTTACCAAAACAGGTCTAACAGATAAACAAAGGCAGTTTTCACATTATTATGTACATGCAGTGCCCTCAAGTTGTCGCTCGCATGTACTACATTAAATTTCCCCATTTAGGTTCAGGTTTCCCACAGTGAGGAGCAGCAGATACAAGAACTGCTGCTATTCTATTCTAAATGCTGATCAGGGTAGAAATCCACTTACTTTTTAACTAACCTACCCCTGTGTTAACCTGCCTGTGGTAGATATGTACTGTGCTGGTACTTGTTTTTATGTGTATTTGTTTTTTTCTTTTTGCTGTAAAACGAATTGCCCACATTCAGACAATTCTCTTTGCTTTGGCTTTCAGTACAAGTTAATTGTTATCTGTCGTGTTTGTAATAATCTTGTACTTTACTGTGTTTTTACCATGATGTGCATGTGAAGCACTTTGGGCAGCTGGTGATGTTGTAAATATGCTTTACAAATAAAGTCAACACTGACGTTGACATTGACAAAGTTGAACACAATGCAAAGCTGGTGACTGACCCTTTGAGCATGTGTGGTGGCCCGTGCTGCTGGCAGGCAGACTGTTCCTCTCCCGTATCCATCTCAAAGCCTTTACCGCCCCGCTGCGGTGAGACCCGGTGCGGGTATGTCAACAGTGGATCGGGGGGCCACTGGAGATTCTGTCGGCCCCCCAAGGAGGACAGCGGTGTGCAGGGGGGCGTCTGGTACTGTGAAGGTTGCATGTGGTCCAGCATGTAGGCCCTGGCCCGTGATTCTGCACTCTCCTGGCGGGGCGGCCCTCTCTTCTCACCCGCAGCCCAGGATGCAGAGGTGGCCGGCGGGGGTCGCCAGTGGCTCTGGGGCGAGGCGCCGGGGTTCAGTGGCTGGAAGAGGCTGGCAACGTCGCTGAAGCTGGGCTGGGTGAGGGCAGGCAGGGACGGGGCGCTGCACCCTTCTGGCTCGGGCAGGATGGGCATCAGCTGGAAGTCCTCTCCATCCATGGGGATGTAAGGGGCCAGGGTCTCCAGGTCCAGGTCACTCAGGTCCCTCTGCACACACACACAGGCACTTACGCTTGGTCTTTTTTTCCTTGTTTTTTGTAATGAACTAGATGAAAACTACTCAAGAGAAGGATTACTATTCCATTAAACCTTTAGCAGTGTAGTTAGAGTTCTTGAAATCGCTTCACTAAAATATTGAATGTTCAAAATTGTAGCTGTAATTGAAACTTTTCACGCGATCCCCCAATGCTTCATGCTCGTGTTAAAAAAAAAAAAACAGCATCATTTTTTTCCAACAGCAGGGGGCACTGTTTTATAATAAAATACATTCATCATGGCTCATCAGCATGAAGTGAAGTACCACCACTCTGCACTCTGAGACTTTACATTTCAAAAACAAAAGATAAAATAAAAAAGTTGTAGATTTTTATTGTGGAACAATATGTAACTTATTCAAATATATCTCTAAAGAAAATTATTCACACAAAAAAAATGACCCAAACCTCTAATTTTTTTGCAATTTGCGCTCTACCCCAACACATTTGGGGTAGAGTGCTGCCCCTTGTGGCAGCTGCTGTAGCTGGACAGTACCTCGCTCTTGCACTCGCCGCTCTCTGTGTCCAGGGCAAACAGCTTCTCAGTCAGCTCCACCTTCAACTCGTTCTCCACTGAGCTGTAGTAATCGTCAGGACTGCTGGGCTGCACAGGTCATACCAAAGTAACAAGAAAGGGTAAGATTTGCAGCATACCGGTTCAAAACAGCAACCACGACTGAAGCTGGGATGCCCTTAGCTGTCGCACACTGAGGACACATCATATAGATACAGTGGGCAACAAGTTGCATTCGGGAGACGTGTGTGAATCCGTTGATTCAGTAGGAAATGCAACTTTTTCCCACTTTAAAACATTTCAGGGCAAATTATGTGTATTTTAAGCGCAACAAATGACAAATTTAGTCACAACTGAGTGATGCAGGCTACTCTAGCATCGTGGTAACATTTAACGTAAGCAAGCATTTTGGGCTTGTAATCAAAATACAAATAGATATAAAATATGAATCCAGTCTATGATCCATGTTTTCTTAGTCTGTGTTGCCAGGTCCGAATTGGGGGGCTTTTTAAGAGCTGCCGCGGGTCAAAAATGTTTTCTGTGGGTTTGGCCAGAGCAATTTGCCATGTAAAATGTATTTAATTTCAGAGTAAATCTAATGAAAGTCCCCATATCTAAAGCGCTGAAGCTCAAACAGAAGCTCTGTGGAGCGTGAGAGACAGGCAGAGGGAAACACAAACAGCACCAGACGCTCTTGTGCGGGTTTGGCTGCTGTCCGGTAATGTTAACAATTAACAGCTGTGGTTAAAGTATAAAGTATAAATACAATTATAGCTGTATGGATTCACAAATTAAAGTTAGCAGGCTAACTGCTAGTTGTTGCTAATGTTAAATAAATAAATTAACCTCAGTATCAGTTACTGCCAGACACGTGACCTGTGACCTGTGACGCCAGCAGCATGTGGATTCTGGTCACTAATGTAAAGAAATGTAAACTCCAAAGAAAATCTGATTAGCATTGGTGATTAGCATACAGGTCAAGCATAATGGACTTGATTAAATCTTCTAACAACGGAAATAGGGCTTGTAAGTAGGGCTACAGTCGGCTAAAGAAATTCTTGGTCGACTAAAGAACAGCTCCATCGACCGATGAGTCGACTGAGGGGGTGTGGAAAATATATAAAAAACTGAAAGTATTTCCATTTATCTAAACCAAACTGCACTCAAAAGAACACACCTGCAGAGGAGTTCATGCAAAAACAACAAATTTATACAGAAAAGTACTAGAATACAGTGTATTTATACGTGAAGACTCCAAAATCTTCAGCTAACTCACTTCATAGCTCCTCGTTTTTGCCAAATAGTTTTGTAATACAAATAAAATGATTAATCGACTAATAAAAATCTTACTTTGCTTACTTTGATAAAGGTCTTTGCCAGTTAAATGTCTGTGTGCAGTTGTGAAAAAGCCATTAAAAAGCGCTGATATCCACGTTGACTGCTCTGTGAGATCTTACTTTGCAAAATCCAATACAAGATACAAGTGGCCAACATGAATTTCCTCCACAGAGTGGCTGAGCGCTGTGTGCGTGCGTGTGTGTGTGTGTGTGTGTGTGCGTGCGTGTGTGTGTGTGTGTGTGTGTGTGTGTGTGTGTGTGTGTGTGTGTGTGTGTGTGTGCGTGGGTGTGTACATGTGTGTGTGCGTGGGTGTGTGTGTGTGTGCGTGGGTGTGTACATGTGTGTGTGCGTGGGTGTGTGTATGTGTGCGTGTGTGTGTGTGCGTGTGTGTGTGCGTGTGTGTGCATGCGTGTGTGTGCGTGTGTGAGTGTGTGTGTGTGCGTGCGTGCGTGCGTGCGTGTGTGTGTGTATGTGCGTGTGTGAGTGTGTGTGTGTGCGTGCGTGTGTGTGTGTGTGTATGTGTGCGTATGTGTTATGTGTGTAGGCCTCACCGTGGAGCAGCTGCTGAGGCTGGGAGTGGCGCTGCCTGGGGACGGGTGCTGCTGCATGGTGAAGCGGGTCATGTCAGCTGGAGCTGAGGCAGTGGGGGGAGCAGGGGTCTGGCTCTGGGACGCTGCTCCAGGCTTGTGCTTCTCACTGCTCCAGGACGGAGGGCCCTCAGACTGCTGCGGCTCGTCTGAGTAAGGACATCATATATAAGCCACGACAAACACCACATGAGCCCACTGTCATTTACACAACAAATAAGCCAACAATGCATTTTACTAGAGTGAGACTAGACTACACTAGAGGTTTTGATTAACATTATGTGACTTTGTCAGTGCCTGATTAAGCTAAGCAGGGCTGAGCCTTGTTAGTACTTAGATCCACAGTGGGGCAGAATGTTAAATGGTAAATGGTCACATATTTATACAGCGCTTTTCCACCTTCGAGGCACTCAAAGCGCTTTACATCAGGGAACCATTCACCCATTCACTCACACATTCACACACCAGAGTACGCAGACACTGGGGACAAGGCGGGTTAAGTGTCTTGCCCAAGGACACAACGACAGTATTCACCTGCGGGAGCAATTGCACCGCCAACCTTTGGTCAGTGGATCTGACCGTACAACCGAGGATGTTTATGTTTATGTCAGGAGCGGGATTTGAACCGCCAACCTTCGGATCAGAAGACAACCTCTCTGCCAACTGAGCTACTGCCGCCCTGTTGTTGATTGTAATCATGTAAACCGTGTATTATGTTTGTAGTGCATGTATGTTTGGTCAGTAATAAACAGTTGTCAAAAAGAGCATCAACATCTTGGAAATGGGGTAAGCTCTCATAAGTATTAGCACTTCTGCTTACTTTTTTAAGCTTTGTACAACATTTTGTAAACTATTTTTCTTTGGCTCTGTTAAAACTACTCTGATAAGAAACATGAAAAGAAGTGTTGTTGTTAGTTATAATGAGATAATAAGCTACAGCCACAGCTGCTATGGGGCAGACTGACTCAAGCACCACCAACCATCACTCGCATACCAGATTCAAACTAGGTTATATGGGTCAAGTGTCTTGCGTAAGGACACAACAATAGAACTTGGTCCCAGCAGGAATCAATGCTCCTGCCTTCACTCACATTGCTTAATACGAATCTGGTGTGTGCATGAACGGTTGATGGTTTTATTTCAAAGCAATGAAATAAGTACAATTACAAGTCCGGCAGTAACATGTGAGAGACTGAGGTGTGTACAGACCAAAGTCCAGACTTATGATGGTGTCTCCTGGGGTAGGAGCCAGCTGAGCCAAGTCCTCTGGTTCTTCTTTGAGTTTGGTGAAGAGGGTTTCGCCCGTATCTCCAGTGGTGGCCGCTCCTCTGGATGAGAAGAAGCTGCTCATGTTGTGTGGTTTGAACAGTGCCTCGGTCTGCTCCAGGGAGAAGATCATGGACGGCTTCTCCACTTGACTGCACGAGAGGAGACAACTTCAGACATCAGAGTCCACTAGAGACGTGTTCATGCACCAATATCAAAACTGGTATCAACTCCAGATCTTCCAATACTGATGTGATACACAAATCAGCCATAATGGGGATACAAAGACATTTTTACATTTCAACTCAGGAAAATGGACGTAATTTTAAAGCTCAGAACCTACAAAAACTGAGTTTACTTTAGAATCCACAGATTGATTTCTTCAGCTGGTTTGCGGTTGTAAAATTCCTGGGCATATATAAAAATATGAATTATTATTATTATCATTATCATTATTATTATATTACAGTTTTAATTAAGTCACTTGGTATCTTCTGACTCAGATACATAAAACTGAAGTATCTGTATCAGGAGCTTCAGCTTAGTTTATGGCTCATCACCTATTGTAGATGTTAAACAATGGGTTTCGCATCAACCATCAAAAAGAAAAAAAAATCGAATTGACATGGCACTGATTGTCACAGCCAACAACCACTTGCATGTTAAGGGCACATCAATGTAGCATGTAATTCCATAAACAAACCGTCTTGTAAACCAGTGTTTCCCAACCAGGGGTAGAGGGACCCCAAGGGGTACGTGGAAGAATTAGTTTTTGTCTTTTAACTGTAATTTTCCAAATTAAAACAAGTATTAAAAGAGTATACTTTGTTCAACATACATGTGTTATACCATTTGAAAGGTAAGAAATTATAGTTTCTGGTGATGGTGAAGCAATGTAAGTGGTGCACAGGCAAAGCTTTGGCACTTACACTTACACTACAATTTTGTGTTGTTTGATATTAAAATAATATTTGATTTCAAATGGCTCTATCAGGTATTGTCCTACTGGTCAACTACAATAATGGCTTATAATTGTATAATAGAGCACACATGTACCCAAAAGTGCAACTGCAAGACAAATACATTTCTTTAAATTTGTCAAATAAAGTGTAAAGGTTTACACTAATTCTGCCTAAAAATATGAAATAGGACCCGGTGACCTTCTTCCTCCAGTTCCCTTCCAGGTGCTATAATGTAAATAATGCTAATTAACATATCAATTAGCTGCTCCATTGTGCACAGCTTCTCCTGCGCCCCCTGGAGGCTTTACCTGGGAGTGTGACACATCTGTTTTATGTCAAATCATAACATTGTAAATGTTATTCATCTGAAAATCGGTGCCATAAACTTCTAATGCTAATGAGCAAGTTGTAATGTAAGGTCAGAAATGGATAAGAAAAGGGTCATTTTGAAGAGGAAAAGTACGAGAACATGGAGATACCAAGGAAGAAATTGCTGGAAGAAATATTTTTTGTGCTCTTTATCATTTTTTTTTACTATTAACATGTGTTTTGTTGGGAAGAGGGAGTACGTGAGTTTGTATATTCTTGAAATCTGGATTTTTTTGGGGACAAAACAAACAAACCCATGATTGGACACCCATAGCCTGTATAAATGTTTTGTGGAAAAACAAACAAACAAACAAATATAAATATATAAAGCATATAATATTATATGCTTTATATATTTATATTTGTTTGTTAAAGCATGATTCTAAAAATATTTTTTTTCTCCATGAATGATGGGAAATGGGAAAGGACCTCAAATAATCCCTGACCAGGGTCATTTATTTTGTGAAAATGATTGTTTAAACTGTCAGTTTCATGTTAAATGTTATTTTCGTTGGGATGTTGCTTATTGTTGACATAGACCAGTGGTGTCCAAACCTTTTACTGAGGGTATGCACTGAAACACATGTATTCATATTCATAAACGGCAATTTAACTGAAGGAAAACTATGATAAATATTTACCTCAGGTTCTATCCCACCAAACCAAGTCATAATTAGAAAAATATGAGAACCTGTCACACGTACTTTATTTTGAAACCTTGTATGAAAGTTGCAGTATCCGGTGCCGTACCTGAGCACGTAGTTGACGCACACGATGCACTGTGGCTGGGAGTTGCGGCTGTTGTAGATAACTGTCCCCTGGGTCTCCATCCAGACGTAGCCGCCACTCTTGGCCAGCATGCGGTACTGCCCGGTCACCGCCTGGCCTTTGGTACACACTGAGGACATAACACCAGCTGCTATTTACATCAGGGAGTTAGGAAGTAAAACATGTTCACTTGGATTCTGATTTTTGGGTGGAGCGAGTTAGGCATGTTGCGATATCAAATTTTATGAAACGTCCAGACTTAACAATTATTCACAGTTTCTGACACCATGAACAAGCAACAGTTCAGTCCTTAACTCACAATCCTTTGTATTGTCTGAGAGATTTTCCTTCTAGCACATGGCAAGCTTTATGAAATGAAACTTTCTGAATGACAAAGCAGTGTCACACAAACAGTCAGATAAAATGCACTTTACATTTAGGTTTACTTTTTTGAGTATCGACTGAATTGTAATGTAATTTTTAACTTCTTACAAATATATTCTGACTTGAATCAATAAACTTATTCATCTTTCACAAGAGTCATCCCCAGTTTGTCCTCATCTGTCTTTTAAAACAGACTGAAAGAAAAAAAAGAGGAAAACTGAAAATAGAAGAGCAATTAGACTAAAAATATTTCCGTATGTTAACACAATATTTTATATCCCAGATAAACATAGTTTGTTATTATTAAGATTGATGGATAAATATATAGAAAGACACATACTTTATTGATCCCAAAGGAAATTCATGAGATTTTTACTCAAGTGAAAAGTTAATTTGTGATCTTTACTTCTACTTACAGATAGATTTGAGGGCCTTGCTATGGATTTTAAAATCTTGGGCCGTCTTGGGCTGTCAAACAAGTATCGAATCGGCTCACTAAATCCATATCGGACCCCCCCCACATGAAATGATTCCTCTGAAAACTGTATATTCCAGGGAGGAGGTTGTTTGGCTGTAGAATGTGAGCAGAGTCATGTGCTGGCTGGGGTCCAGGGAGCAGAAGGCCATGGGAACCGGCCCCGCGCTCAGAGAGGGGCCCAGAACAGTAACATGTAGCAGAAACATAAGCATGTTTCGTTAGCGTGTTAGCATTAAGCGGGCTTTTAGCGTGTGCTACTGGATGGCCCGCTCTCATGCGCTGCTGCTGGACACTCTGGTCACGTTGGGCGTGAGAGCGGGCCAGCCGTGCACACACAGCACACTGATACTGGGCCCTTTATCTCAGCACTGAGAAGCTAAGTCAGGGTTGAGGACGGAAGAGGAGGACACTGGACACACACTGGACACACACTGGACACACACTAGACACACACTGGACACACACTAGACACACACTGGACACTTTCTTGGTCTCATTCACTCTCTCATTCAGGCCATACACTCTTTTTCTTGTTATGATCTTTAAAGATATACATATATACACTCACACACACGCACGCACGCACGCTCACACACACACACACACACACACACACACACACACACACACACACACACACACGCACGCGACGCGACGCGACGCATACGCGACGCGACCTTTCGCGACGCGACGCGACGCACACACACACACACACACACACACACACACGCACGCACGCACGCACACACACACACACACGCACACACACACACACACACATATATGGAACTAATCACTTTGGAACTGTGATTAATCACGATTAATCGCATCACACTTTTTCAAGTGTCTTCAAGTATGTTTGCACATTTTCTTCTGAAAATTAAATAATTGTATTAATTCACAGATCTAAATACATTATTTAGATCTGTCTAGACTTAATTAAAGTCTACACAAGGGCCCTTCACACACTCATAGTGTGGAGCTGCTGTTGGTCTGGTGTCTACACGTGTCTGTAATAGTTTGGTAACATGTTTGGTCCAGTTAACTTGTTTCAGCGCTTACACGCGGGTTTTGTTTTCGTCATTCACGTACACACAGCTCAGCACGTGATCTCCGCTGCGTGTTTGGTTTTGTTCTGCGCTGCACTACTCTGGCTTTCCAAAACATACAGTCATGGCTGAAATGACCCCTAAAATTTCTCCCCAAAATGTATTAAATTCCACATTTGCTATACATGTTTATTTCCATTTTGTTTATTCAGTTCAGAAAAACTGAAAAAAAAAAAAAAGCTTATTTCACATAATTTCACACAACTCCAAATTAGGTATTAGGGAGAAATTCCTCATTTTGATGAAAAATTTCAGGGGTGTCAAGACTTTCAGCTATGATTTTATGT
Organism: Rhinogobius similis; assembly: GCA_019453435.1. NCBI lineage: Eukaryota > Metazoa > Chordata > Actinopteri > Gobiiformes > Gobiidae > Rhinogobius > Rhinogobius similis. Next base: position 35,868,176 of record CM033634.1, on the reverse strand, counting down.
TATAATTTGTGACTCTAATCCTCATTTATACTGTAGACACTGTAGAACACCCCTAGCTAAGCAGAAATGTATAAAATGGACTCTATTCTAGCTCCGTATTGTGATTTGTATTTGTATGTGTATGTATATTAATCTTTCACCACAAGACTTCTGTGGCCTTCATAGTTTCCTCTGTACAGCAACCAGAACCTCGTGATTTCACACTTCGAGGGAAGAAAGCATGTGGTTTTATGGATTTACAAAGAACGGAGAGGAGCGAGAGGATGAGTGAAGGATGAGCAAAGGAAAAGGAGGAGCAGAGGATATGTGGAGGAAAAGGAGAAAAGCGGAGGATGTACAGAGAGAAAGGAAGGAGGAAAAGGATGAGCGGAGAGGACACCCAGCTGAGGTATGTTTATGTACTTCTGTGAGTCTTCCACAGCACACAAGGCTGGATGCAAACCCTGAACACAAACACATCTCACCACTGCATAAGCATATATTTATTAAATGTTTAATGAATATTTTGGACAAGTGATATTACCTGATTTCTTCTGACGATTTCTCCTGACGTACAGGCTTTATGTAAATTGAAATAAGTGTCTCCTGTGGTGGAGGTGGTATAAATCAGGAGTAAACTTTTCCAGTGTTGAGGAGAGCATACAGCACATTGACCATACACAACTCTATAATAAGTGTGTGCTCCAGAGGCTGTAATAGTGCTATAATAGTGTTAGTGTCACATTTGCACACAGCAGCGTTACAAAGGAGCAGGGCCCGCCTGGTCCTGAGGCACACATGCTCATAATCTAATCCAGTCATTTTAAGTACACACACACCCACACAGCTGGACACACAGGGAAACATGACCAAGGGATGTCACAGTTCATCAATTTTACACTGAACAATATTATCATAAGCATTGAATTGATGTATTTTTAATATCTGAGTGCACACTTGCACATTCACCATACCAAAACTCGACTAAACCAATTCTAAACCTGAAACTAATCCTGGACTACCTCAGTACTAAACCTGGACTAGAACAGGACCAAACCAAGTCCAAATTAGGACTAAATTTGGCCCAATTTCAGTCCTAATAACGAAGTGTGAACTCAGCCTGTATGTAATAAAAACACACCTTGTACATGGATATTATTAAGGGTGTTCATGGTTAACCGATTAATCATCACCAGTGTGTGCAAAAACATTACTGGCATGTGTCATTTGCTCCACCAGAGGACGCCTAAGTGCCCTAATTTGACTGTGACGTCTCTGAGTGAAGAAAAAAAAAAAGCTTGCTGAAACTCCATAAATATTGCAAAGCCTCACATTTGTTCCGTCTAACTAAAACTATCAATATTTTACCTAAAGTAACCTACGGTGTACCGCAGCTTTCAGTACTAGGTCCAATTCTGTTCACTATATGCTGCCGTTAGGTAAGATCATCATAAAGCATGACATTAACTTCCATGGCTATGCAGATGACACACAGCTGTAAACCTGATCAGACCGATCAAGTGCCTGTGTGAAGGATATACAAATCTGGATGACACTCATCTGCTCATTAACCCTGAAAAAACTGAGGTCATTGTGCTTGGCCGTAAACATCTGTGAGACACTTTATCGGACCGGATAGACTACTGTAAGGCCCTCCTTGCAGCGTGTCCTAAAAGTTCTATAAAAAGCTTTCAATTGGTTCAAAATTATAAACAGGAACTAGAAGAGGAGAGCATATTTTGTTGGAGTCTCTTCACTGGCTTACCATTGACCTTAGAATCAAATTTAAAATCCTCCTCTTGACCTGTAAATCCATAAATGATATGGCCCCATCCTAGCTCAAAGATGGGATTGTAGCATACCATCCTAATAGAGCACTTCGCTCTCAAAATGCTGGACTATTGTTGGTCCCTAGAGTCTCTAAAGGCACAGTAGGAGGTAGAGCGTTTAGCTACCAAACTGTTCCTACTCCTGTTCATGTCTCTTCATTTAAGACCAGGCTCAAAAACATTCCTCAACTAAGTTAGGAACAGAATTTAAAAATCTTCAGTTTTTAGCTTAGCTACACTGCCCTAGGGGCAGATTTTAGTTCACCTATAGTCTGTTCATTGACGTTCACGTTTTTCACCTTCTCCACTTTCCTTGAGGAGTGGACACTGCGGCAGCTAATCCAGTGATGACCCCCACATGTCACGACCCTGACCTGTAGACCAGGATGTTCCTCATCTGCCTAGAGGAACTATCTTTGCACTAGATGAACTGCTCCTTATCTGCCTGGAGGAACTCTCTCTACACTAGATGATCCACCTTCTTTCCTCCTGAGTGCTTCTGACTCCACAGTCCAAATGGATGCATCCATCTGCTGGGAGTAGGATCTCTCCTTTACTGTGTTTCTCCTCGAGGTTTAGACTTTTTCCCACAGGGTTTTTTCGTAGTTGTTTCCTTGAGAGAAGGAGGGTCAAGGACAGGAGGCACTCTGGGACAGTTATCCATTTGCTAAATTCTCTTGAACATTGTTTATTTTAACTGCTTTCTACATGTGGCCCATCGAGGCAACTGTGCTTGTGATTTTGAGCACAAACTGAATTAAATTTGACCTGTTCAAGCTAATGTAAGCTGCTAATGTTAGCAATGTTGTACTGTGACTCTTAATTTAAGATTGCTTTATTCATAATCAGAACTGAACTGAGTCTAAAACAGAACTGAACTTTCATTCAGTCTCGTTGTGCACAGTTAACGTACCTACCTAACCTGACCGCGAGGGTCTCAAACTATTGATTAAAGAATGCAATGTTTGTATTAGTTAAGAGGTTATGAGTGTTGTTGTGTCATGTTTACGTACGGTTGTGATGGCTCCTGGTGACACTGTCGGAGTCAAGGGCATGGTAAAAGTCGTAGACTGATCGACCAATCAGATCCTCCGGTGTGTAGCCCATAAGCTCTGTCACACTGCAAACACATGCAAACACACGTGATGTTTAAATCAATCCAACCTGGCCCATCCCTCCTGTCGCCTGGCTATCACTGTCAACCAATCACAACCTGCTACAAATGACTCTCACCCAATCACCACACAGGATATTCATACAGATGCACTCTGTCTTCTGTGTGCAATTTCCACAGCAGCTTTAGAATTAAGTGCAGAGTGTGCAGCAGTTTGATTCTGTGCTGCTTTTACAATATAAATTATGATAAACCTGGGAATGCCTTGGGGTCCCCCACAGGAGCTGAAGGAAGTGTGTGTCGAAACTGACTCAACCCCGGATAAAGCGGACAAAAAAGGATAGATGGACTATGATAAAAACCCTTACTTAAACAGGTTCGCCAAGAGAAGGGAAAAGGCTTAAGATGACATTTATAATCATGTTTGGAGTTTTGGGTTCCTCACATGATTTGTTTTTTTTTATGAAACAATATCCGTACATACTATTGTGACTATTGTGGGGTCATATGAACAAGAATAAACATGTATAGATGGTGCACAGTGTGGCACACATCCACACATATACAAGGCAAAAAAGTTGATTTGTATATGGCACAACATAGCCACCAAAAGGATGTTGATGCAGTGGATGAATATTCATAAACCTTTCATATACAGGCGTACACCAATGCTACAACAAAGTTAAAGCTATGACGGGAAGGGTTAGGGAGATGAAGTTGCTCTGAGCATGAGAATCCAGTATGTTTCACGTTGTAATAAGAGCCTGGCGCAGGTGCAGGTGCACCTTGCCCTGCAAGACATAGAAAGAGCTTAAAATCAATGCGGCTTGTTACACTGGTCCCGGCGCACTGCGGTCATGGGACCGGGAGCAGCACAGGTCTGCGGAAAGAATCTACAAGAAGTCTAGTTTTGCCGGAGTCAGGTCCTTGAGTGAGACCATGGGAATCCGCACTGAAGTTTGTATAACAGGCAAACCCAGGTGGGTCCTGAACCATGGAGTCACCCAGTGGGTTTTAGTGACAGTGTTTACAGGCCACGATGTTTGAGAATTGAGAATGACAAATATAGTGATTTGTTTCACTCTTTTATTGTTGTAAATGAGTGGTTATACAGAAAATAGGCATTTCTTTTCAGTGGCACAAACTGCAAGATTTGTTTGAGCATTACACTCTTCTTGGCTGTCTGTCGAATATTTCAAGGGCTCTCTGAAAGAGAAGTTTGTTCACAGGAGGCTCATTGATGGATAGCCTCATACAGGCTGAGAGATGAGAAATCATCATCATATTTTATTATCTCAAAACACAGGGTAGATAATTAATAAAAAGAACAAAAATATCAATATAACATAAAAGCATCTAATAAAATGTGGGTTATTCTGTGTCTAAAACTCAATTTCTGTCCTTTAGTTATAGCAGTATCCTGTACATAGTGATACAGAATCTAATTGGTTAGCGTTCTTTCATAAGTGAAGCTGGCATTCTCTGCAGACTACTACTGACATGAGGGTTGCAATTTAACACATACAAAGGCATTCATTATAAAAATATAAACTAAGTTACAAGGAACTGCGAGATTGTGGATAGTTATAGAGCAGCGGAGACAGGAGTACTGTCAAATTTTGTCATGTCATCTGATGAGTTTAGGATGCTGACAGTGCAAGACTTTTGATGAGTAAACTTTTTTTCTGGCGGTGTTGTGTGCCTGTTGTCGATAGTGGGTGTGGATGTTTGTGTTGGACCCATCAGTGGACTTGATAAGTACGCATTTGGTGACACGTGGCTGTTGTGTACAATAGGCGTTAAACACATGTATTCAGCCCAAAGTCAAGAAACGCTTTAGCATAGTGTTTGTCATAGCATGTCGTTTTGTATGACCCTTTAATAATTGAGACAGCTTTTCTTTACTTACGTTACTTACCATCCCTAATTTAATCAACACATTCACGGAAAATGTTCGTGTTTGAGGCTTCGAGCAAGTTTCAGACTGGCTTTTCATTCAGCCAGTTAAGATGAATTCTTGTTCTAGTGCAACCTAATATAAACATTTACTAAACTGTACTTTCACCCACCTCTACTGCCATTCTTTTTCTTTGAAAATACAAACTAACAAACTAACTTATAGCCTTTTACAACTGTCTCATTAGAAGAAACTTACAAGTTAATAATTACAAGACAGAATGAACTTTCCAAATGTTGTTTAACAAACTAATTTAGCTCATAATTGTCTCAAGACAGAGCGCACTAGTAATTGTAACATAAACATTTTACCATCAAGTCTCAAAAGGAGGATTACTCTTCTGTAAGATCCCCAAAGAGGACCTTATCAGGAGGACCTTATAGAAATTGCTCCTTTGTGCAGTGAGTACTGTGTTTCAGAGCGTTAGCAGCTGGCTAACGCTAATTTACACATTAAACTAAAACATCAATTGCATGACTATGCTAATGAACGTTAGCCTCATTTCCTACTGTCCAGGTGTAGGCAGTGGTGGAAGAAGTACTCAAGCAAAAGTACAGATAGGTGTGGAAAAATTACTCAAGTAAAAGTATCACATTAAAAAATCTACTTGAGTAAACGTGTTGAAGTATTTGAAAATGTACCTAAGAGTAAAAAGTAAAAGTATTTCATGAAGATTATGAGACCAGTTTTACATTTTAAATGCCATAATTTAAGTAAAGAAGTATTCATTTTGGTCAACAAAGGTCTGTTCGAATTCATTTCTTTAATTGTATGTGTGTATTTTTGTTTGCTTGTTGTTGAGCTTGAACTCAAAACCTTCAGGCAAAACGTCACCATCAACGTGCTCAGAATAACCCTCAAACAAAATGAAAAGTACTTGCTACTTTTCAGTCCAGTTAAAAATGTAGGCGAGTAAAAAGTTAAGTTATGTCAGTGACTCCTTCAGTAGATGAGGAACAAAACCCAAAACTTCCATCTTATTGAAGTATCGCCCCTTTACATTTTCAGCGAGATGCTTTATTATTAATGACTATCTAACAGTGGAGATAGGCGACAACATACTGTGACGTCCTCAAAAGGCATCGACTACAAATAAGTTATGTGGCTAATACCTATGAATAGTTTATATCATAATGATCAGAATATAATAAGGTTCATCCATCCATTCATGGATTTTGCCCTCAACTACTACTATTTGTAAATAAAACAATACAGGTTCAATGGTGATGACTTCATATTTCGTGCTGTTCTATTTTTGTTCATCTACCTCTGTCCAGGCAGAGCAGAGAACCCAATGTCCCTAATGAGTGTAAGTCCGCTGAGCTCCATTTCCACAGCACACTCATTTGCGTAATGAGTGACAAGATTTATGCAGCTATTAAATTTCAACAAAAAAGTCCTCAGAAGAAAATGGGTCCTTGTTTGAAACTTGGACGTACAAAGAGTCTGTGCTACAAGAAACCTTTGTCCTGGCTGAGCGGATGATAAGATTAGCGAGCGGTGTGTGCATGTGTTGTGTAACCTGTGCGTGTGTGCCACAGATAATATTTAACAATGAAACTGTCTTTAGTGTGGATCACAGCTAGACTTCACTCTCAAATCTATTGGGATTTTGTTTGGATGAGATAATTATTTGCAGGCAATGTGGAATTCTCAGTGGAGTGTATATGTTCTTGTGGGCTTGCCTCCACATAGCCCAGTTTCCCCCTTTCAACCTTCAACATTACGCAAAGTGGAAAAATCCTCCAGCTACATATCTCATATCTATCATATTGTGGCTTTAATTGGCTTTTAAATAGGGTGCACTCATCAAGCTCTTGCAGTTTCAATACCAAAATCAACAGGTACTAGGTGACTTTCCTTAAATCTCGTTGAACTTGTTATCAAATATGTTCCTAGATTTGTAATTATGCCAATAATATGCTAATAATATTATTCGTACTCATGTAACAGTAACTTTATATCAACAAACCATCTGGAATAATTTAAATGACTTGTGTGGAGTATAAAATAAACTCGGTAACTGACTTCTGGCCATATTTAAGTCAAATTTGGTAAAAATATGTCTTCATATGTGTAATGACTGTGGTATTTGATATGATATTTTGACATCGGAAGATTAGGAATCAGTACTCAAGCCATTAGATTTCCCAGTATCGATACTGATGTTGGTATCAGTGCATCCTTACTCTTAGACATCATTTTGTAACCTTGGCAGTGGTGTTTCTTTTGTTATAGCAGATCTGTGTACGTTCAAACGATGGATCAGGAAAACCACTGACATGAGCAAGTGAGGCACAGACATTATCAACTGGGATGAAGGACAGTTCCTCTTACACACACCAGAGACCACGGGGCAGCAGGGGGCAGCAGGGGGCATGATCAGTCTACAAAGTGAGGTCTGTGTTTGTCAAGCTGACCATACCTCAGGAAGTAACAACAGCAGACATAGTCCCAATCAAAAGTTTAAGACCAGTTGAATAAATGACAACAGTCACTTTCTGCATTGTTGGATCTTACAGAAGCTATTTCAGTTTAACTGTTGTTTAAAATAGAATGTTTATTCAATTTTCTTTTGTCTCACTTATATTTCTCTGCTTGTTGAAGCTTTATTTGAAACCTTATTAAGATCCAACCATGAAAAATGTATCTTTTGTCATTTATTCAGCTGGTCCCAAACCTTTGATCAGGACTGTTCAATTAAAAGCTCAAAAAAGTCCATTTAACATGATCAGGGTTCCTGACTGCTGCACATGCCATTACATTTAATTTAACAATAA